>OZ007517.1:1474399-1736899 GCA_963931865.1 Axinella damicornis | reverse complement strand
GGGATTAAGTGACCCAAAGCATTTTCCTGCGTCTGCATGGAATTAGTTTAGGTGTGTGAGTGGGGTAGTTTCCAATTGCATGTTGGTAGGTATATTTAATTGTTGTTATAGTTAACTAAAACAATAATAACACTAGCAGCCACCTGCATTACGTACATGTACAATCTGAGTTCATTGTGAGAAGGGGATGGCTCACAATGAAGTGGAATATGGTGTACAGACAGCTGCAATACAGGGGCAGCTTTGAAGGCCATTGAACCTCGTATCAGTTCTATGAGTACTTTTCCTGTGCAAGAAACTGCCTCATGACTAATTCATCTTCACCCAGGCACGCAAGTTCCTGCCCTACGGGTTTAGGCCTGGTAATAAGACGGTGATTGAAGACGCTGCAAGTTTTGATGATGATGAGGAGGATTATGGAGATTACCAGGTAGGTGTGGTGTGGTGTGTGTGTGTGTGTGTACGTGTGTGTGGTGTGTCTGTGTGGTGTGGTGTTGTGCGCGTGTGTGTGTGGTGTGTGGTGTGTGTGTGTGTGTGTGTGTATGTGTGTGTGAGTGTATGTGTTTGTCTGTGTGTACATAGCTGTTTGTTAATTGCTGTGGACACATCCACACACACACTCCATAATTCTCATCCACACACATACACCCTCTCCTATGTCACTGAAAATATCTATTCATACCTCTATGTAGTCTCTTGCAGTCTCCAACAAACCAACCACTTCTGATGCTGGTTCTCCAGAATCAAGCCGCTGTGACAATGTACAAGGAAAATGTGAACCCAGTAAACCACACACAGGTATAGTTTATACATTGTCAAGCATGCACATAGACACATACTGCACTTCTGCAATTGTAATCACATAGGGATGAAGAGGAAGCGATGTGGGGTCTGTGAAGCATGCATTTGTACAGACTGTGGCAAATGCAAGTATTGCCTTGACAAGCCAAAGTTCGGGGGACAAGGCAAACTGAAACAGGGCTGCGCTAAGCACAGATGTCTTGGATTAACAACTATGGGAGGACCACAAGGTAAGCTATAAAGTTAAACCGTACCTGACTGAACCACTTCTATTCATATATCCTCTTCCCTAGGATCCCATCAGATGAAGCCAGCAGCCACTACCTCACGTACATCAGGTGCTGCTCCAGCTACACAGCAGGTGATAGATAGCATAAGGCACACAGTTCTGTTGACAAGTACATACATAAGGTGTATCATAATATTATACAGAGTGCTCTGAATTCTTCAACAGGATCCCCTTCAGCAAGCATTGGCTTCTCTCACTGCAAGGGACCACCAAGTTAAGCCCATCATTGGAGATGGCAACTGTTTATTCCGTGCCATCGGTTTTGTGCTGTACGGCACCGAAATGGCTCATGAGAAAGTACGTGAGCTGCTGGTCCAGTTTGTCTCTGAGAACCAAGGAAGCTTCCGACCATACATTGATGGTGACATTGAAACTTACTTAGCTAAGATGAAATATACAAGAGTGTGGGGCACAGCAGTGGAGCTACTAGCAGTAGCATCACTCCTTCAGATACCGGTGTTCACCCTCATTCCCCATGTGAATACCTACAAATGGTTCCGTTATAAGCCTCTCTGTGTCGATAGGCTTGCCTTCCCAACCCAAGATCCACCACCTAAACAGCTGTCCAGGCTGAACCACATTGAGCTTATCAATGTCAGACAATGCCACTATGACTGCATTCTGTCCCAGGATGGAGACTATCCACTGGATGAGCCCCCCCTCAGCGAAGAAATTCATTATTACAGTGTTTTATAATCTTGTACACTTTTTTATGTTACTCAGCTTACATCTTACCATTGGCATTGCCACCAGTCCTGTCCTTTTCAATGTCTTCGCCACAGTTTGTTTTTCAGTTCATGCAACGTACGTACGTGTACCATACACGTGAACTTAACAGGTTAATGTTCGCACGTAACCACATGAACTGCTGTGAAAAAAGTGCATCCCCTTGTATTACAGCTATCCCTCAGCGGTTTTGCTTCCATACGAACCTGGATATGTTTTACAGGTAGGACCTACCTCTTCTCTGAAACTTGTTTCAGTTTTCTAGCTTCTCTGTAGCTGTGGATGGGAATGTAAATCCCTTGCATCTAGGATCTGTGACGTCAGCTGTGCCGCGTATCACGTGAGAAGAGCCTACCCATACTTAGACCTATACCCTCCATTTTTGCATACTGCAAGCGATCAAAAACTGGAGGTGTAGAAGGCCTGGGAACGAGATTACTTTCTCCACCCTATCTCAATAATAAGTAGAGCGTGGAGTGTTACCATTTTAAGTCATTTTCTTCAAATGACTTGGTAATTGGCAGGGACTTACTCTGAGAACTACGCATACAAAATTGAATTACAAAAAGAATTACTGGGCCTATGGTCACACACGTCAAAAGTTATTAAGTCTTGCTTATGTCAGACATCTCTTTGTGCACGACGAACAGCAATGACTGACGTTTTGAGCGAGTACGTGTCGGAAATCCAATCATCCCATATGATCCCGTCATTCATGCTTGAGCCGCCATCGTACCACTTTCCATTCAGATTAGAATTGCGACAGTTCTTATGCCACCACCCACCCTTGTATGTCTGCGAACAGTCCCCTGTTGAATTTGAGTAATTGCCTTTGTCTTTGATCGAAAAGGCCGCACCTCTGTGCGGACTGAGTGAGTTTCCTGCGGTACTTGCGGTATCAAAAATGCCTAATGTTAGCGGGTAGTCTGATGCAGCACTCGGTCTCCCCAAACTGAAGTAGGAATACCTCGCCCAAGCGGTTTTCTCTCCAGAGGTGTAGAAGTTTTCTAGGCCGATGTACACTTCATGTATCCCCATATCTGTAACGCGCTTTGTCTTGTCAAGACCCAGCCAGAAGTTCTTACTGAAATCTCCAAATCCAGTGACGTATTCGTCCCAATTCCTCTCAAAATCCAACGTGCCGTCAATCCGACGTTGGATGATAGTCCATCCCTCGTTGACAAGTGTCATGTCGCAAAACACAGTGAATTGTCCATTACCGTTTCCCAGGTTGATCATGTACAGTCCGCTCGTATTCAATCCCGAATCTTTGATCTCCTTGCAGGTTTCGAACGGTATGTCTGCACGGAAATATAGAAAAGAGTGCATGCTAAGTGAAATATAGAATAGAGTGCTAAGTCATTTGATATAATATTATACGTAACCATCGTGCGGTAATGCAAATAGGAATTAGCAAAAGTAGTTAGGACAATGTGGGAAGCTTACATTCTTCGTTTAGGATTCCACTGCCTCCTGCAGAAGTATCTCCGAGATCTACAGATCTGCGGCGACGAATGTGTGGGCTGTCTTCTACGTTGGTAATCGGTTTCGAGTCCACTACAGTAAGTAGTGACGATGTTGCAACCAGCAGAACTGCCAACAGCATCATAATTTTGTGCATCTTGCAAGCAATTCTCTAAGTGCGTGCCTACTACACGAAACATTTAGCTGACAATTGCTGCACTTGCATTTATAGTATGCGGCAGAGGTTGTGCGCATGCTCAGTTCCTAATGTGTTGTGTGTGTGTGTGTGTGGGGGGGGGGGGGGGGGGGGGGGGGGGGGGACTTCTCTAACTGGGCAGTCTGATGAATCCTAGCCTCGTTCCCAGCCCTCCACATGGCGCTCTGAACAAGTGGTATTGATGCTGCCTTGCAAAAGCTCTGGAATGGACACTAGAAGGGCCTCGAGAACGTCATGTCATGACCCTCCCCCCTCTGTTTATCTAGCTAGGTGGAGATTGACATCACTCACGTAATAAACTATGCCAGGCCTTCTCCCCTCTGTTTTTGCAAAGTGCAAGTGATCAAAAACTAGATGGAGGGAAAAACTGGGAACATGCACGGCCAAGATTTCAGTACTTGAAGCTGCTTGCTCAGGTTTACTGATGTACTAGTACATGTGAAACTTGCTGCAAGTACACTGCTATGCATGATGATGAGCAGCCAGCTGGTTGGGGACCTGGAATGGGGATCGTTTCCTGAAACCGTGCATGCAGGGCTGATTTTGACTCAGGATTGTTTCTACCAATGTCCTCAGACAGAACTTAGTTCGCATCACACACCCATGCACCTAGTCTCACTCCCAGATGTGGGAGTTGACTTCTGCACCAAGCTGAAGAGTTCTTTGAAATTCTGTATGTCTGCATGGTGTGTACTGTATGCCTTGTGTTAATTTTGTAGTCTCGTAAGCCCAACCTATAGGCTGGCTGCAAACTGCGGAGACTAAAAGGATTTGATTGCAATGCATCCCTACATTCAGACTCAGAGTTCTTGTTTGTGCCTTTATCAAGTCACTGTATCACTTGTCTAGTGAATTTTTCCTTTCGTACATGTCAGATTTGTTTCGGGGGTGTTGTGGTCAGTGCTAGCTATAGTGTATCATGCATGCAGTGGTTCATGTGAGGGGCCGGGATGAGAAATTCTACACCTAGGTACGTAGTCGCACAAAAAAAGGTCGAATACAAAATGAAGCTATAAATTTATTGGTAGGCCTATAGTCATACATGTCAAAAGTTAACTAAGTCTTAATTCTGTCCGACATTTTTTTTATGCACGACGAACAGCAATGACTGATGTTTTGAGTGAGTACGTATCGGAAATCCAATCATCCCATATGATACCGTCACTTATGCTTGGGTTAGCCAACACGCCGTTATCGTACCACTTTCCGTTCAGATTAGAATCGTGACAGTTCTTGTACCACCAACCACCCTTGTACTTCTGTGCACAGTGCTCTGTTGCATGCGAGTCATTGTCTTCATCTTTGGTCGAAAAGGGTTGGCCTCTGTGGGAAGTTAGTGAGTCCCCTGCGGTACTTGCGGCATCAAAAATGCCTAATGTTAGCGGGTAGTCTGATGCAGCACTCCCCAAACTGAAGTAGGAATACCTCGCCCAAGCGGTTTTCTCTCCAGAGGTGTAGAAGTTTTCTAGGCCGATGTACACTTCATGTATCCCCATATCCGTAACGCGCTTTATCTTGTCGAGACCTAGCCAGAAGTTCTTATTGAAATCTCCAAATCCAAGGACGTAACCGTTCCAGTTCCTCTCAAAATCCAACGTATCGTCGATCCGACGTTGGACGATAGTCCAGCCCCCGCCAAGAAGCGTCATGTCGCAAAACACAGTGAATTGTCCACTACCGTCTCCCAGGTTGGTCGTGTACACTCCGCTCGTATTCAATCCCGAATCTTTGATCTCCTTGCAAGTTTCTAACGGTATGTCTGCACGGGGATAGAAGAAACAAAAACAGCTAAGTCATTAGGTGGTAGGGCATATCGTACCAGCGTGTGGTGATGCCAATTCAGTAATCATTAGCGGTGATGCAAATAGGCACTAGAAAAGTAGTTAGGACAATGTAGGAAGCTTACGTTCGTCGTTTAAGATTCCACTGCTTCCTGCAAAAATATCTCCAAGATCTCCAGATCTGCGGCGACGAATGTGTGGGCTGTCTTCTACGTCGGTAGTCGGTCTTGAGTTCACTACAGCAAACAGCGACGATGTTGCAATCAGCAGAACTGCCAGCGGTACCATAATTTTGTGCATCTTGCAAACAATTCTTTGACCACGCACGAAACGTTCAGTTGTTCAGGCTATGCACTCAGTTTCGCATTTTTATAGTACGCGGCAGGCTTCAGTTTAGAGCTTCTGCGCATGCTCAGTTCCTAGTGGGGGGCCGCGTACTTCCAATTAACCATGTGGGCAGTCAGCACACACATGCACAACACAGGAACTGACTGAACCAGTTGTTGTTATACACGCTGCACACTGATCCAGCACACCATGCGCTCAACAGGATAGATAATTGTGTACATGGACTGCTGAATTTCTCTCGTAGAATGCCTTGGGGCAAAGGTGGCTATTAGCACACCTTAGCATGCATATGCACGGCATGCGCAATTATTACAGTGTGGGTATTCAATAGAGAAGAGTCGCTTGTCAGAGGGCCAGAGTATAGCTAGTTACGAAAGTACAAGTCGCTCGGTGTTGCGTTGCTCAGTCTCGTTTCTGTTGCTGCCCGACTCCCACGATCGAGACTCCCTCTGCAGTCCAATCGCCAACGCGCAAACATCCGGGAATTTAATTTCAGCGTGAGGTCACTTCCTGTCTGAAAATGGCGTTTCTTACACTGTGTAGTTCTAGCAATGTTTGTTCTCTCCTCGAAGATGGCGAAGGGTAGGGCTACACTATTTCGAGGTAAGTAGGAGTATGGTTGCTACTTAATCTTGGTCGAAGACGGCGATCATGAAGGGAATTAGCAATTTAGTGTGTTGATGTTGACCTTCAGCTTTGTAAGGTCAAGTGTGGTGTTCAGGGGTATATCGTCTTCCTAGGGGCTGGAACACGGTTGTTAGTGCTTATAGCAGTTAGCTATGGGTCTACTGAACTAGCAGGATAAGTTTAAAATTTGTGGATGAAGGTTAATAGAAATGGCACCAGCTTGTATAACCCTGATACAGAGGACTCTCAGTGCAGTAGGATTAAGCATGCACACATGGATACACACAACAACATAAGTCTGCTATGTTTCTAATTCATGATCACTACCTTCACCGAATTCATGTTTTATAACCTCCTCTAGCTCTTCATCATCTCTCATCAAGTCTTTCTGGCAGAATATCATCACGTCTTCTGCTGGTCCGGTGCTCCTGTATTATATCGTCTACTTCAAGATCTGTCACTCTCACATGGAAGGTGAGCCCCAATGGTACAAATAACGCTGTAGCATCCTGGTCCTCAGTGCCTGCCGTGCTTTTACAGCCACATCTAATGGCTGCACATCCTGTCTCCATCTGCAACCACTTAGCCACATGTAGCCATTTAGAACCAATTGTGCCTATCAGGCAATGCTCAGTTCAAGCTGTGGATTCATGTGACTATATATAGACCATGTGTTCGTGGGCGTAGCTCCGTATACTATACGGGAAAGTATACGATTTCCGCATACTCGCCACCATTTTGTAGGGCACTAGAATAGCAGTAATGTACACATGGACCTCTAGTTGGTTCCCTACCTGCAGGACTACCAGCCGGATCGCTTAGTGGCTTGTGTATGTTGTAAAGCTAGTAGTAATACGTCTTGTACTGTAGCGATTTTAGATGCGGCCCACGGTAGCGTTCAACTGCGAGCTCACAATCCTGTCGCTGTACAAACTTGCCGTTCACAAAGCCCTTTTTTGCCCTACCTGACATCATCTCAATGTTGATGCCAGCACTTGTGGCAACACTTCCGCTTGTAACCACACCGATTTAGGCACACTGTCTATAGTGTCAATATACAGCGTTTTGCAGGTGATGATCAGTATACACAACCCAATTGGGAACGATGTGGTATAATCCTCTTATTGAGCACCTCCTTGAACCTGTGTACTGTGTTTTGCTGTATACTGGATGTTCGCAACTCTAAGTATCACTAGCCTTAATTGGCTTTGGTATCCCATTGTGCATGGGTGAAACTTTGGTTTTGATACAGTTCTCCTAAGCTGTTTGCACATAGTGCACATATGCTGGTCAGTGTGTACTCTTCCTCTGTTATTACCCCGCGCGCACATGCGCGTGGCGGGGTTAAGCAATCGGTTTGTCTGTCTGCAAAACAATTTTGAAATCTCGTCGCATAGACCCTCATAAATCATCAAAAGGGAGTCAAACAATAGCAAATAGCAAAAAACTGCTCTATGTGTACCTGACTGAAGTCAAAGGTGCTTCATTTCTCTGTATTTTGGCTATTTCATAACTATTCATAACATTGGCTCCACCTCTTCGTGACCTCAGAGTCCCATCAAGAACAGGACACGTAATCATTTGGAAACTTCATGCTTCGAGATGACCGCTAGGAAACAGTATTTTCTCGCGATTTATGAACTTCACAGACGTTGTGACTATTGTTTAGGCTGTTTTTTCCAGCTATTTCCTATTATTCGTAACATTTGGCCCCACCTCTTCAGCTTCACAATATGCAGGTTGTTGTATATACGGTAAGCGGTCACTCCCACACCTTGGATATGGCCATACACGAACACAGTATAGTACGCGATAGCACCTGTTCGATGCGAGGTTCGATGCGCATATCAGCAGAGATGTCACGTCGATTGTAGCTGCACTGTATCCTGTAGACGTTCCACGCGGGGTATGTGTTCTATTTCTTTCACTGCTATAGGATGTGTGTGTAGTAGTAGGTAATGAATTATTCATTATATGTATCACGTGCATATCTATATTGTTCAGTTGTTGTACTGCACGTTCTCCATTGTTGAATAAGAGTTGAGTTCGGTAGAGAATCCTCTTCCATCGCGAACGCTACTCATAGTACAGTGTGTACCTTGGATTACTCTTCTTGCAGGAGCTGTACTGGCCTGGTTGAACTTTGGATGCCATTAGCTGCAACTGAATAAGACCTATCTGCTGATTTGCTACCACTTTGTACTTTCATCTGGAGGTGTGAAGTGCTCTGTATCATCTGCAGACTCAGGAACAGACTTAAATTTTAAGTTAATGTCACCTCCAATTTTTCATATTCATCACATTGCTGCTGTTCAAATGAGAACCGAAACTCTCTGATGTGAAGCGCTAATCAACACTGATTACCATTGGGCTGTAGTGAAACGAAACAAAACAGATCGAAATGAAGCAGGAAGCTACACTTGATCCTGACTGCACAAGATTGTAGCTACGCTTCATATCCAGGCTCTAACTTCACTACTTGCAGTATGGAAGGCTATATAGTAGCTGCTTAAAATCAAAAGACTTGAAGGGAGATGAAAGGAGGCTATGTGTGGTTAAATTACTGCATGGTCTGCCGGCAGAAGAACAGTGCTCAAAGTGGTTCAAGAAAGTTTGGCAATGTTGAACCATCATGATCTCAAGTGAAATTATCTTATAAGAAATTCTGTATAACAATCTGTATTGAGTTGTGAAGAACCAGGAGTAAGTTTTCAGGTGTGTATAATTTGTTAATTAATGTCCTTTGACCCCACGTGGTGTTGATAGGTGCTGCATGTCAAGTGGCATGGCAACTGCAATCCTTTCAACTGCAGTTCCTATGGCTTTCTTTTACACTTCTAATTCAGCTGTGCCAGTATTATGTTACACAGGGGCCATCCTACAGTGAAATCAGCCCTTTGACTAGTTAGTGAAGAAAGAAGTTCACAGGACAGCTGTTCACATGTAACATATCTATGGCAAGCTTCTCCATACAGCCTGTAAAAAACCAATCATTTTCATTTACACAGCTTTTCCGGTTCAAATGTTCAAAGCAATCTGCTGGACACAGGTGCACCTTACAGTCTTGGGGCCACTGACCACATTGTTATGAGAACCCACTATTCATAGAGGAATGTGTGATCATATGTTTTAGCATACTTATGTTGCCAAGGAAACTTGTTTTGTTTCCTGCAACACCAGCCCATGTATGTACTCTGCACGCTACAAGTATTGTTGCCACAAGTATTGTTGCCGAGCACCTTAGCATGAGGCAACTATCTGTCCGCGTAGGCCATGATCTCAGCTAGGGTTTGTATATCTATATCTATATATATTTATATATATATGTGGCAATACTTAGGAATGCAATTACCAGTTAAGGTTAACGCACGTGCGATGGTACATCCTGCGTTTGGCCACTGCGGATGAGTTGGCAGAGCTAGTGTGATACAGTCAGCAGTTCAAACTCTTACTACACTTCATAGTCAGAGACAGTGAGCTAACCACGCCATGAGTTTCAGCACTTGTGGGAGCGTGCACTATTTCAGCGAACTCTTCCTAACGTATGCTTTGCCATCTTCTTACAACAGCTTTTGACTACACGTGGCCAGCCTACTACATGAGGCCACACCTACTAATTATGTTCGTGTGCGCGAAGCATTCCTGTGCATATGCATATTCCAAGTCAACTTTGAGTTTATACTCAGTGGTAAAGTTTTGCAATATGCTACTAGAGTACACGAAATCATCAAAGGGATGCTGCCTGAGTACACTGCATGCAGTTGTTTCGGCCTTGTTGGCCAATTTACGGAATTGTTTTGCATGGAGGAAAGACCATGCTATTTACAAATGCGTGGAGCAAGAATGCTTGTGCTGGCAGCATCAACATCAATTCAGGATCCAAGACCTTATGTGGTTAAAATGAAATTCCATGTTTCTGTTGTTATGGCAACAACCCATTGGTCGCCATGCTGCATCTCAGATTTGAAGTAAATTGGATGTACAGTGTCTGAGTTATGGCCTCCCAGATTTCCCCATTGAAGCCCCATACAAATCAAGATTTTTTCCACTGGCATCTCCAGTGGGGTTTCAATGACGATATCCTGAATTGTGGAACTCAGAGCAGCAGGACCAAAACAAAGCCCCATATATGGCAAGCAGTAGCAGTGGCGTAGGAAGCGCAGCGGCTGGAGCGGCCATGGCCGCTACACTTTTCGGCCCCCCAAAATAAAATTAAGTCGCTTTACAATGCAACGGCAGATACTTCAATAATATGCACGGATTATGCATGCGCTCTAGATGCGTGCGCACGTGTATCCTTCGAGGTGTTAGTTTGAGTTTCTCAGCAGCTGTCACTGTCAGGATCCTGAAGTAAGCCAAGTTCTTTGTACAGTTGTAACGTAATAACCAGCTGCAATGAGCGGCCTTACATGCAGTTCAGCTATTCATATTTATATTTTGCTAAAAATGACTAAAAAAAAAAAAAACACCTCAAAAGAGCAAAATTTTCTGGGGGGGGGGGGGGGGGGGCATGCCCCCAGACCCCCCTAGTAAGTGTGTGCTTTGCACACACGTTGGTAGCTACTTCCATATGCTGCTAATGGCTTCTCCACTTTCTATTTTCCGGCTGAGGCGCAATACAGAGCTTCCTGGCCGCTTGAAAGAAAAAGAGAAAAAAATTTCCGCGCTTCACGCGGGAATGGCCCCTCCACTTTGGATTTGCTTCCTACACCACTGAGTGGGAGACTGTGGACTCATACACTGCTGACCCAGAGGAGGTTGGAAGCTAGTAATTAGTGGTAGGTGTAAGGTAGCAATTAGTGCAAGGTAGCAATTAGTGTTACATCATCACACAGACTGCCATAGAGGCCCACAGTGATATCCATTTACCCTTGTTTAATCAGTGAATACTTTCAAGTGAGTCCTAGATGGACCACTATAAGTCTTCTTCACAACCGAGAGTTGGATGAAGAGCTGTGAAAAGCAAGGTTTTCACTCTCTGTCCAAATTATCGAACAAAACCACACCTCGATTTCAAGGTAGGCCAAATGTTGTCCATCGGTACTTCTATTAATATTCATGCAGCAAAGACAGCACATCGAGTGTTGCTGCAAAACAGCGCACGGGGTAAGTGTTCTACTGGGCACTTCTAGTTTGTTATTAAAATGTATTTTGACCCCACATCTGCTTCATGTCAACCCCACATCTGCTGCATGTCAACAACACCAGCTGAACATCAACTATACCAATGGCATGGTAACTGCACACCTTTCAGCTTCAGTTCCTCTTTGCTTTCTTCACACTTACACTTCTAATTCAATTGTGCAGATGTGCCAGTATTATGTTACAAGGAAGCCATCTTGCAGTGACCTAACAGAGGTGGGCAAACTGGTCATACACTAGCCTGCCTGTGTCTAGTCTCGGTACCAGACTCCCATACCCAAAGGGGAGGGAGAGTCTGGTACAGTTGCATACAGAAAGCCATTATGGGCTGCAGCTTGCTTGAGGATTCCTAAGTGCCAATTAAAGGTGATTTGGTGGCTCTCAAGGAGGTGCTAGATAAATAATTGAGTTACTATCAATTCACTGTCTCCACACTTACAGCGGATTGCACTTCCGTTCGAACATTTGCGGATTCCGTGATCACACTAAAAGTTAGTGGCAAGAACTTCCTGTGCGTGTAGCTTCACGGAAACGACACGGCCCGGAACACGCTGGAGTCCTGAAGTTGTGGGCACTTTGCGTGAGCGTCATACTTGCAGAACACAGTTTCCGCAAAAATCTACGGAATACGCAAATTTTCGAATGGAAGTGCAATCCACTGTAGCCACTGTGAAGTGCCACAACCCAATTACATAGCAATCAACCAATCAGATTTATGTCACTGAAATTCTGCGGACTGCAAATTGCTATGTATACAACTGTAATAGACTCCCCCTCCCCCTTTGGGTTGGAAGTCTGGTTCGAGACTAGCCTGTGCCATACTAGTAGCCCCCCCCCCCCCCCCCCCCCCCCCCCCCCCCCCCACCCCCACCCCCACTCCCTCTCCCCCACCCCCACCACCACCACCAGGTTTCAACCACTTCCACTAATCCATCATGTTCCCCATAATTGCCACAATGCAGCAGCCCTGGACCAACTCTTGCTCCTACAAGCAATGAATATCTGACCTTCCCTTGGTTAATGATAACAGCCCTGGGACTCTTCAAGGAAGAAATATTTGTTCTTCCCTTTGAACACGTGGTTAGCACTTTGGACCTCCAGTGGTGCTAATAGGCTTAGTATGTCAGTACATCTGTTAACTGATTAATGTCACTTAAAGCCCATGGATCCCTTAAACGTACCATATTTCCACTTCACGTGGGTTTAATTTTGAAGTTCCTAACTTGACTCAAGTACCATTGCAGCCGTCCTGTGCAGATTCGTGACTCTAACCACTCCCACTTGTTAACAAGCTTTCGATAGTCATAGCTCTCGGGCAATGACCGCTGGTATAGACAGAGAAAAAAAACTTCACTGCTAGAAATGGATGCCTTACATGGCCAGAAGATGGTTTTCTAAGCCCATTTGTGCAAAGGAGACCAGAAATGGCCCACCTAGTGCCAACCAAAGGCTTGCTACATCCATGCCCAGAAGCAGCCATGTTATCTCAGCTGAGTGCTGATACCCGCCCACCTCCCCCTGTTCCGCCCTTTCTGCTGGTGCAGAACCTAAGTCCCAAGGATATTGCCGGAAGTGACATCACAAGTTGAAAGTTGCATAACATATCTATGCGTCTATAGCAGATAAAGGGTTAAGGAGCTGCTAACAGTTCAAACTAAAGCAGGGCTGTCTATGACCACCAGTGTTTCATACCGTTACATCATCAATGACATGTACATACCTAATTATTGCTTATACTCTGTACCAAGTAACAACTACTAGTCAACCCCATACCATGTATGCCTACACACGTACACATGGGCTGTCTCTATTCACTGGACTGGACTACTGGACCGACAGTAAAATTTAAATATCTGGCTCTACTGTGATGTAAAAAAACCGGCTATACTACTCACTGACTTACTCAAAGCCAGCTCTGGTTTGTACTGGCCTGCACTCAGGCGTCCTTCATGTCCTTTGAAGGTGCAAGTCTTGGGGTCAAAGGTCACGTGCAAATTTTATAAGACAAATTGGTTTCCTGCACCAGACCTAATCTTGCAAGCCAGCCGTATGTTACCTTCTGAGTCAGTATAGAGGCTGTTTATAGCAGACAGCACATTGTCAATTGGCTTCTCTCGTCCCTTTCCACTCTGACAGACTGCAGAAGTCTTCGCTATCGCTGGTAAAGCTACTAGCTAGCTACAGCTATGTACAGAACGTACCTGGTAGCCTTGTACCCAGGCTTCTCACCCTAGCATTGTTGTTTACAGCACCTGGCCATTGAAGCTTATTAAATATGCACGTGACCTTTGACCTATCAGATGCTTAAGCGCAGGCCAGTATTCAAGAGCTGGCTTTGAGTAAGTCAGTGAGTAGTATAGCTGGTTTCTACATCACAATAGAGCCGGATATTGCTATGGTTACTGTCAGTCCAGTAGTCCAGTCCATAAGAGAACTGTTCATATAACCATGGCAAGCTTCTTCACAGCCAGATAATCACAGCTTTAATGTTCAAAGCAATCTGCTGTACACAGGTGCGCCTTACAGTGTTAGCACCTCTGACCACACTGTTATGATGCTCTAAGACCATCATTAGAGAAGTGTAGTCATCTGTTTCAGCATATGTTGCCTAGGAAACTCTCTTTACTTGTATGTACTGAGGCCATCTTGCTGCTCTTTAACTCATTAGTGAATAAAGAAGTTCACAAGAGAACTGTTCAGATGAATATGACTATGGCAAGCTGCCTGTAAAAACACAATCACAACTTTACGCAATCTGCTGTACACAGGTGCACCTTACAGTGTTAGCAGCCCTGACCACACTGTTATGATGTTCTGAGAAGGTCATTAGAGAAATCCGATAGTCTATTTCAGCATAAATTTGTTGCCTAGGAAACATGCTCAACACCAGCACTCCTCACACTACAGGTTTAGGGTACCCTTCGAGCTCATAATTTTGCTACATGCTAGAGTAGATGAAATCGTCAATGAGATGCCCACCCGAGTGCAACTGCACACAGCTGTTTTGATCTTGTTGGGCAATTATTTTGCATGGAGGAAAGAACACGCTATTTACAAATGGCTGGTGCAAAGGATGTATGTGCTGGTAATCTTCAGGGTCATTTATCTATTTGGGTTCACTGCTACAGGGGCAGATCCAGGGTGGGGGGAGGGGGGACCCCCCCCCCCCCCCCCCCACACACACACACCCACACACCCACACCCCTTTCCACTTCTGACCACACCCGTTGTTTACACGTGGACCCGACTTACAGTGTTGGAAACAGCAGCAGCAAGTTGAAACGAAGCTCAATGCTGGACTTTTTCCAATGGTAAACAGCTTGTGACAGTCAGAATGAATCAGATACAGAGTCAACTCGTGCTGGGGACGAAAACGGTTCACAGTTCAGACCACGTGTACAGCTAGCAATCTATCTTTCCACGTCGAGAGTGAGACATTCACAGACGACACGGAAACCAGAAAGCAGTGAGTGCGGTGCAAAAGCACGAAGGTGCTGCGAGAGCTCATCTAGATAACTGAAAAATGACGGTGAAAACATTTTTCCGCGCTTTGCGCAGATTGCATCAACACTACACACCTCTAATCATGCCTTTGGTAATGGCTGGATGTCAGCCCCCCCATTAAATTTTTCCCTGGATCCGCCCCTGTGCTGGGGTCATTTATCTATTTGGGTTCACTGCTGGCCACAAATAATAGACCATACTGGTGTGTGGAATTCCACATTTCTGTTGCTATGGCAACAACAACCCCTTGTATCCATTGGTCACCATGCAAATTGGCTGCATCTCAGATTTTAAGTAAATTACATGTACAGTGTCCAAGTTATGCTATGGCCTTTCCAAGTTCAGGATCTCCCCATTCACTCCCATTTTTTCCTACTGGCACTGGAGGAACCTCCGGTGCAAAAATCACCAAAAAAAATAAAATGAGAAGCCAGTAACTGTTACATCTGATTTACTTCAAATCTGAGATACAGCCTACCTGCATAGTGACCAATGGGTTGCTGTTGCCATAGCAACAGAAAAATGGAATCAATAAAACCTACCGTTAACATGAATACGTAGTTAAGTCTCCTTCCCTGATAAGCTCTTGTTGCAAAACCCTACCTTCCTCAGTCATGTGAGCAAGTAAGTGCCAAGTGCATTAGCGCGAGGCTCTGAATGAGGGATCTATTCTCACAAAGTATGTACATGTCAGTCATGCTTAGGAATATTGATCACACTTAGGAATGTTTATCATGCTTTGCAGATTTCCAGTCGGCTGCTCAATCAAGTTTTATTAGCCATGAGGATGGTGCCAATTTCCAATTTCCAAATTGCCAATTTTTAGCAGAGGCAGTCTTTGACCTGGTGGACTTGGCAGCACTGGACTGAGTGTGGCCTTCCCGTGTGCGTGTAGCACGGGCACCGCCTCGAGGGACTGTACTTCCAATGAACCTGAGGGATTTGACAAAATAATAAAGGCAGACAAGCAGACACAGACACACACACACTCACTCCCTCACACTCACACACACACTCACTCACTCACACATACACACACACACACTCACTCACTCACTCACACACACACACACTCACTCACCATCTTCCTCCATGCTGTCATCTCTTTCAGCAGAGGCAGTCTTTGACCTGGTGGACTTGGCAGCACTGGACTGAGTGGGACCTCCCGTCTACATGTAGCACTAGCAGCTCCTCGAGGGAGAGATTGGAGCTCTAGTGAACCTGAGGGATTCAATGCAAGACAAGGCAGATGAGCTGATAGATACACAAGACACAGATGCACCACACACAAGTGCATGCGCACACGCATGCACGCATGCACGCACACGCACGCACACGCACGCACACACGCACACGTGTGCACGCGTGCACGCGCGCACGCGCGCACGCACGCACACGCACACGCACACGCACACGCACACACACACACACACACACACACACACACACACACTCACCATTTTCCTCGCCATCCCTAGGCCTTTTAGCAGAGGCAGTCTTTGACCTGGTGGACTTGGCAGCACTGGACTGAGTAGGACCTCCTTGTCTGTGTGTAGCACTGGCACCTCCTTGCGGGAGAACAACCTTGCCAGTCGAGGTAGTCTTTGACCTGGTGGACTTGGCTGAACTGAACTGAGAGTGGCCTCCTCGAGGATGAGATTGTAGCTCCAGTGAACCTGAGGGTTTTGACATATCCATGCAGATAAACACACGTACCACATGCATGTGCACACAATACACACATGCACTCTCGCACGTACACACTTGCACACACACACACATCCTCACACACACAAACTCACACACTCACACACTCATTCATTCACTCACAATTGTCTATGCTGCTATCTCGTTCAGCAGAGGCAGTCTTTGACCTGGTAGACTTGGTAGCAGTGGACTGAGTGCAGTTTCCTCGTGTGTGTGTAGCACTGGCACCTCCTCGAGGGACAGACTGTAGCTCTAGTGAACCTGAGAGATTTCATGAAATGTTGCAGTGAGATAAAGGGTAGATGAGCAGACATATCATTACATTAAGATTTTAAGCGGTGTCCGTCTGTGTGTAACGGAAGTGGGATGTTCCGGGGCGGGACTAGACTAGTGACGCGCGACCTTCATACTTCACTACAACCTCCGAACCTTGAAAGAATGCTCGAGAACATTGAACATTGGGCAGGGCCTGGAACCTTCTAGAACGACTGGGGCTGCAAGCGCACGCAATCAGGGAGCAGCAGCTAAAGCGGATGCAATCGGGGTATTTACAAGATGCCTGGACCCAGTGCTAACCAGAGACGCTATCGCCCAAGGCTGTTGGTGCGTCAGAGTAAGCAGCCACACCAGACTCACGCAGACACAGTGAGGGAGGCGAGAGAACTGTTGTGCGCCGTGCTGTGCTACATGTAATGCGAACAGAGGTGAGAGTTCGTAAGACCTCTGCGCAGAGAGCTGCCCAGCGCTGACCTGCTGACGTAGGCAAATGATGGGGCAGTAGCTGAGCGAGCGAAGCTACTTGTATAGCTTACACACAGACCATGCATGACAGACACAGAGACACAGACAGAGACACAGACACACAGAGACACAGACAGACAGACAGACAGACAGACAGACAGACAGACACAGACAGATACACACACACTCAGTGCTTATGATAAGATTTCTCCTTTGTTCTGACAAAATGTCAGACCATCCCAAATTTGATCCACACGTTGTCCAGACACTTGTTTGACCGGTTTTTATGGTTATGGTTATTATACAAGCATGTGCATAATTATCCAGATAAGTTTGTCCAGATAAGTTTGTGCGCAGGGTGTCACTGATTGAATATGCCTGTTACATGTACACTAAGCACAAGATGTAGCAGGGTTGAAGTTCGCCAGTAAATTTAAATTTCAAATATCTTTCTTCTGATAAAACGAGGGGCAACCGCACTCCTGGTAGGTAGCCGTTGCAACCCCGGACGCGACTCACCGTATATGTAGCGTGCGCAAGCTAAGTAGCACAGTTCGTTCCAATTAACACACATGCCACGTGGCAACCACACGTACGCTCAGTCAATCGCTAGCGATGGCGAAGACAAGAACTTACTACAGTGCTAACAACTTCTCCAGCACCATGGGTTTTGGCATGTAAGCATCAGCAAACGACAGCAATCACGGCTGTGTGGTCAGAATCTTTGTGGTACCTTCATAAGACAACGAATGTCGATCGAGCAATGGTGGCCGACGGCACGACAAAAGTGCTTGTATCTCCACCACGAAGGTGAGTTTCATCACAATTGTTGTGTGGTTGTGTCACTGCATCATAGCCATCACCACGGTGTAGTAAGAATCTTTGTAGGCCATTCCGAAGTAGCCAAACGTTCCCAGGCTTTACTGCACTAAGAATGAGCCTAGTGAAAGACCTCGCAGAACTTGTCCTGACAAATTTACCGCTCAAACGCGTAATTGACAGAGAAATTGTTCGGAAATTGTCCGTTGACCGGCTGTTATCATAAGCACTGTGTGACACACACCCACCCACCCACCCACCCACCCACACACACACATACACATTTACTCACCATCTTTCTCCTTTGACCCAGTGGACTTGGCATCACTTTTCTTACCACGAACTGAAGCAGCTGTTTTTGGCTTTTGTGCACCCTTCTTTGTTTCTGCATTCTTCTTTGCTTGTGCATTCTTCTTTGCTTGGGCTTTTAGCTCTCGCGCTCGGCGTCTCTCTTCCTTCAATTGACGTTCTTCCCTCTTTTTTTCCACCTTTTCTTCCATTGCCCTTAAGGAATCGATGCTTGTCAGAACTCGTGCAGTTATTTTCTCTGCAAGCTTTGGTCTCTGTTTTGATACCGGCAAAGGGCATTTTAAAGCTCCACTCAGAACCTTGTTAGCTTGCAAAGGTGCATACTCATCATCGGAAGAACTACTTGGTGCTGAGTCAACTGGCAAGTCGAGGCCTGAAGAGGGTGAAGTGGGTGATGGTATCTCAGGAGAATCAGGTGAAAGATTGAAAGCCAACTGGGAATGAACCAGCTTTGTTTCCATAGGGTGGTACATTTTTAGCCACAGACTGTATCGGTTGTCATGAGCTAGATCGTAGCCATTCTCAAAGCGGACTTCGAATCTTTGTAGCTCATCATCAGAAAAATTCGCATTTTAGCTAGGTGAGCTTACAGAGCGGCTAGGGCTATACAACGGTATGAACTTCAGTCCAGACCTCTCGCCCAGTGAAGGACGACAGGACTTGGAGGCACCAGGTAATTAGATGGCTTTACGATCAGTAGGGTACACCCCTGTGGTCTTGAAACCTGCCATTATATTCTTTGGGGTCATTGCCGATACCCAGGCACTATGGAACAACTCAGAGAAGTTGAAGCGATTAACAACCCTTAGTGGGTTATCTACCATGAACTGATGACAGACATGCCTCCAGTGAACCTTTAGAGGGTCAAAGCATCCCTTGTCAAGGGGTTGTGTTATGTGTGTTGTATTTGGGGGCAGAGCAAACATGATGACTTTATGGCTTGCAGCCATTCGCACAGTATGACAATAATGCGAGGAGTGTCCATCCATGAGAAGTAGAATGGGGCGTGCCAGCGGAGCGTACTTCCAAAAAAATGGAAATTAAACCAAGCATCAAAAAGTTCCTGGTCTATCCAACCCTTTTTGGACAGACCATAGATAGTACCCGGAACTTCTCCGACAGTAAGTTCTGGCTTCAAGCATTTTCTGTCCCAAATTACCATTGGTGGGAGGCAATAACCACCAGCGCTAACGCAAACGCAGTCCACCACTGTGATTTGCGTTTTTAGGCCACTACCTATTGCTACTGGGTTTTTCTCACCTTTACGGTGGATTGTCTTCAGTGGTTTAGGGTCTAGCGGCATTCCTGTTTCATCCATATTGAAGATGTTGCATGGCTTTTGTTCCAAACCGTTGTCTTTCAAGGTTTGTTCCAACAGATCAAAGTATCTGTTGATGACATCTGGATCTGATGATATAGCTCTGGCACATGACAGAGGTGCAGCTGTACGGACTGTGAGATAAGGGTGTCGCTTGATGAAGCCTTCCCACCAGCCATGGGTGACGGGTTTTTTGCACTCCCCTACTAGAAAGAATATGCTCAACAATTGCAAATACCTCACTTCTTGTCTTAGCATACCCAATTGATGCACACCGACAAATTACATGAGCAAGCTCCTTCTCTTCCTCATCATCCAAATATCGTGAAGGCCCGCTTACTGCACCAGGTAGAACACGACCGCTTACTCTATCTCCCAAAGTGCTCCTCGGAACCCCATAGCCTTCAGCAGCTCGTCGTATGCTTAGTCTCTGTTCAATAACAGCTTTCAACGCCTTGCTCATCGATTCTTCTGACCAAGACTTATAAGATACAGGCCTGCTGGCATGATGAGAGCCAGGTATCGTCACCTCATTCCGACTAGAGACAAAAACTCGCTTTGCCAGAGGTTGTGCTGACATCTGGAAGAAAAAAAAGGATGGGTAAATCTCACAATGCTTGCTGTATACCTCACTTGAAACTAAATCCTGCAAAATACCTTGGAATGGCAATCGGTGAGATCGTCAGATGACAGCCGGTGAGATCGTCAGTCGTCAGATGACAGCAGACACCACACAACCACAGATTCTGCACGAGGCCAGCTCTTTGAAGTTCAACGCGCATGCGGCTTTGTGACGTTTGAACTTTGAACGTTGAACTTTGTGGGTAATTACTGTTCATTGCACGCATACTGAAACAAGTGTAGTTGTAGATCTAGAGAAGAGTCTCTCATTTTATTATCTGTGGTAGTAGGTAGGTACAAGCAACACTTTGACGTATTTGGAAGCTAGCAATGGCTGCTACTTGGAGACTACGAAGTCCCTCCGTCCGTCAGGTTAGTGCCGAGCGTAGATAACGGCAGATACAGACTGCCCGAGCGTAGATAACGGCAGATACAGACTGCCCGAGCGTAGATAACGGCAGATACAGACTGCCCGAGGAGACTACAGCATCGGACAGTAGTGGATGCTGACGATAAAACCCGAGTCCGAAGATAGATTGCAGTGTCCGAGCTTGGATACATTAGGACGCCGGTGTTTGATGGGCTGCTGCTTCAAGACGACAGAGTCCTTCCGCCTGTCAGGTTAGTGACCGCCGTGGAACCCCCCACCCTCACCTATGGAAGTATCAGCAAGCCCACCACTGCGACTATCATGAGAGAACTGGCGTCCGATTATACCTGCTGTCCGAAATTTAATGGCTTACTCTACTTGTTTATCTAAGGCCAAGCAAACTTGATTCCTTGTTTAACGTCCCCGCCCGCATGCTTTTAGAGGGGCCGCCCATAATTTTTCATTATTCATTACAAGGATATCGGATGTTGAAGGCAGCTACTTTTTTGCCGCGCGTAGGTCTGTAGGTGCTAGTTGTGCAAAGTTGGCTCTTCTTGCAGTGATTTGTAGAGCAACATAGCTTTTGTATGCGTTTCTGTAGTAGCTTGCAGTCGTTGCCTGGTCTGTCGTGAGTGTTGAACCATCGCAAACAAGTTCAAAGTTCTTGAAAATTGAGTAGGAAATGAGGAGGAAGTGGCAATGAATAATGAAAATGAACCGCCCGCCCGCATGCAATAGCAGGATTTCCATGGCGCTAAACAAGCAATCAAGTTTGCTTGGCCTAAGATCTACTATGACCGAAATGCGTCTCAACAACTGCTTGCTCCTACATGTACGTACACAAGGATATAAATGACGCCATGAACTTGGAGGACATTGCTAAGGAATTTGTTACTAGCAAAGTGGAGAGAAGCAACCACTTTGGCTCTTTTTAATTTATTTGCATCTTTGTCATGAACTATTATTGATGAAACTTTTATACTCATGTCCAAAATTTTGCGTACCCCCACTTTTAACTAGCTTCCTACCCCTCTGTACCAAACCCAACAGGGATTGTTCTATACCCAACAGTTGTCATTTGACCTGCAAGATGAAAGGTTGTAATACTGTTGGGTTATTCAAACCAGCCATTGTACAATCATTGTGAGTGTTGTGTAAAAGGTGCTAATAACCAATTGCAGGTGCAAACAAGATGCAGCATTGTATATATGTTGAGATATTGAAATACAACTGTACTAAAACTTTACCATTGGTTTGAAAAGCATTGGGAATTTGGAATTACAATTGTTGTAGTTGAAAGATTTTTTCCTGTGGGCCTGGTTGAGTCTGAATAGCTATATATAGAGTTAGTGTGCATGTGCAGGTTAACTGGCAGACAATGAGCCAGTATAAGCACCTCCAACACAACAATCACCTGTTTGCACTGAGCATGCATGCATAATACCCAGGTCTGAACTATTGACCTTTTGTTGCCTCAAAATGGCATCATGCTTATAGACTAATGGATCGTAGATAGCCATAATTGCCACTGTTGTCAGTTCGCTGACAAAAGGGCTCAAGGTCGCTACTATGTTGAGAGCAATGTGGTTTTGTGTGTAAAGTAACTCAAGAACTGCTTCCATTGGTAAGCTATGCTTCACTAATTCATTTTTATGAAAGAAGATGATGAAATCAGATTTATCAGCAAAGTTTTCCTCGATTCCCATGTACTCTAAGGTACTTGTTTTTGTGAACTGCTACGCAGTAGAGTTCTATCTCTATTCTTGGTTTGGGGTTTTATTACTTCTTTGGCCAGATCTTGCAAATATATCACTATCAGAAATTTTGTCGGCCATTGCTAAATGGAGACTGCTACTGCATTCTCTGGTATTCAAGACTCAAGTTCTTGGAGCTGAAGAAGGTTCACAAACCGAAACATGCTATTTCAACTACACATATGTATGCTATGTTTGTAACAGTACCAAAAACCTCTGATCTGCAGTTCATGCTGCGATTAGTGCGCAATAAAGCATAGTACTAGCACAGTTAGAATATCAGAGTATTATTATTGAAACAGAGGAACGCATTAATTGACTGACTGTACAAAACTGAGAGTACATGCATTAAAAGGTATACCACAGCGCAGGGCCCTTACAGAACAAAAGAACAAGAGAATACCACGACAAAAGGCCGGCTAAAGAAATCTTACACAAACCAATATTGAACCACAGCTACACAGATTCAGTCATAAGTGCATGTATAGTATGTACTTCAACAGTTCAAGCATGCAGTACACACTATGCCATACACATGGAATACTAACAAATGATTTACCAGTGCATGCAGAAGAAATGGTGTAGAGAACGATTGCATCTGACCAGAGATGCCTTGAGTCTGAAGAAGCAGCCCTCTTTTCTTTGCTTCCTGCATCACTGCCCATGGGATTGACACAGTGAAATAGGCTATGTCACCTACTCGTGCTGCATGCATACACAGTAATAGGGAGGAATAGGATATTGGAAGGGAAATACTTAGCATCCCTCTCACTGGGGAAAGTCGGTGGCTTTCCGCTACACGGAGATTTGCGGCCTATTGCGTGAACACCAACTTTCCGCACTGAAAAGTAATTAACCGGATGTGCGGGTGAGTCGGAGTTTCCGTTGCGGTTAACGGCGAAGATGCTGCGCTTCCGCACCGCTGAAAGTCAAGCGGAAACGGCAGATCTCCGCAGAGGAGCGCGAACAAGTGATACGTACGGCTTGTCGGAGTGAACGCAGGAGGAACACTACGGAGCGCAGCTGAAAGTGGCTCACCATCCCGGTCCGCTACCCGCCTATATATAGCCTGTACCTATATATATCCGCTTTTACTGTTCCACAGTAATTAAAATAAGCAATTAAAAAATGCATTAAGCAATTACAACAGCTAAATAATACAAAGAAATCAATAATAAGCTAACACTAATGACAAAAACTATAGAAATCATCAAAAAATTCAACTCAATGTTAATGGGGCACAGTACTGTCTTCTGCAGGAGTTGTTATTGAGTCTGAATTTCTGGATGTGGCCCATACAGGCAGATCAGGAGGAGGTGGTCTTTGGTGAGGATGCCTACTGGTTACTCGTGGATGCAACATGCTTCTTGATCGAGGAGAGAGTTTCTTCTTGTAAATTTCGTGTAGGTCATAAAAAATTTTTCTAAATTTCTTCTTTATGTATTTCCTTCGTCTCACTTTGAAGGAGTGTTCATCTGTATCACTCTCAGGAGCGGAGGTCTCTGATGACATAATTATTGTCCTCAACCAGTAACTTTTGGATGCGACGCTTACATGCAGGGGACCAAGAGTACATCCCAGCAGCCTCATCCAGGACGCTCCTTCTGTTTTTAAGTTTCTGTAATAGAATTATAATAATTATTATTTGGTATGATTTGTATAAAGACATTTTGTAGCTGCAGGGTCAGGTATACATTGTCAAAATAGGAATACATGATTATTATACTTGCCTTGCCTATCCGTTTGCTAAATTTTTGCTTTCGCCGGTGCTCCACTAGTGTTCCTTTCTCCTCTCTCTTCCCGTCATCCCTCTTTGAGCGAAAGAATGTCTTGCAGGCCTCTGCAACAAATTGAGTAGATTAATTGATAACTGTTGTTGTATGAATGCTTATGATAATAAATATACCTGTCACTTCCTCAGTAGTTATTCTGGGGCGGGAAGACTTAAGCTCAGATTCCAACCGCCTAACAATATCTTGGTTGTGGTTCGATAGAAAGCTGCAGGAAGGAGGAAGAAAACACAATGCTGTGAAGAGTCCGATGACATACTTGATATGTGTTGTATAGTAACCCAGTCACAATACGGTTGGTGCATGGTACATGAATAGCCTACAAAAATAGTTATTGCATGACTATATGTACCAGTAAAGGCAGTAACAGCAATATCGTAACTCACTTGCCTTTTAAGTTCCAGGATAGCTGTAGCTGATTGTATGTATTGTGAACGCAGCTCTGAAAAGAAGACGAACGGCAAGGTTGTATAAAGTAAGATTATGCATTGCAATTGCTAGGCATGCTATACCAGAATGCAATAAGTCTTACTCTAGTGTGTAAAGACACTGCAATCCTCTCCTTCCTTCTCCTGGGCGCGTTACTAGTTTGAGGCCTACTGAGCTGTTCTTCGACGGTTTGTAGACGTTCCAGTAGACGATGGTTCTGTTCCATGATAGCGATATTTTGCTGGCGCTGCTCCCTCATCTCACCGAGCGCTTCCTGCAACAAAATAGCCATCTCATCAGTATTCTCTGGTACTGCCATCGCTAAAAGTATGACTGATTGCTTGAAAGTAAGAAGCGAGCACCTTCAACCTCAGATTTAGGCGGTTGATTTTCGCGGGAAATCGCTCTTACGACGATACTCATTGGACGCTCTACAAAATGCCGGGTAAATGACGTTATCGTGTGCGTTCGTTATAATCTAGCATAATATTATACGGTACAAACTCCCAACACTCGGTGCTACAGTCACATTCAGACATCATGGAACAGTCTAATACCAGACGAAGAGAGCGCTATCCAGGAAAATAATGGTGCCCGCACTGCGAGGAGTCTGTGGCCCAGAGGACTTACAACGAGCATTTCCGACAATTCTGATCAACAGTCGTGGGCTAAAAAGCCTCGGATTGAACTTGATGTACAAATTACGGAGAATGTAGCAGCAGATACAGAAGATCCATCAGACTTTGAGGTAAAACTCAGCTGTATAGATATAATTATGGCGATTTGTCATGTTACAGCATATCTAGCTACTAATAAAACTATGATACAAACAGCATAATTATTGTAAACATATCCAATAGCCAGAAAATATCAGCCGCAGGGATGAACTAGATGCTGCTGGCTATGGTAGTGAAAGAGAGGGAGATGATTCAGCATCAGCTGATGGAGAAGAAAGTGTACAGGGTATGTGTATTATTGTGCATGAGCATGCATGCACACATTGTAGCATCTGGAAGTAACTGTTACTATCGCTAGCCTTCGACTTTTCTGCTGTTGATACAGATGAAGGTATAATTCTGAGATGCAGGGTGAGGGTGAAGATTATGAAGTATGGGATGATGATAGTGACGATGAAGCTAGTGGTAGTGGTGTGGATAACCTCCTCAGCTTTTGCTGGATTTACTGCCGATCAATGGAAAAATTGGACAATTATCTATTCACTCTATGCTCTCAGAGACATTCTTGCACCTCCTCATTATCACTGTTGGGAGTCCTTTGTCATTGCTTGCCGCCTCGTGTTCTACTCAGATTTCTGTAGATGACTTACAGAAAGTGGATATGGTTTTAATGCACTTTTGTCGTCGTTTTGGACAACTTTATGGTAAAGAAGCTATAACTCCAAACATGCATCTCCATGCACATCTGCGTGAATGTATTCAGGACTATGGACCCATATATAGCTTTTGGTTGTTTAGTTTTGAAAGATATAATGGAATGCTTGGTAATTTTCCCAATAATCAGCGTTCAATAGAAATCCAACTTATGAGGCGATTTCAAACTGAACTAGAGCTGCCATCTGCCCCGGCCCTTGCCTTCATTGTATGAAGATGACTTTGCGGGTTTATTGCGATTTGTTTCCACCAGAAAAGCACAGCATTCTTCTCATTCATACGAACGACCAGTTGGTGCACTACCCCAGTTTTTGCTACTAGCTCCAACTTTGCACCTTTCTCAGATCACTTGGCCACTCAATTGTGCAGCTCAAATTAGTCTCCCAAAATGCAGAGTTGTCAAGACACTCTCCAATATGGATTTTGGAATACTTACACTATTATGTACCCTAACCTCCCAGCTGATCTTAAGAGCACTCTTCCACTTTCTGTTTGTTACTACACCTACTGCACCAATGGATGTGAGAAAATTGGCACACAAAATCATCTACGTTGTAAGAAGTACAGTTATGTCTTGGGTTCCCCAGTATCACAGCAACATCTCGAATCTGACGGTGTTGACTTTCAACCAGGACAAGTGGAAACTATTCTCATGCACCAGTTTGAATATAATGGATCAAGATATATCAATGTATTTGCATTAGTTAATTGGTTTGCAGCTCATTCTATGCGATTCAAGTTTGGCAACCCCCTTCAGTTATGGTCACGCACATTTTACAACAAAACATTTTTGCCTGTTTGTAGAATTTATTCTAAGTTTGTAGCTGCATATATGGGAGCGTTAAATTGCATGACAACACCAATGACAGTGTTGTCTTTGTATGTCCACTGACAAATCACTATGTTCTGTAATTTATTATTTGCTGTAAAGTTTATTCTCACTCATAGTTACCAAACTGCTAAGCCAGTCCAGTAGTTAAGTAATGTCCCACAAGCCATACTTGGGCATTCAAGCTGGAACCATCAATGTAAACATGTTTACTACTCACACCTTTCACATACCCACATCCCCTTTGCCACATAGAAACTCTTCAGAGAATCAGTTGATCTAATGGTATGATTGGAAACCTCCAAACTATTCTGTCTCCCCAAATTGTACTGTGGTGTCCCTTTGGTGTCAGGTGACTTCAATGGGAGGCTGTCAGCTGCATGCCAGTTCCTCATGTGCATGGTTTTAACTTTATCCTGTGTGGCTACATGCATATACGCACAACTAGCTATATAGTAACAAATAATTTTGCCATCAACCTTTTAATTTTAACAGCTAGGCCTGCATGAGTTAGTGTGATGGCTTTGTCTTGTGGTGATGAAAGTGGGGCAGCCCAGGCTGTCCCCACCACCCTGCTTAAGTTGTGTTGTTTGTGCCAAATGGCCTACTGGAAGCACATGATCTGAGCTATGCTTTGCCCAATTGGTCCAGACTAACCTCAACCTCATTCAGGTGGCACTCTTAATGGAATTAGGTGTACTGCAGTATATCTTTAATTCAGCAAAATTAATGCCAATCAGTGTTATCACACATCAAGTATTAGTGACAGCATTGGTGAGTATGCACGTGCATGCGCAAAAGAGATTCAGTTCAATTGCAGATATGGCGACCAAACTTGAAGACAACCAAATCTATGGTGTGGTCACCATCTCCCAGACAGCTGAAACTTCAAAGTGAGTGTTTATTATTTCTCTCCGTTCCCTCCAGCGTCTGCAGAGTTCTTTTTCTATCCGTTCTTCCCATGCTTCCTTACTCTTCTTCTGTTTGTATCTCCTCCTTCTTGCATGGATACTCTCAATTGAACGCTGACTTCTTTGTACCTGTGTTTCATAATGGTTTCTCATAAAACAAGGTACACAACACAAAATAATTGACTAACTGTCGCAAAATCCATACTAGAAAGTGGGAGGAGCCAGCTACATATAATTAATTATAAGCCAGTCGCCGGTTAGGTGACATGGCACAGCACACACCACACCTGCAAGACTCGCACAGCAAGTCGCCGGATAGGTGACATGGCACAACACACACCACACCTGCAAGACTCGCACAGCAAGTCGCCGGATAGGTGACATGGCACAGCACACACCACACCTGCAAGACTCGCACAGCAAGTCGCCGGATAGGTGACATGGCACAGCACACACCACACCTGCAAGACTCGCACAGCAAGTCGCCGGATAGGTGACATGGCACAGCACACACCACACCTGCAAGACTCGCACAGCAAGTCGCCGGATAGGTGACATGGCACAGCACACACCACACCTGCAAGACTCGCACAGCAAGTCGCCGGATAGGTGACATGGCACAGCACACACCACACCTGCAAGACTCGCACAGCAAGTCGCCGGATAGGTGACATGGCACAGCACACACCACACCTGCAAGACTCGCACAGCAAGTCACCGGATAGGTGACATGGCACAACACACACCACACCTGCAAGACTCGCACAGCAAGTCGCCGGATAGGTGACATGGCACAACACACACCACACCTGCAAGACTCGCACAGCAAGTCGCCGGATAGGTGACATGGCACATCCACAGGTCAGACTGACAGCATGCACACCACAAAGCCCGACACAGATCAGACTGACAGTGTGCACACCACAAAGCCCGACACAGATCAGACTGACAGTGTGCACACCACAAAGCCCGACACAGATCAGACTGACAGTGTACACACCACAAGCTGAGTGTGCACACCACAAAGCCCGACACAGATCAGACTGACAGTGTGCACACCAATCAGACTGACAGTGTGCACACCACAAAGCCCGACACAGATCAGACTGACAGTGTGCACACCACAAAGCCCGACACAGATCAGACTGACAGTGTACACACCACAAAGCCCGACACAAATCAGACTGACAGTGTGCACACCACAAAGCCCGACACAGATCAGACTGACAGCATGCAACACCACAAAGCCCGACACAGATCAGACTGAGTGTGCACACCACAAAGCCCGACACAGATCAGACTGACAGCATGCAACACCACAAAGCCCGACACAGATCAGACTGACAGTGTGCACACCACAAAGCCCGACACAGATCAGGCTGACAGCGTGCACACCACAAAGCCCGACACAGATCAGACTGACAGTGTACACACCACAAAGCCCGACACAGATCAGACTGACAGTGTGCACACCACAAAGCCCGACACAGATCAGACTGACAGCATGCAACACCACAAAGCCCGACACAGATCAGACTGAGTGTGCACACCACAAAGCCCGACACAGATCAGACTGACAGTGTGCACACCACAAAGCCCGACACAGATCAGACTGACAGTGTGCACACCACAAAGCCCGACACAGATCAGACTGACAGTGTACACACCACAAAGCCTGACAAAAATCAGACTGACAGTGTGCACACCACAAAGCCCGACACAGATCAGACTGACAGCATGCAACACCACAAAGCCCGACACAGATCAGACTGAGTGTGCACACCACAAAGCCCGACACAGATCAGACTGACAGCATGCAACACCACAAAGCCCGACACAGATCAGACTGACAGTGTGCACACCACAAAGCCCGACACAGATCAGGCTGACAGCGTGCACACCACAAAGCCCGACACAGATCAGGCTGACAGCGTGCACACCACAAAGCCCGACACAGATCAGACTGACAGTGTACACACCACAAAGCCCGACACAGATCAGACTGACAGTGTGCACACCACAAAGCCCGACACAGATCAGACTGACAGCGTGCACACCACAAAGCCCGACACAGATCAGACTGACAGTGTGCACACCACAAAGCCAGACTGACAGTGTGCACACCACAAAGCCCGACACAGATCAGACTATTATATTTAAACAGTGTACACAGCCCAACACAAAATACAAGACTAACAAATTATATGCACATACTCAGCCCATATGGTCTGACAGCGTGAGCATCCCTGTCACTGCTGGCAGTGCTTGCTTCTTGATCTCTGTAATAGCCTTCGCGCTCAAATGCATCCACGTGCACTTCGGCTAGCTTGTATTAATTCCCTTTCTTTTGATGCGGTACCTCTGTTGATACAATACCATGAATATGCACCGAGTGGCTTTCCTAAGGAATGTGATTAGTTCATGGTTTACGTAGCGACTAATGTGGTTTTCGTGTATGGTTTGGATACTCTTCCATAACCGGATGTCCTCTGCTGCTATACTGATTTCTGGCCATGTAGCTCATAAAACTTACCTCGTCCATGCAGTGGGGGGTGTAATGCCCTTACCACTATTAAATACATCAGTCAAAACTCTAAACTAAAGTTGCATTCAGTGTATTTACTCCAAGCTTAAGGCTATATGCTGGATGCTGCTGACCAGTGTGCTGACATTGTCAGCAATCACCCTGTACGGTGGTGAAGGGTCTACACAAGATCTGCATGTGGATGGCTCAAGGCACAAATACACACACATAGTAACCAAGTGCACAATAAGCAATAAAATATCAGACATACAATTATCAGCTGCACCCAACGTTTGTGATCATCAGAAAGGTGGAAGCTCTGTCTACTTTCTTTTTAAACCATAATGATGTAGGGAACAACTTCAACTTACTTTGACAGCTGCTACAGTGAGGTCTTCTACCTTCTCCCAGCAAAGCATTGCGTATACCTAGCTATCATAGTTCAGCAGCTATAAGCACCACTTAGTTCCTGCGTAAACGTAGTCACCAGGTTTCAGCAGCTATCACCACCACTTAGTTCGTGCGTAAACTTGGTCACCAGGTTTCAGCAGCTATACTCCTTGTGTAAACTTGGTCAAAGTATTTCCGCAGCAATAAGCCTTGCGTAAACACATTCAAAGGTTTCCGCAGACGGATATGCTTGCATCATTAGTTAACCAAATTTCAGCAGCTATAAGGAGATCTCCACTTCCTGAAAGTCAAGTACTTTGAGCAGTGTCTAGCTTGAATTACAGAGGTATATATACATTGCAAAAGGTATGTACTGCTATGGTTGTGTGACTATTCTTCCCATGCTATAGTTAAAAGATTGAGTGCTTATTCATGAGTGGCTACTCAAATTTACTCAAGGATCACTCAAGTATCAGCTCCCACTGAGTTCTTTTCCAGAACTGCATTCATGAGGATGTAACCGTTAAAACAAATTTAGTGCGCTCATCTGTGGTCTGAGAAAACTTCCCAGTCACTGTCAGTAGCTACATTGTTACTGTGCTCAAATGTACTTTGCATTTGCCATGCAATAGGTGGCTGTCATAGGGGACATATTCTATTAGTGCCCATAAAAACATGTCAGCCATCGCAATTCTGGTGATAAAAAGTAGCAAAAATCATCTTTTGCAGTGATGTATATGTAGGCACATGTGTTCAAGTAGAGAAGGAAAATACCATTCCTCATGCTTTGCACTTCTTTCTAGCAGCAATATGCATTGCATATCCAAATAAGGAACGTAGCTAGCTACTTTGCAAGACATACAAATTATGCATATACACATGCAAGGACACGATTGCTATAATGTCCAGTATAGCATAGGCTTAGGTACCTGGTACAACTGCAGAGGGATCCCATAGCAGCTCTGAGTAGCAGCTGGCCGCCAGGGCCAGTAATGCCGCAGTAAGATGCAGCTGCAGGGCATCGCTACTTGCTTTGTTGCTGAACAGGAAAGATAAGCAACAGCAACTCGTTATTTATGATCACGTGGTTGTGGGTTACAAATACTCTGGTATTACAGCTAAACATCAAAGGCAGTTTGATAAGCTTGTTCTCACTGGCCACATTACTAGTGTTGGTAATAATGGACTTGCACAGTCATACAAGGAAGTGTGAATGGAGTTCAGCTATTATATATTGTAGCACTGCATTGGTGCTGAACAGGATTCTAAGTGTCCAGTGAGTATAGCTGGTTTTCATGATGGTTTTTGGAGCTAGCGTATTCTCTGTTTGTGCTACCGTGTGGTTGTATGTTATTGTCAGTCTGTAAGACCATCATCAAGACAAGACACTAATTCTGGCATCAAGAAAACTCTACTAGCTACTTTACCTACAGCATTGTAATTTAATTTTCCGGTACATTAGAGGCCATGCAGCTAGCATTTGAATAGCCTCACAGCCAACTTAATTGGACTTGTAATCCCATGCAGCATTGGTGATTTCCATGAAAACCATTTAATCTCTGCATCCTGATACTAGCTTTTTTCCATGGCACTATCATTATGGTGGCCATGGAAATCATTTCCATGGAAACTATTGTTTCATATCACCCCAGGATGCTATTTGTAAACACAAGTGATTTTTAACACTGCTAGTGTATACACTGCATGGATTATTTACGCACAGCACAAGCAACATTGCAGGCTTGTAGCCAGGATTTCCGGAAGGAGGGTTCGGATGCAACACTGCTGCACCTAGCTAGACACTTTAGATACAACACCGCACCATACTTTACCAGGCTCTGCCGTTGTGATCACAGTACTGCTTATAATTATAATCAAGTGCATGGGAAACATGCATATGGAAAATGAGTCTTCTCAAGCTCCTTACAATTCCTAACTAAATTGATACTATGTTTGGTTCACTCAAACAACTAAAACTAAAATGAAAACACTGTTTTTCTTTTAGTTAACTATAAACTAAAACTCTTTAGTTAGGCCTTTTTCCATTTCAGTTAACTATAACTAAAATCTTCCGAAGGAGCACTACTATACCTATAACTAACTAAATCATTCCACATAATCCAAAAACTAAACTAATACTCTGATAGCCATACTAAAACAACACTGCTACAAGTCCAAGTCCACAGACTGGTACGTGATCTTGAAACCCTTTCTAGCAGAGTTGTGCCTGGGTCCAGCATGGAGTACCACCTTTGCAGTACTGGTGGAAGTGGTCACAGGACTGGGAGCTGTATAGTGACAAAATTTCCCCAGTTCAACATCATTTCCATCAAAAATTTTCACCCAATCCCTTAAACAACTTTGTGCTGCCACAGCCCGCTGTTTTCCTGCAAGACCAAAGGTTGGGTCAAAGGTGAATCTAACTCCTTTGTTGGCACCAGGAAGTTCAATTGTCCACTGACAGTCGACATTAACAGGATAAGTCTGAGGCCAATTTGGAGTCTGAATGGTTCCACTGGAAGCAGTCAGTATTCCACCGCCACATGGGTCAGAAGAGGTGGGTGCTTGAGTAGTGGGTTGGGTAGCGGGTTGAGTAGTGGGTTGGGTAGTGGGTTGAGTGGGTTGGGTAGTGGGTTGGGTAGTGGGTTGGGTAGTGGGTTTGGTAGTGGGTTGGGTGGTGGGTTGGGTGGTGGGTTGGGTGGTGGGTTGGGCGGTGGGTTGGGTGGTGGGTTGGGTGGTGGGTTGGGTGGTGGGTTGGGTGGTGGGTTGGGTGGTGGGTTGGGCGGTGGGTTGGGTGGTGGGTTGGGTGGTGGGTTGGGCGGTGGGTTGGGTGGTGGGTTGGGTGGTGGGTTGGGCGGTGGGTTGGGTGGTGGGTTGGGCGGTGGGTTGGGTGGTGGGTTGGGTGGTGGGCTGGGTGGTGGGTTGGGTGGTAGGCTGGGTGGTGGGTTGGGTGGTGGGTTGGGTGGGTGCTTGAGTAGTGGCTTGGGTAGCGGGTTGGGCAGTGGGTTGAGTAGTAGGTTGGGTAGTGGGTTGAGTAGTGGGTTGAGCAGTAGGTTGGGTAGTTGGGACTTCGTCTGTGGAAAACAATTAGAGATGAAACAGTTTGCGATCAAAAACAGTGATGGATTCTGCAAGTGCAAAAATGGTAAACTCACTTTGGCTTCTGCAGCTTTTGCCATCTGACTGTAGAACAAACCCAGTGTTACACTGACACCTGAAGGAGCCTGCACTGTTGGTACACCTGTGTTGACAGCCCCCATTCTCCAGAGCACACTCATTCACATCTGCAAGGGAAGAAATTATTAAACCAGGGTGTCTTCCAAATTGTCTCATTGTAAAATAGACGTAAGATTTGTTTTAACCAAGTTTTGGTTTATTTTAACCCAGTTTCGGTTATCTCAGTTGCGGCTTCCACAACAAAGATAACCGAAACCTGTTTTTGCAGTACTGTATACAGCCATATAAATATTGCAACCTTACCAGCCATATAGATTAGTCTCACAGTTATGGCATAGCTGTCGAGAGTAGCTTACCAAAACACGTCCTTGCATCCACAGAGAGGAAGAAACCATCTCGACAGGAACACACAAAGGAACCAGGAAGGTTCTGATTGCAGTGGTGTGAACAATCACCACGCTGACACTCATCTACATCTGTTGGAGAACAAGTATACATATTGAAATATACCTTCCCAGCCTGAATATGTTACCAATGGAGAAGCTCGAGATTACTGAACTGATAGTGTTGAGCTTCACTGTTGTGCTAGACCGGTTGCATTTTATCTCAGTGCTAACACATGCAGTATATTTGCTATACACATGCAGCAAACACGGTGGAATATATCTGGTGGTATTATGAAATTCATATCATGCACAAATACCTTGAAATTATCTCTAGCTCAGGCATTACTGATATTTCCTGCGTCTGAATTGGAACTAATCACTTGGTGCATTACTGAGAACAGCAAGAACTGTATAAGGATCCTACCTAGTTATGGATCACTGCACGTTTTGCTATGGGTTAATCACCGTCTTGTATATGCCTACTACTCTGTGTACAGCCATGGCATCAATCTCACTCACCATTTGCAACAAATCGTGCTTCAAATCCACGCAGGTTAGAGGCAGTGTTGCTTCCATCCGTGTGATACTGTATGAATGCCTCGTTAAAGTAGAACCTAGGACTGCTCCTGAAGCCAACATTGATGTAGCGTGCTGATCCACAGAGCTTAAATGTACTGATGGAGGTATTATCCAGGCCCGTGTATATTTGAAGGTAGTCCTTGTTGCAGTTGGGGCTGTATGGTAGAGAGGTGCACATAGTCAAAAAGAAGGTTGACGGACAATAATACAATGTATGAGTTTAAGCTTCCATATAAGTGGCGAGGTAATAGAGGCCAAAAAAGCAGCTATTAAAATTAATGGTATTCATGAGGGCTCTGGTGACAGATATATAGTCAGAACTGACTTCATAGGGTCCAGTTTGATGGTTGACTCAATCTATGTCATGGCAACTATGTATAGATCACTTGCCTATAATTAGACATACATTTATATACTACACTATATGATTCAACCAATCTAGGTGGTCATTATACCAGAACGTACTGTGTGTCATCAACATAGATGTCAATTTCAAATGAAAGAAAGTACCCAGTTGGTGCCTGCACCACCCAGCCACAGTCTTGGTTGTGACGGAAGCTTGGATATCCAGGAGAGCGGAATGTACCCCTGGATGCCTTAAATACCTCTCCACAGCTGAAAGGGGTAGCTGGTTCCACCACAATGGGAGGCGGGACAGTTGTAAGTAGTGGGGGTAGATTACTGGCATCTAGAAGTAAACAATAGATTTCACTCTTGAGATTACCTCAACAACGTAGCTACTATCAAAACTAGCATGCAATTTACTATATACAGCAGCCATCACTCTGATTGGTTGATAATGGGCTACGCTCGCATATCAATGTACTATGAGATGACACAGAATGCAAAGTCTCCTGCTAATATATCCATGGCAGTATAGAGTAACTAACATGGTGCTAATATCCTCGGTAAAGAAATAGAACACACTATAATATTAACTTTGAATACCAACTTGGTGCTTAGTATAATATGTGCAAGTCTCCAGGGTAATATAATCAACTCACTACAGTTGTAGAGCCTGTTGGTTTCGATAATGTCCAGCAAACTCAGCTCCCGAGCCTCCCCGACAACGATATTCGTATCTTTCGGTCGAATAATTTCCAGCTCAACATACTGTCCAGCTGAGTTCACGGTGCCATAATACCTATTGTAGTGCATTATACTGTTGTAGTCATAGCCAACTCCGAGTGACTTGACCCGAGATGAGTCCAACAGTGCATATTCGCTCTGGAGCCTTGGATCGATCCTGTTTATGTTGTCAGTAATGATTTGTACATATTCGTCCCTGTCTGGTCGGCTGTGCTCGTGGTGGAAGCCAATCGCGTGGCCTATCTCGTGCATTACAACATGTGGTTGCAGGCAATTTGATCCTCGCCCAAGGACAATTCCTTGTGCTCCCCTAGAAATCCGTCCAATATAGGACGCACATCTGCAATGGAAAAAAGAACATTGAGTAGCATGATGACAATCAAATTAGGAGAAATTAACTAAAGGCAAGGATGACTTGCCTTGCAAGCTGATCTTAATTCATTGCATTTGCAACAAAATTTGGAAGGATCTTTCAGCTCTCACACAAAAAAAATGTCGTGTGGGATTCCAGTAATAAGTTAAAATTGGGCATGACTGTCAACTTCATAGCCTTTGCTGATACATAAAATCCACAAGATGCAATAGCTGGCCAGCTAGCTAGCTCGACACACAGGGCACGCCCCAGGTGGGAGTCAGTCCCAGATTTGCAAGGTGAGTGATCAATTGTTATGTTAATGGCTGTCCATATATGCCTAACAGCTATTTGAGTAGACATCAGTACAACATCAATAGACTATACGGGAGAGCAGCTGTGAAATTGCATAGTCAATTAGAGCTAGCTGCAGGGGTACAAAAAAGAACTTCATTCCCACTTCTTTCTTACAGTCAGGGAATATGAGGAGGCCATATATTTCAACTATAGGTTCCAGGGGGTACATATAGATCAACTGCATGGATGTTGAAATAATATGGACCCAAGCAGGGGGGGTTTAACAAGGGGTCCTTATATTTTAGTACATGAACTGAAAAATTAGTTCCAGGAGATCCGTCTACTTCAAGCCACTATAGTTCCGGGGGTCCATTTTAGGGGTGGTTCAAAAGAAAGGGCAGGGAAGACATTGACATGCAATCCACTCACCCAGCTCCTGGGATGAAGGTGACATAGTCCGTCTCCATGATCCTGGGTCTGAATCGAATGCACGTATGGTTCTCCCATTCACTCATGGCTAGATAAATGACCCTCTTCTCTCTATCTGCAAATAACAAAACATTTAAGGCATTCAATACCAATTGTACAAATGTAAAAAAAACATATGGAGATGTAGGGATAGCAGAACTGCAAAAAGAAACAAAAAAAGGTAGGGGTGATGGCATAAAACAGTATACAACCCCATCTTACATAATTATCTTTCCACATAATACATGTATAATGAGAAAGATATGTGGGGGGTTGCATACTGAACTGTTTTATGCCATACCCCTACCTTGTTTCATTTCTTTTTGCAGTTTTGCTATCCCTACATCTCCACACATTTTTAATGTTGTTTTACACTTGTTTACCTCATTTTTGTAGCTGCATACTTGTAGCATTCACTCAGCACACAGTACACAATTTTGAGTTCAAAGTTCAAAGTTGCTCTCTACCATATGCACAAATGAAGAAAATGGCGTCGCAGATGAAGCCATAGTTATTGTTTCAAGCGCCTCGTGAGACTCTGAAGTTGTCAAAAAGCGATGGGGTCGTGCACTGCTCAGTGTAAAATGCTGCCGTTTTGTGCAAACACCGTTGTGAGGGAGTCAGCCAAATTTGAACTAGCCCGTCTGAAGAAGGAGGAGGAGGAGGACTGAGCAGCAGGAGGACGAGGAGAAAACAGATTTTGGCGGTTTGGCGACTATTTCGTGCAGTACTTTCGCGACGGTTTTTCATGCCACTGGGAGTCTTCTTGGCCAGGAAAACACTCGAAGATGAATAGTAAGTTGTCATAAAGGCTTATATGCTGCCCGTTTTTGAGATTTTGAAAGATGTATTAGCATATATTGTGTGTCCGCTCTATTCGTACATATAGAGTCTACCGACTCTACGATGACAGTACTGTTACTGTCTTTGGTAGCTACATATACTCTCAGTTTGTCCACACTCCATGCTGAAGTTGGCGGTAGTGAACATCAGTATGTCTAGTCACTCAGGCATTTGTTAAATTTGCGAAGTAATACTGTTTTTTGGCAATACATGTTCTGACAACCTCTGATCTTGTAGTTCAAACATACAATACACACTATTTATAGCCATACACAATCACGGAACACCATTAATGGCTCTTACCAGTATATGCAGAAGAAATGGTATACGGAACAATTGCATCTGGCCAGAGATGCCTTGGGTCCGAGGAAGCAGCCCTCTTATCTTCGGTTCCTGAATCACTGCCATTGGAATTCGACACAGTGAAATAGGCTATGTCACCTACTCGTGCTTGTATTCCTGCAGGTGTGTATTGAGGGGAAAGAAGTATAGGTTATTGCACTCAAGCAGGTCTCTTAGCTGTTTTAGAGACCTGAGGGATGCTACCTATAATCACTGAGGGCAAAGCCCGAGGTGATTAGCTATTATAGGTGCATCTCAAGTCTCTAAATGGCTCCGAGACCCGCTTGATTGCAATAACTGGATTAGACTATGGGTTATACAGGGGCGTAAGAAGATGTTTTGTAGTAGGGGGACTGATGTGACCAACAGATAGATGAGTGGGCGAAGCCTGTCCTACCTTGGGCCCAGGGGGGTCTGGGGGCATGCCTCCTGAGAAAATTTTTGATTTTGAGACTGATTTTGGTGCAATCTGGGGCCATTTCCACTGCAATGCAGTGGAAATGGACTCAATTGGTCCAAGATGGCGGCTTCCGGATATAGTATACGGAAATTCCACGGAAGATGTGATGCAACTGCAACAGGTCTATAGCACTACGCGTGGCTTGTATTGCGGAATGGGGCGGAAGGGGGGCGGAACCCCTGCTTTTGTCCCCCCCCCTCCCTTATGCCAGTGTTATATCTTTCTGTATGAAATACGAGTTTTTGATGAGGTGTCTATGTTGTTGTTAGATGATGCCTTGAATGGTTTACATGAAACCCACTCGAGGCATGTTTTGATAGACCACTCGCCCGCTGCGCTCGTGGTCTATCAAAACAGGCCTAGACTGCATGGGTTTCCTCTAAACCACGAAATTGGCACATCTAAGTGGCTTGTACTATGCACACGCTACTTAATTGGATTAGTGCTGCTGCAGCAGCTGCACATGCACTTGAATGGGCACTACCCTGTCAGTCTCAAGTACCCATGTTCTATATTTCCAATTAGTGGGTAGTTAGAGCATAATTATGTTCTATGACAGATAGAGCATATGTTCTATGGTGGATAGAGCATAGGCGGCAGTCTATGGCTAATGACTGCTACCGGTACGGTTGATCCCGCCCACGCATATAGTACAATGGATTTAGAGACCTCATTAAGTTCAAAAAGATCAAAGCACATTGTGCATACCATAGTCCAAGCAGATTCTAAACAGCTAAGAGACCTGCTGGCTTAGACTATGGGTTATATCTTTCAGTTTCTCAGCATAAAATATGAGTTTTTGATGAGGTGTCTATTGGATTTTAGAGATCTCATTAAGTTCAAAGCTATTGAGCATACCCTAGTCTAAGTGTGGTTATTGCATTCAAGCTGGTCCCTAAACAGCTAAGAGACCTGCTTGAGTGCAATAACTACGGGTTATATCTTTAACTTTCTCTGTATGAGATATGAGTTTTTGATGAGGTGTCTGTTGGATTTTAGAGACCTCATTAAGTTCAAAGCACATTGAGCATACCGTAGTCTAAGTGTGGTTATTGCATTCAAGCTGGTCTCTAAACAGCTAAGAGACCTGCTTGAGTGCAATAACTATGGGTTATATCTTTAAATTTCTCTGTATGAGATACGAGTTTTTGATGAGGTGTCTATTGGATTTTAGAGTATAGTTGTACAAATTCTACCAATCAGATTGCTTACTGCGAGGTATCTAAATCCCATAGTGAAACTTCGTACGGGGTTTCACTATGGAGCCCACAGGGTATTGTACTTGTAAAAAGTTATTGTTTACTGCCAACTTCAAATCCATGGCAACTAACAGGCTACTGTATTATACAGCTGCTTTGGAATTACAGGCAGTACACAGTGCAAATATCTGTGTATATACTCAGTCTCTGTGTACGTTTTGTTGGAAGTACAACGGCTACATCAAACCGTGAGCACTCAAAGGAGGAGCTATATAAGCGGGCGCCGGGCCGGGCGGTCACTGGTGGGGGTGGAGCCAAGTTGAGGGGCGGAGCCATGTGACTGCTCGATCGTGCGAGCAAGTCACTCGAGCGCCTCGTATGTCAGCGTCCTTGTCGTACTCGTAGCCAGTCTGTTAATTTGTTGAAAAGGACCTCCGACTCGTAGGTTATTTTGTTGACAACTGAAGCGCTAGCGTAGTTACTGTTGCTATACTCTAAATTGGTTAGACACTGAGACCAATGGGATCTACGCAATTTAGAAACCCTCGGGCCCTTAGTAGCGCCCTCGCTGCGCTCGGGACGCTACAGCCCAGGGCCCTCGGGTTTCTAAATCGCGTAGATCCCTTGGTCTCAGTGTCTAACCTATATATACAGACCTCATTAAGTTCAAAGCACAGTGTGCATACAATAATCAAAGTATGGTTATTACATTCAAGCAGGTCTCTAAACAGCTAAGAGACCTGTTTGAGTGCAATAACTGCGGGTTATATCTCTGTATGAAATAGGAGTTTTGATGAGGTGTCTATTGGATTTTAGAGACCTCATTAAGTTCAAAGCACAGTGTGCATACCATAATCAAAGTATGGTTATTACATTCAACTAGCAGGTCTCTAAACAGCTAAGAGACCTGTTTGAGTGCAATAACTACGGGTTATATCTCTGTATGAAATAGGAGTTTTTGATGAGGTGTCTATTGGATTTTAGAGACCTCATTAAGTTCAAAGCACATTGAGCATACCGTAGTCTAAGTATGGTTATTGCATTCAAGCAGGTCTCTAAACAGCTAAGAGACCTGCTTGAGTGCAATAGCCTGCTTAGACTATGGGTGTATCTTTCAGTTTCTCCGTATGAAATGAGTTTTTGATGAGGTGTCTATTTTGAATTTTAGAGACCTCAAGAAGTTCAACAGAATTCAGAGCACATTATAAGCACAGATAATGGGATACACAAAGTGAATCCCATTCACTCATTCACTCCATAGATGCATAATATTACTTCCACACCAGCATTTCTTTCTTCTCTGGATCTGGATGCGCTACTAGCAATATTATTGAGTCATAGAAGGAAACTCCTCAGTATTTGCACTCCTTTCGCTTTTCGCACTGTACTTAGCGTGAGGCAACTAATCGGGCAGTGTAGTCCCTTTGGGAGCTCACATTGGTTTGCATCCGGCAGCCTGAGACGGAAACCCAGGGTAGAGAGAGATTGAGCAAGTTGGATGATCGGGTTGAAGGCAATCAGGTACTGAATAAATTGTCTCCCCCCTATTTATGTAATACTTTTGAGTTATCAATACACAAAACTGGTCGTTCCTTAAGAAATGATCACCGAATTTTTATCCCTTTTGTAAGAACAAACATAGCAAAAAGCAGCTTTTATTATCAAGGGGCAGTTATATGGAATTCCTTACACCAGTCCCTGTACTCATTACCTACTCTGTCAGCCTTTAAAACCTTATATAAAAGTCACTACTTATGATCATACTTGTTTCATTTTGTCTCTCTTTTCATTTGTTTTGTGCACCAATAATTGTAGCTTGTTATGTTTGCCTTGTGTTTTCTCTGTGATGTAAAGTTGTTTCCTTTTGTTGCTGCCCCTTTTATTCTTGTTGCATTTAGCTAGTAATTATTGTACACATGCAGGGCGCTGCTGAAAACCAGCTCGCTGATGTAGCAACCCTGTTAAAAGAACATTTATACAATACAATACAATACAATACGTCGTATTTGTATATCCGTCACAGTTTAATTGCGCGTGGGCAGGCAGTATTAGCGTGGGTCACCGCTACGCGCTAGGCGCCCAGCGCCAGGGATGCAGAACTCGCGTTCCTACTCCTCGAGGAGACGCTTTCTATCTTCTCACAACTGAACTTCGCACAACTTGAACTTCGTAACCGTTCTTTCACGAAACCACGCCTACTATCACTAATACGGATACGCGGGCAAAGATACTGCGTAATTCGTATTCTTAGTTCACACGTGCACAATGGTGTTATGTCCAGTATTGCAATTTTAAGGCTTGCCTGGTACAACCGCAGAGGGATCCCATAGCAGCTCCGAGTAGCAGCTGGTCGCCAGGGCCAGTAAGGCAGTAAGATGCAGCAGTTGCATTGTCAACGGAAGATCTCTCCCCCAAAGTATGACAGTGTCTTCTTACTCTCTGCAGCCTGGGGTCAGTCTATAAATGTTTGGCTAGCAAACACCAGCCTTTTTATGCTCAATCTTAACAGACAGACAGGAAGTTTGAAACTAATTATTCAGGCACCAATCTATATATGGGAGTATGGAGATGAGAGACATTTCAGGAAACATGAGACCCTTTCCTGTGTCTATTGTGCTAACAGGAGGACATGCATGGAACTCCATTCATGCCGTGTGCATGTTGAAGTCCTTCAGTAAGATCAAGCTTAGTGAGCTGTAAACAAGGGCGGCAGCGGCATAGAAAAGGTGGTACGGCCCACAATCGTAGCGCATCGCCGAAGGCGGTGCACAGAGGCGCTCTGTGTGTTTGCAGAGGCGCGTAGCGCTGATCTGTTCGCGCAAAGCGCGGAATAAATTTTTCGCATGTATTTTTAGCGATGAGAAGCGCTCTCGTAGCATCCAAACAGCCGTTTTGGGAAAGGAAAAGACCTTGTGGAGTATCAATGGTAGGCCCAGAAGTAGGACAAGAAACAGATGCCATTGCCGAGTCTGTGATATTAATTATCAGGTCGGCTCAAAAAGTGGTCCGGCCAAAGCCAGACCAGCCGGACCGGCGGCGCGCTAATGGTAAAGACATGCAAGCTCCAATCCTATGCCTCTGCAATTATTTATGCATGCAGTAGCTATCTGTTAACTAATTTTTAGCTGACCTTACATATGTACATGGAAAATACAGTTCTCTTTGCTGTAAAACCCACCGCACTGCCAACTTGGACCTCAAGATAAACGGCCCAGCAGTTGCACTCAATCTCCTGAGAGAACCGTTCAAGCAATATCAATGGCACTACCTCAGAACAATAATCAGTTGTTGATTTATTATATCTTTTAGTATCTTTGTTGTATATATGTGCACGTATCACCATTAGTTTTGTCTGCATCCCTCTCTGTGACAGTTGGTATGGCTTATGTGTGGCATGCTTTGATTGCATATGTAACCCCGAGTCTTGTATTTTTTCAATTCAGGCCGGCCCCCAGTTTGAATGTTAAGTCAGTGCATGAGTCCTTCAGGCATGCTAAGCACTAGCATTCATTGATAGAAATAATTATATCTCAAACAGAGAGGAAGGGTTGCACAAAAGGACTAGCCTATGTAAGTGCTCCCCCAAGTACACAACAGCAACCATATACACAACCACATCATAAACAAAAGTACTACAAAACAATAGTTAAGCTAGCTAATCCGAATAAATACATTTAAATAACATCGAGGGGCAACCACACTCCTCACGGTAGCCGTTGCAACTGGCCACAGCGCAAGCTAAAGCATGGCGTTTCGTTCCAATTAACGCACATGCCACGTGGCAACCATGCTCAGTCTATCGCTGGCAATGGTGGCCAAAGGGAAGACAAGAAATTATTACAGCATTCACAACTTCGCCAGCATGGTGAGTTTGATATATAAGTGTCAGTGAACGACAGCGATCACGGCCATGTAGTCAGAATCTTTGTGTGCCATTCCTATTAAAGAGCTGTAGACAAGAACAACTACTGGCACACGTTAGCATATTGCTATTATTGTATCCGTGCATATATGACACTTCTGGTAGGAGAAAATTGTGCCGCATAAATAAATAATTAATTACACTCCTGGTAGGGGAATAATTGTGCCGCGTAAACAAATTACACTCCTGGTAGGGGAAAAATTGTGCCGCGTAATCTAATTAAACTCCCGGTAGGGGAAATATTGTGCCGCGTAACTAACCAACCTTACACTCCTGTTAGGGGAAAAATTGTGCCGCGTAATCTAACTAATGTAACTAATCTAACTAATCTAAATAATCAAACCTCACAGCACACAGGAATGGTCTACAGATATTCTGACTACACCGCCGTGATCGCTATCATGCAGCGACACGACCGCACAATAATTGTGCTGAAACTCACCTTGGTGGTGGAGATACAAGCGCTTTTGTCATGCCGTCGGCCGCCATTGCTCGATCGTTCTCTTCGACGTTAGTGGCTACAGTCATACGAAGGGCCCACAAAGATTCTGACCACACAGCCGTAATCGCTGTTGTTTACTGACGCTTACATACCAAAACTCACCGTGCTGGCAAGGTTGTAAGTGCTGTTATATTTCGTGTCTTCCCTTTGGTCGCCATTGCTAGCGCTCGACTGAGCGTGGTTGCCACTTGGCAATAGGGTCATTCCATGTCAAGTCAACACAAAAAAAGCATGACCTCTTCCGATTTTGACGAAACTTGGTGAGCTTGTTAGGTCTATTGAAAAACCACTCCACACCAAATTTCAGCTGCCTAAGTATTGTACTTGTTCAACTACAACAAATTTAATTTTGGTCTCGGGTGCCCGTTCTAGACCACATGCCATGACTTAAATACCTGTATCTTCTGATCTGATCGCCGTAGAGAGTTGCAACAAAGATTATCTCAAAGCCCTTGAAGAGCTCTTTCATATGGCATAACTAATTATATAATTTGACCTTTGACTTGATTAAAGGTCAGAGGTTATGTTGTGTGACCTTTGACCTTGGTTTCTGGAAAAACAGAAGTTTTTTTTTTTTTCAAACTTTTTATACAAACAGCTTGAACCTAGATATGTTTATTCACAAAGTTTTAATTTGGGACTACAGTGGGAACAACAAATATAAACCAAAATGTAGTAGCATGTAGAAAAATAGAAGCCTATCAAAGGCTGTTGGGGTCATGATCCAGGGTGGGATTTATGTTTATAGGTCAGTCAGTAGGTCATGGGTTAATTGCATGACTTATGAGGTCATGAACTGCAGCATTGCCTTAGGCTGGATACTAAATGAAGATGGCAAGGATTAGGTTAAACTGCTGAAGTTGTTGGATCAACTATATATCACCTGCCATTGACCAAGCTATATTACAAGTAGCTTCGCTTGATTCGCTCGCTCAGCTACTTCCCCCTCCCAATTGTTCGCCTATGTGAGCAGACAGCTCTCTGTGCAGAGCTGCTGCTCCCCAATTGCGTCCGCTTCAGCTGCTGCATGCTACCCGATTGAGTCCACTTCAGCTGCTGCATGCTCCCTGATTGCGTCCGCTTCAGCTGCTGCTCCATGATTGCGGCTGCTGCTCGCCAATTGCGTCCGCTTCAACTGCTGCTCCCAGATTGTGTCCGCTTCGATCAATTGCTGCTCCCTGATTGCATCTGCTTCGACTGCTAATTTCCAGCCCATGCCTAATGTCCATGCCTAATGCTATCGAACATTCTTCGCAGAGTTCGAGGTTCATTAAATTGAAGTACAAAAGTCACGCATCACTAGTCTAGTCACGCATCACTAGTCTAGTCCCGCCCCCCGAATGTCCCACTTCTGTCATGCACACACACACACACACACACCACACACACACACACACACACACACACACACGCACACACACACACACAAGTGCGCACACACACACACACACACACACACACACACACACATTATGACACACGCAGTTGACAACATTCCAGCAACGAGTTTTCCAGTACTTGGCTAAGGATGACTACAAGAGTGAACAGGTCCTCCTAGAACAGCGTTTTGGGCAGTCACGCACCATTCCTGGAACACGCAAATTCCATTCTTTCGTTCCGCTGTCAAGATATAAAGTGTCCACCACAGTGTATTCCTCTTCGACTATTTCCAAAGTAGAGAGAGTCACTGTTGAGGAAGGTGACCTTGTACTTGAAAAGGCAAGTCGAGCTGCAACTGAAAAACTCAGAAACTGAACTAACTTCACAGTAGACAGATTGTTATAGCTACAATATTTTTGTTTTAGATACTTCATTTCTACACAGTTCTAACTGCACATTTTTCTACATGCTACTACATTTTGGTTTATATTTGTTGTTCCCACTGTAGTCCCAAATTAAAACTTTGTGAATAAACATATCTAGGTCAGCAGAACTGCCAGCGGTACCATAATTTTGTGCATCTTGCAAACAATTCTTTGACCACGCACGAAACGTTCAGTTGTTCAGGCTATGCACTCAGTTTCGCATTTTTATAGTACGCGGCAGGCTTCAGTTTAGAGCTTCTGCGCATGCTCAGTTCCTAGTGGGGGGCCGCGTACTTCCAATTAACCGTGTGGGCAGTCAGCACACACATGCACAACACAGGAACTGACTGAACCAGTTGTTGTTATACACGCTGCACACTGATCCAGCACACCATGCGCTCAACAGGATAGATAATTGTGTACATGGACTGCTGAATTTCTCTCGTAGAATGCCTTGGGGCAAAGGTGGCTATTAGCACACCTTAGCATGCATATGCACGGCATGCGCAATTATTACAGTGTGGGTATTCAATAGAGAAGAGTCGCTTGTCAGAGGGCCAGAGTATAGCTAGTTACGAAAGTACAAGTCGCTCGGTGTTGCGTTGCTCAGTCTCGTTTCTGTTGCTGCCCGACTCCCACGATCGAGACTCCCTCTGCAGTCCAATCGCCAACGCGCAAACATCCGGGAATTTAATTTCAGCGTGAGGTCACTTCCTGTCTGAAAATGGCGTTTCTTACACTGTGTAGTTCTAGCAATGTTTGTTCTCTCCTCGAAGATGGCGAAGGGTAGGGCTACACTATTTCGAGGTAAGTAGGAGTATGGTTGCTACTTAATCTTGGTCGAAGACGGCGATCATGAAGGGAATTAGCAATTTAGTGTGCTGATGTTGACCTTCAGCTTTGTAAGGTCAAGTGTGGTGTTCAGGGGTATATCGTCTTCCTAGGGGCTGGAACACGGTTGTTAGTGCTTATAGCAGTTAGCTATGGGTCTACTGAACTAGCAGGATAAGTTTAAAATTTGTGGATGAAGGTTAATAGAAATGGCACCAGCTTGTATAACCCTGATACAGAGGACTCTCAGTGCAGTAGGATTAAGCATGCACACATGGATACACACAACAACATAAGTCTGCTATGTTTCTAATTCATGATCACTACCTTCACCGAATTCATGTTTTATAACCTCCTCTAGCTCTTCATCATCTCTCATCAAGTCTTTCTGGCAGAATATCATCACGTCTTCTGCTGGTCCGGTGCTCCTGTATTATATCGTCTACTTCAAGATCTGTCACTCTCACATGGAAGGTGAGCCCCAATGGTACAAATAACGCTGTAGCATCCTGGTCCTCAGTGCCTGCCGTGCTTTTACAGCCACATCTAATGGCTGCACATCCTGTCTCCATCTGCAACCACTTAGCCACATGTAGCCATTTAGAACCAATTGTGCCTATCAGGCAATGCTCAGTTCAAGCTGTGGATTCATGTGACTATATATAGACCATGTGTTCATGGGCGTAGCTCCGTATACTATACGGGAAAGTATACGATTTCCGCATACTCGCCACCATTTTGTAGGGCACTAGAATAGCAGTAATGTACACATGGACCTCTAGTTGGTTCCCTACCAGCAGTACTGCCTGCCGGATCGCTTAGTGGCTTGTGTATGTTGTAAAGCTAGTAGTAATATATTGTACAAGTAGCTTCGCTCGCTTCGCTCGCTCAGCTACTTCCTCCTCGTTCGCCTACGTGAGAAATCCGGCGCTGGACAGCTCTCTGTGCAGAGCTGCTGCTCCCCGATTGCATCAATCCGCTTCGTGACTGCTGTTCGCCTTTTCCATCCGCTTCAGCTGCTGCTCGCCACTAGCTTGCGTCCGCTTCGGCTGCTCTTCCCCGATTGCGTGCGCTTCAGCTGCTGTTCCCCGTTTTCATGCGCTTCGGCTGCTACTCCCCGATTGCGTCCGCTTCGACTGCTGCTCCCCGATTGCATCCGCTTAACGCTTGTAGCCTGCTCACCTGTTCTGGAAGATTCCAGCGCATGCCTAATGTTCTTGAACATTCTTTGTGGAGTTTGAGGTTCAGTAAATGAAGTACGAAGGTCGCGCGTCACTATAGTCTAGTCCCGCCCCACGAACATCCCACTTCCGTCACACACACACACGCACATTAAAATCTTAATATATTGATTGTATTGTATAAATGTTCTTATAACAGGGTTGCTACATCAGCGAGCTGTTTTGGTTTTTTTTGGTTTTTGGTTTTTAGATGCGGCCCATGGTAGCGTTCAACTGCCAGCTCACAATCATGTTGCTATACAAACTTGCCGTTCACAAAGCCCTTTGTTGCCCTACCTGACATCATCTCAGTGTTGATGCCAGCACTCGTGGCAACACTTCCGCTTGTAACCACGCCGATTTAGGCACACTGTCTATAGTGTTGATATACAGCATTTTGCAGGTGATGATCGGTATACACAACCCAATTGGGAATAACCCTTTTATCGAGCACCTCCTGGAGCCTGTGTACTGTGTTTTGCTGTATACTGGATGTTCACAACTCTAAATATTGCTAGCCTTAATTGGCTTTGGTATCCCATTGTGCATAGGTGAAACTTCGGTTTGATACAGTTCTCCTAAGCTGTTTGCACATAGTGCACATATGCTGGTCAGTGTGTACCCTTCCTCTGTTATTCTTTCACTGCTATAGGATGTGTGTGTAGTAGTAGGTAATGAATTATTCATTGCAAGTAGCTTCGCTCGCTTCGCTCACTTAGCTACTTCCCCCTCGTTCGCCTGCGTGAGTAATCTGGCACCAGACAGCTCTCTGTGCAGAGCTGCTGCTCCCCGATTCGCATCCGCTTCAGCTGCTGTTCCCCAATTGCGTCCGTTTCAGCTCCTGCACTCCGATTGCGTGCGCTGCTCGCCGCTTACAGCCACTTCAAGCCTTCGACTGCTCCCCGATTGCGTCCGCTTCAGCTGCTGCTCACCGATTGCGATCGCTTCAACTGCTGCTCCCCGATTGCGTCCGCTTCAACTGCTGCTCCCCGATCGCTTCCGCTTCGACTGCTGCTCCCTTCCATCCGCTTGTAGCCCCAGCTGTTCTGGAAGATTCCAGGCCCAATGTTCTCGAACATTCTTCGCGGAGTTCGAGGTTCAAGTATGAAGGTCACGCATCACTAGTCTAGTCCCGCCCCCCGAACATCCCACTTCTGTCACGCGCAGACACACACACACACATTAAAATCTTAATGTATTAATATGTACTAGGAGAATGCAGAGGATTGTGAGGCGAGTGCAATGCAGTGCAAATGAAATGCACTAAAGTTCAAACCCTCGGCGCACTTGACATAGGTACACTGGGGTATATATAGCTGTAGCTATCTGTGCTATAATACACCTCTTGGGACAACTGTAGAGACAGGCCTGGATGCATGAGATGTTGGTTTGCGCCTTTTGCATTCGTGGTCAAAGGATGTATGATATTTCTACCAAAGATAGTGCCCATGCACGTATTGGTAAGCGACAGAGGTACGTGTACATGCTTTGACCTTTAAATTATACATGCAGGCAAGAAATAATCATGAATTAAAGTTTGGAATTCAGTGGGAAGTAGAACTCCAGAAGTGATCAAAGTAGTTATTTGTATGTGTTTGTCTGCATAGATGGCATGATATATCTTCCAAAAATATGGACATGCGTAGGATACATAGAGGTGGTAGCATCCTCTCTCCGCCGGGAACCCACTGCTTCCATCGACGGTGATCCAATTCCTGAAAGTGCTTGCCTTGTGCTGAAATTCACCCTTCTCATTCGCCCACTTGAGTATATCCGCACCTGACTTTGCTTCTTTGCAACGTGCCCTCCTTTTACACGCCAAGGCATGGCCACAATCATAACTTGAACCGCCCTCTTCTCATGCACTACTGCACCACACTTTTGACATGTCTTTCTCAGACGCATAGACCTTACAGACTCCATTGTCAGCCACCAGCGGCAGTAGATACCGACCAACAGAGTCTAGCACAGCTCTCCACAACCCAGCAATGTCGTACGTCCGATGGCCGACGTTGAAGGAATAAACCGCAGGACCATGTGCAAAGTCCATAACAGTGCATGCGCACAAGTACGCCCAAAGCACAGAAAATTGCATGTCGGACAAAATGGCGGACATTATCGCGGTAAGCAAGAAGCGCTCTAGCTTCCTAACTAAGTATATTTAGGAGAAACGCCAGTTTTAAATCCATGTATGCATCCCGCTTGTACCGCTGGTGCCTTTAGTTCTACGTTTACTAGCACCAGTTGGCAGATAAGTTTATTGGACAAACAGACAGACAGACAAACAGACACACAAAACGACTACAGTAACCCTGTGCGCATGCGCGCCGAGGGTTAATTATGCAGAACATGGTTTATTTGCATGCACATGACTGAGGCGACAGAAATGATAATATGACAATTAGACGCATGCACACAACACAGGGACCTATATGCATGCTGCACACTGGTCTAGCACGCCATGTGTTCTGCAGGACATGTACAGGTCTGAGGTCGGTGAATAGGTAAGTCCCCAGCAGTCTTCGTCCAGTTTGCTGTCGCCACAGGCGAGGAGGGACCGGGGCTTGGTTAGACTGTTCATGGTTCGCCCATCGCTCTAGCCAATAAATAGGTAGGTCCACGAATGGGTCTCCGTCTGTGTTGTCGCCATTGTCCATCGAACAGGTAGGCTATTCGCATGATTCCTTGCATCGAGGAAGTATACTTTTCATGGCAATTTGTTGTGTATCATTTGAGAATTAACACATGACGTAAGAACATGCAAAATAAGAGTAGGAAGTGATTTACGGCATGACACAGAGCTGAAAATAATGTGCGGACAACGGTCAATTTCCGCACAAGAAAGGGAAAGGGCCGGACAAATGGTTGCTTGACTAACCACTTTGTCCGGGCGTTTATTAGTGACAGTGCCTGCAACAGCTAGCATGGTCTACATTCAGCTTCTTTCTCTTACGTAGGTTCCCCTTGTGACTCAGAACGGTGGCGGTCAGTTCTTTAGCCGTTTCGTCGTGGTATAGTCGCGATCACATACAGCCTCGTACCGTCAGCCTAGCCTCGTGAAGTTATAGTAGTTGTGCGCATGCGCTAACACACGTGGCCCTACAACAAATCGCCGCGAGATCAAGATCGAGAGTGCGCGTGAGAGCTAGCTGCCTTCCACGTTATTGTTCTTGTCTTACCTTGAACCGGTGGAGTGCTTGGTTCGATCTGGATGGCCATGAAGCGACATCATCCTGAGCCATAGAGCGATGATGGACATTGATGGGCCTTCGAGCTATAGCCTCGTTCCCAGGCCCGTGCGCCACTTTCGGTTGCTGTACTGCAAGCGACGAAAAGCTGGGCGGGGCCTGGGAACGAGGCTACCTTCGAGCAAGAAGCGAAATGTATCCCACACTACGTTTATGAAATGGCAAGCCGAATTGGACAATTTCCTGTGAGGTAAGGAACGAGGGAGCAAAGAAAATTGTAGCTATTAAAGCTAAGGTACAAGGTGTGCGTGAAATTCAAGTCTAAGGTTGAAGGCAGGCGAAACTACAGAAAAAATGGGTTGTTGGGGTTTGTACTAGCACTACAAAAGCACGTTCGTACTGATCAGCATACTCATGTGTTGTTGCTCCTCAAGTTTGGATTCTGCTGACCTTGGTCCATCTTCGTTTGCTCCCATTGCTGAGCTTAACATTTAGTGTACAGTATCACCATGTGGAACTCATACATTCTAGTGACTTCAAAAGAAATATTTTTGTCCAGCCAAAACAACTCAATGTCCTGGCAAAATTGAATATGTCTGGACATACTGACCAACCAATACTAAATTTTATTTTCAGCTCTGATGACGTATGATACAAATAAAGAATTCACAGCAAACTCATCTATGAGGGGCTCGATCACGCTTGCCCCAATCACATGCATATCTATTGTTCTATAGTTCAGTTGTTGTATTGCATGTTCTCCATTGTTGAATAAGAGTTGATTTTGGTAGAGAATCCTTCAATCGCGAACGCTACAGTGTGTACCTTGGATTACTCTTCTTGCAGGAGCTGCACTGGCCAGGTTGAACTTTGGACACCATTAGCTGCGGCTGAATAAGACCCATCTGCTGATTTCCTACCACTTTGTACTTGCATCTGGAGGTGTGAAGTGCTCTGTATCATCTGCAGACTCGGGAACAGACTTAAAAGCCTCTATGTAGAGTTCTCTGTCATGCAGTAACTATTATTAATGCTGGTGAGTATACATTTTCTCATTCCCACATGCATTAAATTATGTCAACTGTTTATGCCATTTTAATTGCTGGAGCATGGAAACTCATGTAAACACTAACTATGGCATTCTTACTTCTTGCACAGAATACCAGCAATAGCTGTCCAGGAGTTGGTTAATGGAAATGGCACCAATTTTTGTGAAGATGGTCACTCAAATCCAGTTGTCAGGACATATTTCTCGTTCTGAGTAAGCTACAAACTTTGCACATGGATTAGTGCATGCATACAGCTGCAGGCTTGCATACCAAAAATTAACATCACATCCGAAGTTATAACCATTCTTGTGCGGTCACTTCATTACTTCAGAAATAGCTATACCGCATACTTCTGGAAATGGTCCGTGTTATGTAAATAAATTTATGCAGGCATGAATGGACTTCCGGTACGCTGGCAATTGGACTGTCTGGGGCCGGTCTTGTCAGTCGTTGTTGTTACCGTGCAATATATGTAGCCCCCAATGGCTGTAATGATTGATGAACCATTCACATTAAGGTTTGTGCAGTCTGTGCCTGACAAAGTCAGGGGGTTGGTGGGCGGGACTAGAGTAGTGACGTGCACCACCTTTGATGGAACTAGCGTTAATGTGCATGGGAGCCAATGCTAATGTTCTTTGCCAGAGCGCACAATGCATCAGAGTAAGGAGCTACGCTGGACTCATGCAGAAGCATGAGGGAGGTGAGACCTGAAGAGTGAACTGTCCTGCCTCGCGCTAATGCCACCGCTATGAGGGAGGCAAGAGCTTCCGCAGAGAAATGCTTCCTCGAGTGCAATATCATCCGTGATTCATGCATGTGATATGTGGATCTTGCTTTCTTTGTTGCCTCCTGTTCGGGAGAGTACCGCCAGGTTGCGGACAAAGTTAGGGACTTGAGCAGGATTTCTGCCCGTAGGACTTTGGATCACGTGATGCTTGCCCGGCAACATCACAGCCATGCACCTGCCTTCTTTCAAGAACGGAACTGGAGCAGAACACTTGAGAGCTCAGCCTCCTACTCACATCCTTCCACGCAAACGTAATAACAATTTATGTATGGTTTCGTGCATTATCTGTGTTGCTAACTACCTGCGCACTGTAGCTTCATGTTCACTTGCACTGTGGGAGTTCATTCCCGTAATTACATAACTGTGCAACCTCTTTGGAGTAGTATAGGGTTTACCTTACTATTAACTACGAGGATCTATGCATACATAAAAGTAGGAGGTATCTTCACTGAATAAATTCCACACTTTTATGTTCCTGGTAGGTCATGGTTGTGGGAGCTCATTCCCTATGCCTGTAGTCTGAGCAACTCATCCATACCTCCCAAGTGCCAAGCACTCATTTGTCTATTAGCAACTGTAAATGTAGGTTTACTACTGTTGGTTTTCTGTGAGGTTTCCTTTAACAAGGAATTGTACCATTCTTTTTCTTCTGCTAAACACGAATCTGATTATAAATGTTCTTCTCTGTCAACTTGCTTTCAGAGCCTTTCAAATGGGGAAACCAAAGGGGAGAGCAAACTGCACAGAAAATGTCTAGCGACAACTTACAAGGCAAAAAACTATGAACAGAAACAGTTGTAGAACCAATGAAATCACTAATCGTTCACATCCCACTAGCACTTCATATAGGGGCATGGTTAAATGTCAACACTGTGGAGAGGCAACAACTCAGCACAGGTGAAGCACACTGCAGCCTCCATTGAACGCCTAGGGTAGATGATGATGAAGTCCTTCACTGCAGCACTGAGACACTGGAGGGTATTAAGATTATGGGGTAAGTACACAACAACTATGAATTAAGCAGCTGGTACAGCTGGTAGATGCAATCAGAGTCTACTGAAGCACCGAAGAGGTGATAGAAAGGCCCAGGGCTTCAATTCTATAAGTGGGTCTGCCCTACCAGTCACATTTGATCACAAGGAGGGCGTGTCACTTTGATGTGGCTAGTGACCCTAACAAATGTCAAATCTGGCACTGATGTGGCCGTGTGGCACTTTGAAGAATTGCTACAACACTTTAAAAAAATAATAAATTAACAAGTGAGTCTTTAAAAGACTTGATGTGTCTCGGCACGACTTGGTATCAGCTAGAATCATGCAGAGGACATGGCAGCTGCTTAACCCTTTATTATGACTGCAAAATCTGTTAGCTATGAGACTTTCAGCTTAAGTGAGCGTCAATATCCTTGGAGGTTCTGTGTGAGCAAGGGGTGGGTCAGGACAAAGGGTGAAAGCAGTATGGTCGTGTCTGGGCTTGATGTTTAGTCAACACCTTGGCCAATTCTTTCAGCACTTATCTATAGGCCTATAGCTAGCTAGCTAGAGCTGAGTGAGCTTTAGTATGCACTTGGGATGGCTGAGTGCAGCACACTGGATGGGTGAGTATTCATTGTCCTGAATTAAGTATTAGAGCTACGTAGCAGCAGTCTTGGTAAGAGGATTCATGAGCAGCCATGCAAACCCATAATCATATTTGAAGATCTAGTTGCACGTTATAAATACGTTTGACACCCTATTAAGGGTGTAGAGCATGCATGCATGCAGCACTTGCGCGGGCGCATTGCGAAAAGCGACGTACGTACCACGTACCACGTACCACGTACCACGTACGTACCTACGCATCCAGCACTGTGTCTCGGCACTTCGGTGCCGAGACAAAAAAGCGAAAGAGCTTGCCTGGCTTGTTGAATGTAGCAATGGCCTATTTGAGTGTGAATGACTTGGTAGAGTGAGCAGGAATGTTTGTGGGGCTGCTGAAGTGCCCGAAGAGCAACCTGTAAAGTGAACAGCATCCAACAGTTCCCTGGCCAAGGTACTCTAGAGAGTTGACCTTTTGGCATTACAGGCCCCGCCCATTTTTGTGCTAGGGCGAATTTGACTGCTCACTGTACGTAAGGTCTGGGTCGAAATAGGCCAGCCCGCACCAACGCGCGCCACCAATATTGCAGCGCGCGGCGTACTCAGCGCATGACTGTCATGTGACCGTTGAACAAACGAGTGTTGTGTGTTGTCTTGCGGGCCAGACTCTCACACGGGCAGGACAGAGCTCTGACAGTAGGCAGACGTTCGAGGCAACTCCGAACAGATGGTAAGTCATAGTATGCTATCTTGGGAGCGAATTTAATCGTGTAGCAGGACTATTAAACACTTACCATGTGACGTGTTGAGTGTAGCTAGCTACTAGTCTCGGTACCGAGACTATGTAGCTACGTACTACATTCAGCAAGCTTTGTGTGTAACCTCGCTCACTGCATGCAAGTCTTGGCCTGAGATGAATGTAGGAGTGCTGTGTTGGTGTCACACTACAATTATCTCTCCTCTTTGCAGCTGTATGCCCAAAGAATTATCAAGTCTCCTGTCACACAGCCTTATAACTGTATTATAATCATGCTATTACGATTGTACATTATGTGCATTGCTTGTTGCGATCAATGTAGTGTCTTATATCGAGTACCATGCAGCTGCCTGATCATAAGTGGTGTAGACTCCGCCCACAATAACTATATTGAGGGTGTGCCCAGCAGTTTTCACGTGACTGTCATTTGATAATGGCCGCATAGAGACAGTGGTAGAGCGTTACCGATTATACGCAAAACTTCCCGAGTAGCTAGTGAGTTTCTGTGTACCTTGAAGGTCTTAGCTTGTGTAGCTCTATTAGTCTACCGCGTAGATTTCTCGTTCATGGATGCTGAAGTTCGTTATTGACGGTTGAAGTTCTACCTGGGGTGGCCAACTCACGCCTGGCTGGCTTGGTTAGGTATGTTCCTGAGCGAGCTAGGCTAATCTACGCGTCCAAAAGATAGAACCAAGTGAGTCTTTCAATATGCAACCTTAAAAGTTAGAGTTCGTGATGTGTACGTTTTGCGTATCTTGGGCCAAAAACTTGGCTGGGTGTGGCTCAACTTGTGGCGTCCTCCTTGCTCACGTGAGCGCTATCCCAGAGAAATTATATAATTTTAATGAAGACTAGACATACTTCTACTCATAAAATATGTTTGGTTTTGATACAGTCTAACTTATTGGAGGAATTACTAAAAGAATATAGCATATCACTTTTCACCAGAAATTGGCCTGACCCAGGCCTTACATACAGTGAGTGGTTTGGTAGCTTGACTAGGCTGGTGAGAGGGAGTAGATTTGTGGCCAAAACTCTGTAACCTAGAGGTGAACGTGGAAAAGCTTGCCTACTTTTGCAGGGGGTAGGTTGACCTTTTGGAAACTGGCCTTGGCTTTAGTCGGTTTTAGTTGGTGTGTGTGGAATTTTTTGAAAGCCTAGGGTAGCCAAAGCTTTGTTTTTGAGTGCGACGGTGAGTTTTGGCCTGTAGCAACTGAGGAGAGCACATGGTAAATCCATGCGTAGTTTTTTTTTGGCCTGTTTTGTGTGTGTATTGATGATGGGGTCAGTGTGGGTGGGGCCTTGGAGAGGGTCCAAATTTTCAGTTTAGTAGAGGGTTTTAAAATTGAGTTTTAGGGCATTTTCAAGCAGAAGGAGCAGTTTGATGTTGCCCATTTGTCCATCAACTTGGTTTCGGAGATCACTGTACCCAAGTTCCTAAGCAGCTACTATAAGTATACTGCAAGTAGTGAAGCTAGAGCCTGGATATGAAGCGTAGCTACAATCTTGTGCAGTCAGGATCAAGTGTAGCTTCCTGCTTCATTTCGTTTTGTTTTGTTTCTTGTTTCACTACAGCCCAATGGTAATCAGTGTTGATTAGCGCTTCACATCAGAGAGTTTTGGTTCTCATTTGAACAGCAGCGATGTGATGAATATGGAAAATTGGAGGTGACATTAATTTAAGAGTTGAAGGGAGATGAAAGGAGGCTATGTGTGGTTGAGTTACTGCATGGTCTGCCGACAGAACAGTGCTCAAAGTGGTTCAAGAAAGTTTGGCAATGTTGAACCATCATGATCTCAAGTGAAATTATCTTATAAGAAATTCTGTATAACAATCTGTATTGAGTAGTGAAGAACCAGGAGTAAGTGAAAGGTGTGTTAATTAATGTACTTTGACCCCACACGTGGTGTTATAGGTGCTGCATGTCAAGTGGCATGGCAACTACAATCCTTTCAACTGCAGTTCCTATGGCTTTCTTTTACACTTCTAATTCAGCTGTGCCAGTATTATGTTACACAGGGGCCATCCTAAAGTGAAATCAGTCCTTTGACTAGTTAGTGAAGAAAGAAGTTCACAGGACAGCTGTTCACAAGTAACATATCTATGGCAAGCTTCTCCATACAGCCTGTAAAAAAACAATCATTTTCATTTACACAGCTTTTCCGGTTCAAATGTTCAAAGCAATCTGCTGGACACAGGTGCACCTTACAGTCTTGGGGCCACTGACCACATTGTTATGAGAACCCACTATTCATAGAGGAATGTGTGATCATATGTTTTAGCATACTTATGTTGCCAAGGAAACTTGTTTTGTTTCCTGCAACACCAGCCCATGTATGTACTCCTCACACTACAAGTATTGTTGCCGAGTGCTGAGACAACTATTACTATCTGTCCCATAGGCCATGATCTCAGCTAGGGTTTGTATATCTATGTCTACATAGATTTATATAATATATATATATATATGTGGCAATACTTAGGAATGCAATTACCAGTTAAGGTTAACGCACGTACGATGGTACATCCTGGTCTACGTGCGTTTGGCCACTGCGGATGAGTTGGCAGAGCTAGTGCAATACAGTCAGCAGCTCAAACTCTTACTACACTTCATAGTCAGAGACAGTGAGCTAACCACACCATGAGTTTCAGCACTTGTGGGAGCGTTCACTATTTCAGCGAACTCTTCCAAACATACGCTTTGCCATCTTCTTACAACAGCTTTTGACTACACGTGGCCAGCCGACTACATGAGGCCACACCTACTAATTATGTTTGTGTGCACGAGGCATTCCTGTGCATATGCATATTCCAAGTCAACTTTGAGTTTATACTCAGTGGTAAAGTTTTGCAATATGCTACTAGAGTACACGAAATCATCAAAGGGATGCCACCTGAGTACAACTGCATGCAGTTGTTTCGGCCTTGTTGGCCAATTTACGGAATTGTTTTGCATGGAGGAGAGACCATGCTATTTACAAATGGGTGGAGCAAGAATGCTTGTGCTGGCAGCATCAACATTAATTCAGGATCCACTGCTGACCACAAACAATGTGGCTAAAATAAAATTCCATGTTTCTGTTGTTATGGCAACAACCCATTGGTCGCCATGCTGCATCTCAGATTTGAAGTAAATTGGATGTACAGTGTCTGAGTTATGGCCTCCCAGATTTCCCCATTGAAGCCCTATACAAATCCAAGATTTTTTCCACTGGCATCTCCAGTGAGGTTTCAATGACGACATCCTGAGTTGTGGAACTCAGAGCAGCAGGACTAAAACAAAACCTCATATATGGCAAGCAGTGGGAGACTGTGGACTCATAGACTGCTGACCCAGAGGAGGTTGGAAGCTAGTAATTAGTGGTAGGTGCAAGGTAGCAATTAGTGTTATGTCATCACACAGACTGCCATAGAGGCCCATAGTGATATCGATTTACCTTGTTAATTAACTCTTTAGGGCCCAAATTCTTTCTCTAGGTGATTTTCAGTCTATACAACACTTAAACATACCGTAATTTCTGTTCCTTGGCATTGCTGGGCTCGAAACTGCTCACACAGGTAATTTCAGCCATACTAAGCGTATACATGACTTAACCACACCCACCAATTAACGGACTTGCAATCAAGTCTCCCGAGAAATGGCAACCCACTGTAGCTGAAAAACGGGCGACGTATGCTGGAATTGGAGGCCCTACAAAGCCAGACGGCTACTTTCTGACCCCATTTATGCCAAAAACGATGGAAATGGCCCTCCCAGTGCCGACCAAGACCTTTCTACCGCGGAGCCCAGACACGGCCATGCTGTTTGCACCCTCCAGGTGCACCCACCCACCTCCCCCTGTCCCGCCCTTTCTGCTGTCGCAGAACCTATCTCCCAAGGACATTGCCGGAAGTCACATGATGAAGCTGAAAGTATTATGACGACATTTGGCGCTATGGGCCCTAAAGGGCTAATCAGTGGATACTTTCAGGTGAGTCCTAGATGGACCACTATAGGTCTTCTTCACGAATGAGAGTTGGACAAAGAGCTGTGAAAAGCAAGGTTTTCACTCTCTGTCCAAATTATCAAACAAAACCACACCTTCAAGTTAGGCCAAATGATGTCCATCGGTACTTCTATTAATATTTATGCAGCAAAGACAGCACATCGAGCGTTGCTGCAAGACAGCGCATGGAGTAAGTGTTCTACTGGGCACTTCTAGTTTGTTATTTAATGTATTTTGACCCCACATCTGCTGCATGTCAACCACACCAGCTGATCGAACATCAACCACACCAATGGCATGGTAACTGCACACCTCCTTTCAGCTCCAGTTCCTCTTCCCTTTCTTCACACTTACACTTCTAATTCAATTGTGCAGATGTGCCAGTATTACGTTACAAGGAAGCCATCCTGCAGTGAAATCTGCCCTAACAGAGATGAGCAAACAGGACATACACTAGCCTGCCTGTGGGGTACTACTGCCCCCCCCCCCCCCCCCCCCCCCCACCACCACCACCACCACCACCACCACCACCAGGTTTCAACCACTTCCACTAATCCATCATGTTCCCCATAATTGCCACAATGCAGCAGCCCTAGACCAACTCTTGCTCCTACAAGCAATGAATATCTGACCTTCCCTTTGACCTGATGGTTAATAATAGCAGCCCTGGGACTCTTCAAGCAAGATATATTTGTTCTTCCCTTTGAACACATGGTTAGCACTTTGGACCTCCAGTGGTGCTAATAGGCTTAGTATGTCAGTACATCTGTTAAGGAACTGCTAACAGTTCAAACTGTTAAGGAACTGCTAACAGTTCAAACCAAAGCAGGGGCTATCTATGACCACCAGTGTTCATACCATTACATCATCAATTACATGTACATACCTAATTATTGCTTATACCATTATTACTGTACCAAGTAACAACAACTAGTCAACCCCATACTATGTATGCCTCCACACGTACACATGGGCCGTCTCTATTCACTGGACTGGAGTACTGGACCGACAGTAAAATTTATTTTATTGCAATATCTGGCTCTACTGTGATGTAAAAAAAACGGCTGTACTACTCACTGACTTACTCAAAGCCAGCTCTGGCTTGTACTGGCCTGCGCTCAAGTGTCCTTCATGTCCTTTGAAGGTGCAAGTCTTGGGGTCAAAGGTCACATGCACATTTAATAAGACAACAAATTGGTTTCCTGCACCAGACCTAGTCTCGCAAGCCAGCCATATGTTACCTTCTGAGTCAGTATAGAGGCTATTTATAGCAGACAGCACATTGTCAATTGGCTTCTCTCGTCCTTTCCACTCTGACAGACTGCAGAAGTGTTCGTTATCGCTGGTAAAGCTACTAGCTAGCTACAGCTATGTACAGAACGTACCTGGTAGCCTTGTACCCAGGCTTCTCACCCTAGCATTGTTGTTTACAGCACCTGGCCATTGAAGCTTATTAAATATGCACGTGGCCTTTGACCCATCAGACGCTTAAGCGCAGGCAGGTACAAGAGCTGGCTTTGAGTAATTCAGTGAGTAGTATAGCTGGTTTCTACATCACAATAGAGCTGGGTATTGCTATGGTTACTGTCAGTCCAGTAGTCCAGTCCAGTAGTCCAGTCCATAAGAGAACTGTTCATACAAACCATGGCAAGCTTCTTCACACAGCCAGATAATCACAACTGTAATGTTCAAAGCAATCTGCTGTACACAGGTGCCCTTACAGTGTTAGCACCTCTGACCACACTGTTATGATGCTCTAAGAACATCATTAGAGAAGTGTAGTCATCTGTTTCAGCATAAATATGTTGCCTAGGAAACTCTCTTTACTTGTATGATGAGGCCATCTTGCTGCATGCTCTTTAACTCATTAGAAGTTCACAGGAAACACAATCACAACTTTACACTTTCATGTTATCACCTCTGACCACACTGTTATGGGTACCTGTGAAAGCCGGAACGCGGAACGGAACGCGGAACGGAACGCGGAACGGAAGTAAAATGCGGGCCGCGCGCTATCATCACCGTACGCGCAGGGCGTCTTTATTCACTGGACTGGTGGACTGGACTGGACTCACCCAAAAATCTGTAAGATGCCTTTTTCAGTGTAGGACAGAAGCTAAGCATACTTATTTATTCACTAAAGTTGCTTGCATAGCCTGCTTTCGTGTCTTCCCTCTAGTCGGTAGAGGTCAAAGGTCACGTGCATATTTAATAAGCTTCAGCAAAATGCGCTTCAGTCAGTCGTGGATGATAGAGGAATATTATTTTTCTGTTTTCTATGCTTCAGCAAAAGGCTGGAGTTCGATGTCTGCGGTAAATAAATGCTCTTCTAATCTTTTCATTGAAGCTCATTAAATATGCACGTGACTTTGACCTCTACCGACTCAAGGAAAGACACGAAAGCAGGCTATGCAAGCAACTTTAGTGAATAAATAAGTATGCTTAGCTTCTGTCCTACACTGAAAAAGGCATCTTACAGATTTTTGGGTGAGTCCAGTCCAGTCCACCAGTCCAAGACGCCCTGCGCGTATACGGTGATGATAGTGCGCGGCCCGCATTTTACTTCCGTTCCGCGTTCCGTTCCGCGTTCCGCTTTCCGGCTTTCACAGGTACCCCACTGTTATGATGTTCTGAGGAGGTCATTACAGAAATCCAATATCTATTTCAGCATAATTTGTTGCCTAGGAAACATGCTCAGCACCAGCACTCCTCACACTACAAGTTTAGGGTACCCCTCAAGCTCATAATTTTGCACATGCTAGAGTAGATGAAATCATCAATGAGATGCCCACCCTAGTGCAACTGCACACAGCTGTTTTGATCTTGTTGGGCAATTATTTGCATGGAGGAAAGAACCTGCTATTTACCAATGGCTGGTGCAAAGGATGTATGTGCTGGTAATCTTCAGGGTCATTTATCTGTTTGGTTCACTGCTGGCCACAAATAACAGACCTTACTGGTGTGTGGAATTCCACATTTCTGTTGCTATGGCAACAACAACCCCTTGTACCCATTGGTCACCATGCAAATTGGCTGCATCTCAGATTTTAAGTAAATCACATGTACAGTGTCCGAGTTATGCTATGGCCTTTCCAAGTTCAGGATCTTCCCATTCACTCCCATTTTTTCTCACTGTACCTCCAATGCAAAAATCAAAAATAAATAAATAAAAATTGGGAAGCCAGTAACTGTACATCTGATTTACTTCAAATCTGAGATAGCTACAGCCTACCTGCATAGTGACCGGTGGGTTGCTGTTGCCATAGCAACAGAAAAATGGAATCAATAAAACCTACTGTTAACATGAATACGTAGTTAGGTCTCCTTCCCTGATAAGCTCTTGTTGCACAACCCAGGGAAGATGTACCTTCCTCAGTCATGTGAGCAAGTAATTGCCAAGCGCATTAGCGCGAGGCTCTGAATGAGGGATCTATTCTAACAAAGTACGTACATGTCAGTCATGCTTAGGAATATTGATCATGCTTAGGAATGTTTATCATGCTTTGCAGGTTTCCAGCCGGCTGCTCAATCAAGTTTTATTAGCCATGAGGATGGTGCCAAATTTCCAACCTTGGAGATCAGGGGACAGGTTGTGGGGCCTTCAGGGTTTGCAGGGCTAGAGCAGCTACATGTGAAGTCGAACAAAGAGTGTAGTCGACATCTTGATAGCACAGTGCCACACATTGCTGGCGATGAAAAGCTGGGAGGGATCTGAGAACAAGGCTATGGTATGAGTGTGTGGGGCCTTCAGGGCTTGCAGAGCTAGAGCATGCAGCTACATGCGGAGTTGAACAGTGAGTGTAGTTGATATCTTTATATCTCAGCTCCACACTCACACTATACACTCGCAAGCACGTGGCACATATGATGTGGCATTGAGGCACGATGCAGATGCATATTCCTAGTTGTGTAGGCAACCGTGGAACTCAGAGCAGCAGTGAGTTGTAGCCAGAGTAGTATGCAAGTGCTAGGTTGTAAGTTGTTCTTCAAATGAACAATGTAACTAAATTACAGTCACATGCAAGAATAAAACACCCTCTTTCCTCCTTCCCCTCCTCTTTCTCTCCCTCGCTTTGCTCATGACGTGGTGGCTTTAGACTTGAAGTTTAGAGTCTAATGGACTTGCTTGACCTGTTGGTTTGTTGAATGAGGGACATTCACCGGTACCCTCATAGTAATGGTCATGATCAGAAGTATAGTAGTAGAATGGAAGGCAAGCTGTGGGTCTAATCGCTTATCAAAGCCAGCAAAGCATCTGATTCTGACACCACTGATTCAGATGCCACTAGATGTGATAGCCCCGAAAAAGTTATTGAACACACTATCCCATTCAAATGCATAGGTACTACCAAAAGTGGTGAGTACCAAAACCTTCTTGAGTAAGGCTAAAAAGGAGTTGTTGGGGGTTTCGGTCAGGTTAATGCCTAATCCCATTGAAAGACAGCAATACCATTTCAATGCTTAATGAATGGAAAATGGATGCGAATAGGATATATAATACATGAACTTACAACAGAAGTCCATGATGCGGTGAGCATAAAGATACAGTGTATAGGCTGCATGGATACAACCAAACAATGATCACTTTCACAGGCACAAAATAAAATTCCATGGTCCAAGGGGTAATCTCAAAACGTCAGACTGCCATGTTGATAGTTTGAAGTCTTCATGAGACATACATGTATACATAGCTGCACAACATCTCCAGGGCAAACTAAATCCATGAAAGTGCTGAGTGCAGCCGCGCATAGCTCCAAAGCTGATGGGGTTGTCACAATCCTTCTACACATCTTTATAAAACTCCATCTATGTCGTATCCAGTGGTGCAAGTCTCATGCCCATAGGTCGTAGGATTCAGGAGATATCACAACACAAAGTCACCCACATAAACCAAATTCACACATATTGGTTGAGTTCAGGGGCTCATTGCTCCATATCTGATGGGGATGTCACAATACTTCCACACGTATTTACAAACTTCAATCTTTGTTGTATCTAATGGTGCAAGTCTCATGTCCATAGCATGTAGCGTTCTTAAGATACAGCCACATGAATTCACCCACGCAAGCCAAACTCATGAAATATGGTTGATTTCAGGGGCTCATAGCTCCAAAGCTGATGGGGTTGTCACAATACTTCCACAATCTTTATAAACCTCCATCTTTGTTGTATCCAGTGGTGCAAGTCTCGTGTCCATAGTATGTAGCGTTCTCGAGGTATGGCAGCATGAATTCACCCACGCAAACCAAATTAATGAAATATGGTTGACTTCAGGGGCTCATAGCTCCAAATCTGATGTGGTTGTCACCCCATGATGTGGCTATTTTCTGAAAGTGCAGAGATAGGACTTTCATCTGGCGCAGGTCTGATCATCATAGCACCCTGCATTCTTGCGCTACAGGCGCTTGAATCTGACCATCTTGAGACGCTTCAAGCTAGACCCGACTTTACAGCGTTCTCACACAAAGACGGGAGCAGTTTCAACAGTCTTGATAGCTATATATACTCTTGACCATCAGAAATACACATATCTCAAAGGAAGAGTCGTTCCCATGAACACATCTTGGAACAGTCGGTGCCAAAATCTGCTTCTCGAAGCCGTCTGTCATGCTATTTCGTTACGTGGAAATCGCATAACTCCGAGTTCATAACAAATACTACCGGAAGAGGTAACGGACGAATACGAACCTCCGTAAGCTTGCACTCCCTCCTCTGCATTATGCGCTCCTGAAATGACCTATGCAGGTGATCTGCAATATTGCATATTTCCAACCACTACCCCTCAAATAGTTGCCACGATTTGCTGCTGTTTGCCTCCTGTTCTTGGCATTTACACTTCATCACTTTATTCACTTGGAGTAATAATGGGCTCACTTCAGGAAGAAGACTCCATGGCATGCACGGGAGAGCTGGATACAGAATTTACTTCCCATGTGATAGCATAGATAATAGAGCATCCGAACAACAAGAGCAGGAGCTCGAAATTTATTTGCTAGGCCTAGCTGTATTACAATGAAGACATCGGTAATTAACAGCATCATTGTTATCCTGTTTCATAGTTGCCAAGTGTCCCGGAACGTCCGGGACAGTCCCGGAATTCTTTGTCTTGTCCCCTGTCCCGTACGGAAAGTGCTTTGTCCCGGGAAAAAATAGCAGTAGGCCTGTCTCGTTCCCAGGCTTGTTGCATGCAGTCTGGGAACGGAAATTAGTGAAAGACCACGTGCTGCAACGCTGACAAATGGCTGAAATGCCTGAGTTGAGGACTGTACCAGTACACCTGCAGCAAAGAAGCCAAGGAAGGGATGCCATGGATGGAGGAGTTTCCAGGTATTCAACGAAGTGTAGTGCAGCTGTGCGGTGCACGCTTTGATCTTCTGCATTTCTCACGGTGTCTGACATGACTTTGGAAGTTGGAACGCACGTCAATGGAAAGTGGCACCATGGCCAGGAGGTGGCAAACTGTGATTATAATTATAATATGTATATGTGTAATGTGATTATATCCATGTATGGTGTGGTTATAATGTTGTTTGACCAGAGCAGTGTGTATATCTTCTGTGACTGTACCCGGCCCAGGGGCAGGGGGGGGGGGGGGGGGGGGGGGGGGGCACCATTCAACCAAGTGTCCCTGAAGTTGCTTTTGAAAACTTGGCAACTATGCTGTTTGCTAGCACTCCACCAGTACATGATCCACACGTTCATATTTCAGTGTGTGAGGAAGCATGCATTGCATTATTTCGGTACTTGATTTATCCTCTGATTATCAATAGATCGAAAACAAACCTACCCTCTTTCTCCTAGCCTCGTTCCCAGGCCTTCTACACCTCCAGTTTTTGATCGCTTGCAGTATGCAAGAACGGAGGGGGAAGGCGCGTCCTGGGGAATCTTCTCACGTGATACGCGGCACGACCGTCATAATCGTCACCACTCATATCAACAGTCGAAGTCATGTACGAGACCGATCTTGCATTCTGCGCTTGCTACGAAGATGGGACAAGCACCAACTGAGAGCTACACCGAGCGTATGAAGCATGCACAGGCTACAAGGCATGACTCCAAAGGGCTGCCGAGTGACAAACGTGAAATGCCCAGCTATGATGCAATCTTCCCGTGGAGCGAAAGACGGCACTATTTGGAGTTTCACCCCTTGTATTACAGCTATTCCTCAGCGGTTTTGCTTCAATACGAACCTGGATATGTTTTTACAGGTAGGACCTACCTCTTCTCTGAAACTTGTTTCAGTTTTCTAGCTTCTCTGTAGCTGTGGATGGGAATGTAAATCCCTTGCGTCTAGAATCCGTGACGTCGCTGTGCCGCGTATCACGTGAGAAGAGCCTACCCTATACCCTCCATTTTTGCATACTGCAAGCGATCAAAAATTGGAGGTGTAGAAGGCCTGGAACGAGACTACTTTCTCCACCCTATCTCATTAATTAGTAGAGCGTGGAGTGTTACCATTTCTTCAAATGACTTGGTAATTGGCAGGGACTTACTCTGATATTGTGAGGACGACAGGGACATACTCTTTAATGACTTGACTTAAACGGTTAATTGGCAGGGACTTACTCTGATAATGTGAGCCGGCTAGGACATACTCTTGACTTAAACGGTTGTAAGGGAAGTATAGTACAATCATAGTATATCTTCATGCCAACCTAAGTCAACTGCAGTGGCTTAAAACGCTCCCATGAGTGTACCATGGATTCTGGTGGCTCAAATCAAAGGCTAGCCTCGTACCCGGCGCGGGTACGAGGCTAATTAATGGCATGAGATACCGATAGGGTCAGTCCCACGGGTAACCCATGGTTTTACGTCGATTGCTGCACGACAGCTAATAAAGTTTATTTAACCTTTGAGAAACACTTGGAACGTACTGGCTTGGGCTCGTACGTGGGCGCAGTGTATCTGGTTAGTGCTCCAGTGTATCGTGCTGGTTCATCCGGGAGGGATGAGAACTACGCATACAAAATTGAATTACAAAAATAATTACTGGGCCTATGGTCACACACGTCAAAAGTTATTAAGTCTTGCTGATGTCAGACATCTCTTGGTACACGACGAACAGCAATGACCGACGTTTTGAGCGAGTACGTGTCGGAAATCCAATCTTCCCATATGATCCCGTCATTCATGCTTGAGCCGCCATCGTACCACTTTCCATTCAGATTAGAATTGCGACAGTTCTTATGCCACCACCCACCCTTGTATGTCTGCGTACAGTCCCCCGTTGAATTTGAGTAATTGACCTTGTCTGCGGTCGAAAAGGCCGCGCCTCTGTGCGGACTGAGTGAGTTTCCTGCGGTACTTTCGGCATCAAAAATGCCTAATGTTAGCGGGTAGTCTGATGCAGCACTCCCCAAACTGAAGTAGGAATACCTCGCCCAAGCGGTTTTCTCTCCAGAGGTGTAGAAGTTTTCTAGGCCCATGTAACTTCATGTATCCCCATATCCGTAACGCGCTTTATCTTGTCAAGACCCAGCCAGAAGTTCTTATTGAAATCTCCAAATCCAGTGACGTATTCGTCCAATTCTTCTCAAAATCCAACGTGCCGTCAATCCGACGTTGGATGATAGTCCATCCCCCGTTGACAAGTGTCATGTCGCAAAACACAGTGAATTGTCCATTACCGTCTCCCAGGTTGATCGTGTACAGTCCGCTCGTATTCAATCCCGAATCTTTGATCTCCTTGCAGGTTTTCAACGGTATGTCTGCAAGGAAATATAGAATAGAGTGCTAAGTCATTTGGCATAATATTATACGTAACCATCGTGCGGTAATGCAAATAGGAATTAGCAAAAGTAGCTAGGACAACTTACATTCTTCGTTTAGGATTCCACTGCCTCCTGCAGAAGTATCTCCGAGATCTACAGATCTGCGGCGACGAATGTGTGGGCTGTCTTCTACGTTGGTAATCGGTTTCGAGTCCACTACAGTAAGTAGTGACGATGTTGCAACCAGCAGAACTGCCAACAGCATCATAATTTTGTGCATCTTGCAAGCACTCGCAATTCTTTAAGTGCGTGCCTACTACACGAAACATTCAGCTGACAATTGCCGCACTCGCATTTATAGTATGCGGCAGAGGTTGTGCGCATGCTCAGTTCCTAGTGTGTTGTGTGTGTGTGTGTGTGTGTGTGGGGGGGGGGGGGGGGGGGGGGGGGGGGGGGGGGGGGGGGGGGGGGGGGGGGACACTTCTATAACTGGGCAGTCTGATGAATCCTAGCCTCGTTCCCAGTCCTCCACATGGCGTTCTGAACAAGTGGTATTGATGTTGCCTTGCAATAGCTCTGGAATGGACACTAGAAAGGCCTCGAGAATGTCATATCATGACCCTCCCCCCTCTGTATATCTAGCTAGGTGGAGAGTGACATCACTCACATAATAAACTATACCATGGCCTTCTCCCCTCAGTTTTTGTATACTGCAAGTGATCAAACACTGGATGGAGGGAAAAATTGGGAACATACACAGCTAAGATTTCAGTACTTGAAGCTGCTTGCTCAGGTTTACTGATGTACTAGTACATGTGAAACCTGCTGCAAATACACTGCTATGCATGATGATGAGCAGACAGCTGGTTGGGGACCTGGAATGGGGATCGTTTCCTGAAACCGTGCATGCTGGGCTGGTTTTGATGAGGATTGTTTCTACCAATGACCTGAGACAGAACTTAGTTCGCATCACACACCCATGCACCTGGTCTCACTCCCACCCTTCGTGATGTGGGAGCTGACTTCTGCACCTTTGAAATTCTGTATGTCTGCATGGTGTGTACTGTATGCCTTGTGTTAATTTTATAGTCTCGTAAGCCCAACCTAGGCTGGCTGCAAACTGCGGAGACTAAAAGGATTTGATTGCAATGACATCCCTACATTCTGACTTGTGCCTTTTATCAAGTCACTGTATTACTTGTCTAGTGCAGTTTCCTTTTGTACATGTGAGATTTGTTTGGGGGGCGGGGTGTTGTGGTCAGTGCTAGCCATAGTGCACGCAGTGGTTCATGTGAGGGGCCCGGGATGAGAAATTCTACACCTACGTAGTTGCACAAAAGAAGGTAGAATACAAAATGAAGCTATGAATTTATTGGTAGGCCTATAGTCATACATGTCAAAGGTTAACTAAGTCTTAATTCTGTCCGACATTTTTTTATGCACGACGAACAGCAATGACTGATGTTTTGAGTGAGTAGGTATCGGAAATCCAATCATCCCATATGATACTGTCATTTATGCTTGGGTTAGCCAACACGCCGTTATCGTACCACTTTCCGTTCAGATTAGAATCATGACAGTTCTTGTACCACCAACCACCTTTGTACTTCTGCGCACAGTGCTCTGTTGCATGCGAGTCATTGTCTTCATCTTTGGTCGAAAAGGGTTGGCCTCTGTGGGAAGTTAGTGAGTCCCCTGCGGTACTTGTAGTATCAAAAGTACCCAATGTAAGCGGGTAGTTTGATGCAGCACTCCCCAAACTGAAGTGGAATACCTTGCCCAAGCGGTTGTCTCTCCAGAGGTGTAGAAGTTTTCTAGGCCGATGTACACTTCATGTATCCCCATATCCGTAACGCGCTTTATCTTGTCGAGACCTAGCCAGAAGTTCTTATTGAAATCTCCAAATCCAAGGACGTAATCGTTCCAGTTCCTCTCAAAATCCAACGTAGCGTCGATCCGACGTTGGACGATAGTCCAGCCCCCGCCAAGAAGCGTCATGTCGCAAAACACAGTGAATTGTCCACTACCGTCTCCCAGGTTGATCGTGTACAGTCCGCTCGTATTCAATCACGAATCTTTGCTCTCCTTGCAGGTTTCTAACGGTATGTCTGCACAGGGATAGAAGAAACAGAAACAGCTAAGTCACTAGGTGGTAGGGCATATATATACCAGCGTGTGGTGATGCCAATTCAGTAATCATTAGCAGTGATGCAAATAGGCACTAGAAAGTAGTTACGACAATGTAGAAAGCTTACGTTCGTCGTTTAAGATTCCACTGCCTCCTGCAAAAATATCTCCAAGATCTCCAGATCTGCGGCGACGAATGTGTGGGCTGTTTTCTACGTCGGTAGTCGGTCTTGAGTTCACTACAGCAAACAGCGACGATTTTGCAATCAGCAGAACTGCCAGTGGTACCATAATTTTGTTCATCTTGCAAACAATTCTTTAACCACGCACGAAACGTTCAGTTGTTCAGGCTATGCACTCAGTTTCGATTTTTTTTAATAGTACGCGGCAGGCTTCAGTTTAGAGTTTCTGCGCATGCTCAGTTCCAAGTGGGAGGGGCCGCATACTTCCAATTAACCATATCCCCTGGGCATGCAGTCAGCACACACGTGCACAACACAGGAACTGACTGAACCAGTTGTTGTTATACACGCTGCACACTGATCCAGCACACCATGCCCTCAACAGATAGATAATTGTATACATGGACTGCTGAATTTCTCTCCTAGAATGCCTTGGGGCAAAGGTGGCTATTAGCACACCTTCAATAGCATGCATATATGCACGGCATGCGCAATTATTACAGTGTGGGTATTCAATAGAGAAGAGTCGCTTGTCAGAGGGCCGCAGTATAGTTACGAAAGTACAAGTCGCTCGGTGTTGCGTTGCTCAGTCACGTTTCTGTTGCTGCCCGACTCCCACGATCCAGACTCCGTCCAATCGCCAATTAACGCGCAAAACATCCGGGAATTTAATTTCAGCGCGAGGTCACTTCCTGTCTGAAAATGGCGTTTCTTACACTGTGTAGTTCTAGCAATGTTTGTTCTCTCCTCGAAGATGGCGAAGGGTAGGGCTACACTATTTCGAGGTAAGTAGGAGTATGGTTGCTACTTAATCTTGGTCGAAGACGGCGATCATGAAGGGAATTAGCAATTTAGTGTGCTGACGTTGACCTTCAGCTTTGTAAGGAAGTGTGTTCAGGGGTATATCGTCTTCCTAGGGGCTGGAATACGGGTGTTAGTGCTTATAGCAGTTAGCTATGGGTCTACTGAACTAGCAGGATAAGTTTTAAATTTGTGGATGAAGGTCAATAGAAATGGCACCAGCTTATATAACCCTGATCCAGAGGACTCGGTGCAGTAGGATTAAGCATGCACACATGGATACACACAACAACATATCAATATATTAAGATTTTAGCGTGTGTTTGTCTGTGTGTGTGTGTGTGTGTGTGTAACGGAAGTGGGATGTTCGTGGGGTGGGACTAGACTATAGTGACGCGCGACCTTCGTACTTTAATTTTTTTACTGAACCTCGAACTCCGCGAAGAATGTTCGAGAACATTGGGTCCGGGCATGGGCTGGAATCCAGCAAGCGCAATCGGGGAGCAGCAGTCGAAGCGGACGTAATCGGGGAGCAGCAGTCGAAGCGGACGCAATCGGGGAGTAGCAGCCGAAGTGGACGCGATCGGGAGCAGCAGCTGAAGCGGATGCAAGCGGCGAGCAGCAGACGCAATCGGGGAGCAGCAGCGGAGGCAAAGGGGGAAAAGCAGTTGAAGTGGATGCCACAATCGGGCCCGGGAGCAGCAGCTGAAGCGGACGCAATCGGGGAGCAGCTCTGCTGTCTGCACAGAAAGCTGTCCGGCGCCGGATTACGCACGGTAGGCGAACGAGGGGGAAGTAGCTGAGCTCACTTCGCTCGCTCAGCTACTTGTATTTCTTATTCATGATCACTACCTTCACCGAATTCATGTTTTATGACCTCTTCTAGCTCTTCATCATCTCTCATCAAGTCTTTCTGGCAGAATATCATTACGTCTTCTGCTGGTCCGGTGCTCCTGTATTATATCGTCTACTTCAAGAGCTGTCATTGTCGGTGCTCCTGTATTATATCGTCTACTTCAAGATCTGTCACTCTCACATGGAAGGTGAGCCCCAATGGTACAAATAACACTGTAGCATCCTGGTCCTCAGTGCCTGCCGTGCTTTTATAGCCACATCTAATGGCTGCACATCCTGTCTTGCATCTGCAACCACTTAGCCACATGTTGCCATTTAGGACCAATTGTGCCTATCAGGCTATGCTCAGTTCAAGCTGTGGATTCATGTGACTATATATAGACCATGTGTTCGTGGGCGTAGCTCCGTATACTATACGGGAAAGTATACAATTTCCGCATACTCGCCACCATTTTGTAGGGCACTAGAATAGCAGTAATGTACACATGGACCTCTAGTTGGCTCCCTACCAGCAGTACTGCCAGCCGGATCGCTTAGTGGTTTGTGTATGTTGTAAGGCTAGTAGTAATACATGTCATGTACTGTAGCGATTTAGATGCGGCCCATGGTAGCGTTTAACTGCCAGCTCACAATCCTGTCGCTGTACAAACTTGCCATTCACAAAGCCCTTTTTTGCCCTACCTGACATCATCTTGATGTTGATGCCAGCACTTGTGGCAACACTTCCGCCGATTTAGGCACACTGTCTATAGTGTCAATATACAGCATTTCGCAGGTGATGATCGGTATACACAACCCAATTGGGAATAACCCTCTTATCGAGCACCTGGAGCCTGTGTACTGTGTTTTGCTGTATACTGGATGTTCGCAACTCTAAATATTGCTAGGCTTAATTGGCTTTGGTATCCCATTGTGCGTGGGTGAAACTTTGGGTTTGATACAGTTCTCCTAAGCTGTTTGCACATAGTGCACATATGCTGGTCAGTGTGTACCCTTCCTCTGTTATTCTTTCACTGCTATAGGATGTGTGTGTAGTAGTAGGTAATGAATTATTCATTATATGTATCACGTGCATATCTATATTGTTCAGTTGTTGTACTGCACATTCTCCATTGTTGAATAAGAGTTGAGTTCGGTAGAGAATCCTCTTCCATCGCGAACGCTACTCATAGTACAGTGTGTACCTTGGATTACTCTCCTTGCAGGAGCTGTACTGGCCAGGTTGAACTTTGGATGCCATTAGCTGCAACTGAATAAGACCTATCTGCTGATTTGCTACCTTTGTACTTTCATCTGGAGGTGTGAAGTGCTTTGTATCATCTGCAGACTCAGAACAGACTTAAATTTAAGTTAATGTCACCTCCAATTTTTCATATTCATCACATCGCTGCTGTTCAAATGAGAACCGAAACTCTCTGATGTGAAGCGCTAATCAACACTGATTACCATTGGGCTGTAGTGAAACAAGAAACAAAACAGATCGAAATGAAGCAGGAAGCTACACTTGATCCTGACTGCACAAGATTGTAGCTACGCTTCATATCCAGGCTCTAGCTTCACTACTTACAGTATGGAAGGCTATATAGTAGCTGCTTAAAATTAAAAGAGTTGAAGGGAGATGAAAGGAGGCTATGTGTGGTTAAATTACTGCATGGTCTGCCGGCAGAAGAACAGTGCTCACAGTGGTTCAAGAAAGTTTGACAATGTTGAACCATCATGATCTCAAGTGAAATTATCTTATAAGAAATTCTGTATAACAATCTGTATTGAGTTATTTATTGAGTTGTGAAGAACCATGCAGGAGTAAGTTTTCAGGTGTGTATAATTTGTTAATTAATGTACTTTGACCCACGTGGTGTTATAGGTGCTGCATGTCAAGTGGCATGGCAACTGCAATCCTGTTCCTATGGCTTTCTTTTACACTTCTAATTTAGCTGTGCCAGTATTATGTTACACAGGGGCCATCCTACAGTGAAATCAGCCCTTTGACTAGTTAGTGAAGAAAGAAGTTCACAGGACAGCTGTTCACATGAATATAACTGGCAAGCTGTTCTCCTGTACAAGCCCAATCATTTTCGTTTACACAGCTTTTCCGGTTTAAATGTTCAAAGCAATCTGCTGGACGCAGGTGCACCTTACAGTCTTGGCACCACTGACCACATTGTTATGAAGCTCTGAGAGCCCACTATTCATAGAGAGAAATGGAATGTGTGATCATATGTTTTAGCATACTAATGTTGCCAAGGAAACTTGTTTTGTTTCCTGCAACACCAGCCCATGAATGTACTCCTCACGCTACAAGTATTGTTGCCGAGTGCCTTAGCACGAGGCAACTATCTGTCCGCGTAGACCGTGATCTCAGCTTGGATTTGTAGCTATACAGTGCAACAGAGCAAGAGAGCAAAACTTTTGAAATGTCTCAAATTTTACAATAAAGCCATCCTGTCATGTTATTTAGGCATAAAATGATGTATATCACTGTTAGCTGAATGAACACTGCTTGCACAGGAGGTTCCAGCTTCTTGGTATACTTGCCATACTTAAGAAACGCCACTGGCACGTCAACAGATTTTCTAGACGTCACAGATTGCTGCCCAGAAGCGCTCTCATGAATTCCAGAAAGCTCTTATTGCCGACAGGAGTACTTGAATCACAACTGCGACCTGCCTCGAAGCCATTTTCAAGTGAATCGCGCTAACTGTAAACACCGATGACATCACAGAAGGTATGCCCGCCCATGACACGTCACTAGCTAAATGGCTGCAAGTTTAGAGTTTCCACTCAGAAGGGCTTTCATACATTCCAGGAAGGTCCTTGTTCCAAGAATAGTACTTGAAGCAAAACTATAATCTGTCTCAAAGGCATTTTTGCTGTTAACTAGCTTATCTCCAAGTTTTGTAGCTATCCTATGCTAAACACTTGCTCCTAAAAACCCCCAGTTTTTATGGGTTTTCCTGACAGTGCTTGGGATTGAAGCCTGTTGACTACCTTCCAAATAGACTTCAATGTGAAGGCAACTTTCATATAGCATCTGCACTCTTATCTTCCAGTAACAGGCTTATGCCATGCTAAACACTTTTTCTGAATGTGGTGACTGTTGGCAGCCATATTGGTGAGGGGACATCACGTGACAATTAATTTAGGGGAAGCATAACAAGTGATGTGTCTCTCCTTTTATGTACTTGTAAACACATTTGATGTTTGTGTCAAGCACTACAGTTAAAAAGTTTCTAAAATCAAAAGTTTTGCTCTCTTGCTCTGTTGCACTGTATCTATATCTATATATATTTATATATATATGTGGCAATACTTAGGAATGCAATTACCAGTTAAGGTTAACGCACGTGCGATGGTACATCCTGCGTTTGGCCACTGTGGATGAGTTGGAGGAGCTACTACGATACGGTCAGCAGTTCAAACTCTTACTACACTTCATAGTCAGAGACAGTGAGCTAACCACACCATGAGTTTCAGTACTTGTGGGAGCGTTCACTATTTCAGCGAACTCTTCCTAACGTATGCTTTGCCATCTTCTTACAACAGCTTTTGACTACACGTGGCCAGCCGACTACATGAGGCCACACCTACAAATTATGTTTGTGTGCGCGAGGCATTCCTGTGCATATGCATATCCCAAGTCAACTTTGAGTTTATACTCAGTGGTAAAGTTTTGCAATATGCTACTAGAGTACACGAAATCATCAAAGGGATGCCGCCTGAGTACAACTGCATGCAGTTGTTTCAGCCTTGTTGGCCAATTTACAGAATTGTTTTGCATGGAGGAGAGACCATGCTATTTACAAATGGGTGGAGCAAGAATGCTTGTGCTGGCAGCATCAACATTAATTCAGGATCCACTGCTGACCACAAACAATGTGGCTAAAATAAAATTCCATGTTTCTGTTGTTATGGCAACCACCCATTGGTCACCATGCTGCATCTCAGATTTGAAGTAAATTGGATGTACTGTGTCTGGGTTATGGCCTCCCAGATTTCCCCATTGAAGCCCATACAAATCCAAGATTTTTTCCACTGGCATCTCCAGTGAGGTTTCAATGACGACATCCTGAGTTGTGGAACTCAGAGCAGCAGGACTAAAACAAAACCTCATATATGGCAAGCAGTGGGAGACTGTGGACTCATAGACTGCTGACCCAGAGGAGGTTGGAAGCTAGTAATTAGTGGTAGGTGCAAGGTAGCAATTAGTGTTACCTCATCACACAGACTGCCATAGAGGCCCATAGTGATATCCGTTTACCCTTGTTTAATCAGTGGATACTTTCATGTGAGTCCTAGATGGACCACTATAGGTCTTCTTCACAAATGAGAGTTGGACAAAGAGCTGTGAAAAGCAAGCTCTCTGTCCAAATTATCGAACAAAACCACACCTCGATTTCAAGGTAGACCAAATGATATCCATCGGTACTTCTCATGCAGCAAAGACAGCACATCGAGTGTTGCTGCAAAACAGCGCATGGAGTAAGTGTTCTACTGGGCACTTCTAGTTTTGTTATTAAATGTATTTTGACCCCACATCTGCTGCATGTCAACCACACCAGCTGAACATCAACCACACCAGCTGAACATCAACCACACCAATGGCATGGTAACTGCACACCTCCTTTCAGTTCCAGTTCCTCTTCCCTTTCTTCACACTTACACTTCTAATTCAATTGTGCAGATTGCCAGTATTACGTTACAAGGAAGCCATCCTGCAGTGAAATCAGCCCTAACAGAGGTGAGTAAACAGGATATACACTAGCCTGCCTGTGCTGTACTACTATCCCCCCCCCCCCCCCCCCCCCCCCCCCCCCCCCCCACACTCCCTCCCCCCAACCCCCACTCCCTCCCCCCACCCCCACTCCCTCTCCCCCACCACCACCACCACCACCAGGTTTCAACCACTTCCACTAATCCATCATGTTCCCCATAATTGCCACAATGCAGCAGCCCTGGACCAACTCTTGCTCCTACAAGCAATGAATATCTGACCTTCCCTTGGTTAATGATAACAGCCCTGGGACTCTTCAAGGAAGAAATATTTGTTCTTCCCTTTGAACACATGGTTAGCACTTTGGACCTCCAGTGGTACTAATAGGCTTAGTATGTCAGTACATCTGTTAACTGATTAATGTCACTTAAAGCCCATGGATCCCTTAAACGTACCATATTTCCACTTCACGTGGGTTTAATTTTGAAGTTCCTAACTTGACTCAAGTACCATTGCAGCCGTCCTGTGCAGATTCGTGACTCTAACCACTCCCACTTGTTAACAAGCTTTCGATAGTCATAGCTCTCGGGCAATGACCGCTGGTATAGACAGAGAAAAAAAACTTCACTGCTAGAAATGGATGCCTTACATGGCCAGAAGATGGTTTTCTAAGCCCATTTGTGCAAAGGAGACTTGAAATGGCCCACCTAGTGCCAACCAAAGGCTTGCTACATCCACGCCCAGAAGCAGCCATGTTATCTCAGCTGAGTGCTGATACCCGCCCACCTCCCCCTGTCCCGCCCTTTCTGCTGGTGCAGAACCTAAGTCCCAAGGATATTGCCGGAAGTGACATCACAAGTTGAAAGTTGCATAACGTATCTATGCGTCTATAGCAGATAAAGGGTTAAGGAGCTGCTAACAGTTCAAACTAAAGCAGGGCTGTCTATGACCACCAGTGCAGTGTTTCATACCATTACATCATCAATTACATGTACATACCTAATTATTGCTTATACTCTGTACCAAGTAACAACTACTAGTCAACCCCATACCATGTATGCCTACACACGTACACATGGGCTGTCTCTATTCACTGGACTGGACTACTGGACCGACAGTAAAATTTAAATATCTGGCTCTACTGTGATGTAAAAAAACCGGCTATACTACTCACTGACTTACTCAAAGCCAGCTCTGGTTTGTACTGGCCTGCACTCAGGCGTCCTTCATGTCCTTTGAAGGTGCAAGTCTTGGGGTCAAAGGTCACGTGCAAATTTTATAAGACAAATTGGTTTCCTGCACCAGACCTAATCTTGCAAGCCAGCCGTATGTTACCTTCTGAGTCAGTATAGAGGCTGTTTATAGCAGACAGCACATTGTCAATTGGCTTCTCTCGTCCCTTTCCACTCTGACAGACTGCAGAAGTCTTCGCTATCGCTGGTAAAGCTACTAGCTAGCTACAGCTATGTACAGAACGTACCTGGTAGCCTTGTACCCAGGCTTCTCACCCTAGCATTGTTGTTTACAGCACCTGGCCATTGAAGCTTATTAAATATGCACGTGACCTTTGACCCATCAGACGCTTAAGCGCAGGCAGGTACAAGAGCTGGCTTTGAGTAAGTCAGTGAGTAGTATAGCTGGTTTCTACATCACAATAGAGCCGGATATTGCTATGATTCGTATACTGTCAGTCCAGTAGTCCAGTCCATAAGAGAACTGTTCATATAACCATGGCAAGCTTCTTCACAGCCAGATAATCACAGCTTTAATGTTCAAAGCAATCTGCTGTACACAGGTGCGCCTTACAGTGTTAGCACCTCTGACCACACTGTTATGATGCTCTAAGAACATCATTAGAGAAGTGTAGTCATCTGTTTCAGCATAAATATGTTGCCTAGGAAACTCTCTTTACTTGTATGATGAGGCCATCTTGCTGCTCTTTAACTCATTAGTGAACAAAGAAGTTCACAAGAGAAGTATTCAGATGAATATGACTATGGCAAGCAGCCTGTAAAAACACAATTACAACTTTACACTGATCTGCTGTACACAGGGGCACCTTACAGTGTTAGTAGATCTGACCACACTGTTATGATGTTCTGAGAAGGTCATTAGAGAAATCTGATATGTCTATTTCAGCATAAATTTGTTGCCTAGGAAACATGCTCAACACCAGCACTCCTCACACTACAAGTTTAGGGTACCCCTCAAGCTCATAATTTTGCTACATGCTAGAGTAGATGAAATCATCAATGAGATGCCCACCAGAGTGCAACTGCACACAGCTGTTTTGATCTTGTTGGGCAATTATTTTGCATGGAGGAAAGAACCTGCTATTTACAAATGGCTGGTGCAAAGGATGTATGTGCTGGTAATCTTCAGGGTCATTTATCTATTTGGGTTCACTGCTGCAGGGGCGGATCCGGGGCTGTAGCCCCCCCCCCTTCCACTTCTGACCACACCCATTGTTTAGACGTGGACCCGACTTACAGTGTTGGAAATAACAGCAGCAAGTTGAAACGAAGTCAATGCTGGACTTTTTCCAACGGTAAACAGCTTTTGACAGTCAGAATAAATCAGATACAGAGTCAACTTGTGCTGGGGACGAAACGTTCACAGACGACACGGAAACCAGAAAGCAGCGAGTGCAGTGCAATAGCACGAAGGTGCTGCGAGAGCTCATCTAGATAACTGAAAGATGACGGTGAAAAACTTTTCCGCACTTCGCACAGATTGCATCAACACTACACGCCTCTAATCGTGCCTTCGGTAATGGCTGGATGACAGCCCCCCATTAAATTTTTCCCTGGATCCGCCCCTGTGTTGGGGTCATTTATCTATTTGGGTTCACTGCTGGCCACAAATAATAGACCTTACTGGTGTGTGAAATTCCACATTTCTGTTGCTATGGCAACAACAACCCCTTGTATCCATTGGTCACCATGCAAATTGGCTGCATCTCAGGTTTTAAGTAAATCACATGTACAGTGTCCAAGTTATGCTATGGCCTTTCCAAGTTCAGGATCTCCCCATTCACTCCCATTTTTTCCCACTGGCACTGGAGGTACCTCCGGTGCAAAAATCACCCCAAAAAATTTAAAAAATGAGAAGCCAGTACAGTAACTATACATCTGATCTACTTCAAATCTGAGATACAGCCTACCTGCATAGTGACCGATGATTGCTGTTGCCATAGCAACAGAAAAATGGAATCAATAAAACCTACTGTTAACATGAATACGTAGTTAGGTCTCCTTCCCTGATAAGCTCCTGTTGCAAAACCTAGGGAAGATGTACCTTCCTCAGTCATGTGAGCAAGTAATTGCCTAGCGCATTGGCGCAAGGCTCTGAATGAGGGATCTATTCTCACAAAGTACGTACATGTCAGTCATGCTTAGGAATATTGATCACACTTAGGAATGTTTATCATGCTTTGCAGTTTTCCAGCCGGCTGCTCAATCAAGTTTTATTAGCCATGAGGATGGTGCCAAATTTCCAACCTTGGAGATTAGGGGACAGGCTCGTGGGGCCTTCAGGGTTTGCAGGGCTAGAGCAGCTACATGTGAAGTCGAACAAAGAGTGTAGTCGACATCTTGATAGCACAGTGCCACACATTGCTGGCGATGAAAAGCTGGGAGGGGTCTGAGAACAAGGCTATGGTATGAGTGTGTGGGGCCTTCAGGGCTTGCAGAGCTAGAGCATGCAGCTACATGCGGAGTTGAACAGTGAGTGTAGTTGATATCTTTGTATCTCAGCTCCACACTCACACTACACTCACAAGCACGTGGCACATATGATGTGGCATTGAGGCACGATGCAGATGCATATTCCTAGTTGTGTAGGCAACCGTGGAACTCAGAGCAGCAGTGAGTTGTAGCCAGAGTAGTATGCAAGTGCTAGGTTGTAGGTTGTTCTTCAAATGAACAATGTAACTAAATTACAGTCACATGCAAGAATATAACACCCTCTTTTCCCCTTTCCCTCCTCTTTCTCTCCCTTGCTTTCCTCCCCCACCCCCTTCCCCCTCCCCTCCTCCCCCTCCCCTCCTCCCCCTCCCCTCCCCCTTCTCCCATTTCATACTAAAACGCTGCTGGGTGAGTCTGGAGGGAGGTTACATGCATCTGGTACTAATACCAACTTTGATCCTAGTAATTATACCCCGTGCGCATGCACGCAGCAGGGGTTAAGTGATCGGTTTGTGTCCCGTCCGTCTGTCTGTCTGGGACATAATAATTAGCAGTTTGAGAAAGCGAAGGCCTTGTTGAAGGCTTAGTTCAAATTCCTGAAATCGCACTCAAAAGACCAGACCCTCTCTGCGGGGGCGCGCGTAGACGGGGCTGGGCACAAGACTACATTCTGAACTCGATCTTTTGCCTAGTCTCATGCCCAGACCCCCCCCCCCCCCCCCCCCCCCCCCCCCACCCCACCCCCCACCCCACCCCACCCCAAGGGGAGAGGGGGAGAGACGGTCTGGTGAACGAAGTCGAATTTCTTAGGCTTATTACCGGAATGTGGTAAGGACCAATGAGATCGTGAGATTGTTAATAATTACGTAATAATCGCTTTGAATACTCATAAGCTGAAGACAACAGCCAAGAGCCTTTGCCATGTCGGTTTGCCCTTAGCGCTGACAGTGTAAGGCAACGCTACGTCGTGGCGACAACTTCTGAAGACTTTGCACTCGATTGTGCTAGTTGTGAGCCCTGTGACATCGCTTATGAAGGATCAAGTTGAGAGCTTTGGAAGCGAGGTCAGCATAGGGATCAAGTACAACGAAGGGCCCCCTCTAGGTGCAAGCTAATGCTGGCCCTATATACTAGCCCTAAGGGGCCGTTCTTCGCATTTGACCCCAGTAAAGTGCCTGAAAGGACTGCCAAACGAACAGGAAGCAGATTCCATGGACGGTGAAGGATGCTTCAAAAAATCTTCTATGGGCCATGGGTGAGCGGCAAAAGGTTAGTACATCTTCTCTCCCGATATGGGTTTAGCCATGATTGCGCTTGGTCGACGCGGGAGCCTTCAGCAGATGCTTTCGCAGGCACTTAACACCACACAATGATTACACATTCCGTAGTATGCTTCAAGCCTGACTTCGTTCACCAGACCGTCTCTCCCTTCGGGGGGTATGGTCTAGTCTGGGCACAAGACTCTTTTGCATGCCATGCGCTATGCGGAAGTACTCAGTCACGTGGTTTTGTGACGTTATAACGCGTCAATGCAGCCGCTGTATGGCGCGCAACCTATATACATGCTACACATGGTCCAGCACACCATAGATACTGTGTTGTCACTTCGTTGCCTGCAATCAAGCTTCCTTCAGCTTCAGTAGTCTGTGGAAACTCCAGGTTTCGCTTACATTGTAAACCCTTGGTGAGACTTTGTTTCTTCCTAGCTCTTCTGTGATTCTGCACTTTCTATTCGCTCCAAAGAGCGTATTTTCTCACTAATATAGTATAGTCCTTTCGAACTCGTCCTCGTAGCTTTCCGCGTGTGAGCCTGGCCTGGGTAGGTACGTTCTTAGTCTAGTGGGCAAACCCCTCGAATTTTCCCAGCACGGGATCGACTCATGCGACCGCACATACTGAAAGTGATCACGTGCTGGAGAAAGTGAAGGGCTAGCTTGTTAGACTAGCTTGTTAGACTAGGTATGTTCTCAGGGGCGGAGACAGCTACCAAAAAGTGGGGGGGGGGGGCTAATAGCACAATTGCACGCTGCTGAAGGCAGTGCATAGAGGTGTGTGGAGCTGATCAATCCGTGCGAAGTGCAGAAAATTTTTTGCCTTCATTTTTCAGTTATCAGGATGGGCTCTCGTGGCACCTTCGTGCTTTGCACTGCAAGTTAGAGACGCCAGTCCCCAAGAAACAAGGTGACATAGCTATAAGTTAGTGCTAGATTTCGTGGGATAGTATCATCCAGTCTGTTGTTTTTTTTTTTGTTTTTGTTTTTTTTGTTTTTGGGGGGGGGGGGGGGGGGGGGGGCTCAGCCCCCCTGCTTTTGAAAGTGGGGGGGCTCAAGCCTCCCCTGCCCCCCCCCCCCCTCCCCCCCATATCTCTGCCCCTGGTTCTGTTCTCCCACCCAGACCATGTGATGGTATGGTAGGTCAGTGCAGGCTCTTGTTTCAGAAACGTTTCATGAAACGCTGCCGGGGCGGGATAGGGTGACGTACAGGAACTACCTCATCCATAGTTGCTACAACAAGGGTGTAGACAAGGGGGGGGGGGGGGGGGGGGGGGGGGGGGCTAGGGGGGCTAAAGCCCCCCCACTTTTTGAGATTCCCCTCTCTAATAACAAAACCACCAGTTTTCTGCTCACGCAATGGAAATGAAAGCACGGGATGGTGGGTGAGCTTTGTCTGGGATTAGAGACAAAGTTGAATCAGGAGGACTGGTGGTCAATGGTCCAATTGCTGTGCCAGGCTGTCGAATGATCGAGATCGGACCTTCAATTCTGGATGATTCCGCTGGGAACTCTGTCGATGAGACAGCCACAGGCTGTAGGGCATCAGCACCTTTCGAACTGCTTGATGTCTGGGTCTGATTTTCCGGCAGCTGGCCAACAGATGCAGGCTTCACCAACCAACGCAATAGCGACATGCTGCAAGTGTAGGTGCGTACTAAATGTTACTTAAAATAACCCGCACCTTTCAGCAAAAAAAACAAAACGAAGTGGATATTGGTCCGGCAGGAAGTAGGGCAATAGGTTAGGGTATATTAGGGCCAGGACCGGTTCTAGATGTGCGCGCGTTTCCGGTACCTATACCTAAAGTATGTACTTCCTGCTGGACCAATATCCACGTTGAAAAAAAATTGCGTGCACTTGGCGCGCAGACACTCCAAAAATTTTGCGTGTGCTGCGCATGCGAATCTTCCATCCAAGCCCCCCCACTCTTATAAACTTGTTTACACCCCTGTAGAACGAGGCATAGCAAGTATGAAAAATTGAAATCAAGGTGCTGTTTTGTTGGATAATTTGGACAGAGAGCAAAAACCTTGCTTTTCACAGCTCTTTGTACAACTCTCGTTTGTGAGGTACGTACGAGTACTTTTTCATCATTTATAACTTATATATTACAATAAACGGCTGCAAGCATTTGTATTTCAGCCAAACTGCTCATTTTTTGTGTCCACCGACTGACATACTGACAGACACAGCAATCACTCTACCCCTTAATTGCTGGCATGCGTGCGCACGGGATAATTAATTAATGCTCACATAGTTGCTATCTTGTCAGAAACCTTCGCAAGTATTCAAAGCCTTCACAAATGTTCTCATAGTTGCTATCTTGTCAGGAAATCTTCACAAGTATTGCAATTCCTAACGTGACTAGCACCTGAGTAGTACCTCTCTGTAGTCCATCAACTGCAGTGGATATATAATTGCATGTGCATGTGTGGTGTGTGTGTGTGTGTGTGTGTGTGTGTTTGAAGGTGTATGCAGCTGCAGAATGCATAAGTAAGGATACCAGGACTTGTTGCTTCACACCAGCAGGTTCACCTTGCGTGGTTCAACATTGCACATGCCCCATCAACATTTGAACTTGCTCTACTGAGCTGAGCAGAAGGGAGACAAAGGGCTTTACTGAGACAAGCACACCTTTGTCAGATTCTCTCATGATGTAGTTCTCAATAAGAATGTACTTTCCACCACATTTGAGTTCTACCCAGCATCCTATACTTTAATTTCTCATCCTCAGATTCATTTCAGCTCCACTCCCTTGAAGTAGTATTCCTACTCCCTCTAACTCTGAGGTAACTGTTTCAGTCTCACCCCCTTTGAAGTAGAATTCAATACAACCCCACCTCCTTTGAGGTGCAATTTAGTTTAACCTCACTCCCTGTAACTTTGAGGTAAACATTTCAGCCCACCCTCTTTGAGGCTCAGCCCCACCCCTTTTGAGGTGGCATTCATTTCCACTGCTCACCCCCTTTGAAGTAGCATTTTCAACCCCACTCTTTAACTTTCAGGTAACCATTTAAGACCCACCCTCTAAGATAACATTTATTGCAGACCCACCCCATGGAGCACAGGCGCACCAGTATGCCAGGATGACCCATCGATAGCATCCCCGATTTGCGAATGCACTGTAGCTAGTGCATACACTTGTGATAGCTCATGTGAACATAGCATAGCCATATAGCTATATAGAGCAACTTAGCCTCGTACTGGCTATATACCCAGGCCCACATGGGCTGGGTATGAGGCTAAGAGCAGCTGAGCTAGTGCTAGAGTACGCACGATATGATTAATACATCCAGTATATTACCTACTATTTCAAAATCACAACTTATCTTCCGAAGTTCAGACAATGTCATAAAACATTCACAAGGTTCACAACTTCATGCAGATTAAAAGCATTTACGATCTCAGAAAATGTTCACGACTTTACAAAAGCAATCACAATTTCAGGAAATTAAATGTTCACAACTTCAGAAAATAAACGTTCAGTGCATGTGAACATAAAACATTCACAAAAGTGGATGCAGTGGAAACCCATTCGCAAATCCGGTAGCAATTGGGTATACAGGCACAACAAAGCTCCTCCAGTCATTCAGACAACATGTGTGCTGTAATACAATGTTGAACAGCTGCACCATAGTTTTTACTATCCTAGTACCACATACAGCATCATCTCATTAAAGATACCATCTGGGCCAGCAGCTTTGCCCCTTATCAACTGCTTGAGAATTCCAACCACTTCATCAAAAGTCACCATCTCACAAATGTCTGACTGTATGCACTCCAGTAGTCCCTATTTCGTCCTCTTCTGTGATAATCCCACTCTCTTGCCTCCTTCCCAATTCTTCCCACTACTTGGCCAGTTCTTCCAGCACTTCTCCTGGCCCTCCTCCACTCGTCCCACCTTATTCTTCACTCTTGGTAGCTATGTTCTTTCATTTCCTTTTCCTTCTATTAGTTCGCGCAATGATACTGGCATTGTGATCAGTGCCATATGCGTATATAGTGGTACCTTTGAAGTTGTAGGGTATCATGCAACAAAAACTGCTGTCAGAAACAGAACAGCATTGCAGAGAGGAGAAAAAACGCAGCTCTTGAAGCTGTGAAGAAGTTCAGAAAAGTGGTGCATTCACTTTGTAAGCAAAATCTGCCAGACTGACAATCCAGTCATCCTCCAGATAAGGCAGAGAAACTAACCTTTCTGCAAGGAATAGAATTCAGAACCAGGCAGAGGGCAGAGGGCAGTACAAGATCAGGCAAATCTAAGTTAGCACTTCTTTGCACTAATAAGATACTAAGCTTCTGCATGTTTTAGTCTTGTTATGAGGCTTGGGAACCAGCATGAGTATAGGGGATTTGTTTCCATTAATTCAAGTATTATACTTCCACGGATCACCGTTTTGATCATAGAAGAAGACCTTACGATCTAATAGTATGTGTTATTTTTTTAGGTCAGCACCAGATATGTGACCTTTTTAGGATCATTTGACACAATACAAGTAAAATTTTGTCAATAAATAGATCGACCTACTTCACTTGCATATTGATCGATGGTAACTGCCAACCAAATTCTGCAGTCTGTTGAACAGGCTCCACTCTTGAGTGGCAGCTGCCATTTGTTTCAATGGAAACCTGACACTGACCAGTCAAAGTGCACCAAATAAGCTGACACTACCAAACACATGGAGTCCATGGAACTGACACAAATATGTATGGTGCAAATTCCATAGCACAAAGTTTAATTCGTTAGGGGAAGACCAACCGATAGCTACAAATATTCAGGTGTTCACAACATGGATAACTGAAATGGTGCAGTGGGGGTAAGCAGCTGAATGATGTAACTGTATCCACAAATGAGATCCCAATCATAAATGCAGTACATATATACTAATTTTGAAAGTCTGTGCAATATTTAATGGACAGGTACACACTACACAGACACAGATGTGAAACTGCATGGTAAGCACACTAGGTGATGCAAATATCTGTGGTGCACATACCACACGCAAATTTTATGCATAAACAATACAGTTATGGAAGATGAAGACATACGTGTACACAGCATGAAGCGGTGATTCTGGAATTCCACGAATTACTCAGTTTAGAGAATGGACAGGCAGATGAAACTGGTAACCAGCAGGAGTGTGCTGGCCTTTGTAACAAGAGCACCACCTCCAGTGGCACTAGCTGGCCGCGGAGGAATGGCGCTAGGCCCTGTCGTGTAAAAAAAAAAAAAAACACTGCATTATAATACAACCCAGCAACACAGAAATCTCCACAGAAGAGGTATTATGCAATGACATCATAAAAAAGTGCACATGATGCAGGCAGCCACTATGAATGCATGACAAGAACAGTAACAGCGTAGCTAATGATAGTGTTCTGTCCGTTTCTTGCTATCTATGTAGGGATCAGCCTAATTGTAGGAAGTAGGCCAACTACAGTTCTGTGCCTAGTTTATAACATGCAGGTAGCTAGCTTCCTCTCTATGTAGGAGTACCTAATCTTTGGGGCACCTATATTGTCTGCCCCAGGATGTTTACTGGAATTAGCCCTAGAGACAGTACAGCTCAGATGGCTGATGCATCAACAATACCACCTTATTCCAACACACCAAAATTAACATTCCCAAGGTCGAGTTCTTGTCCACCCATCCCACCACCACCATCTCCGCCCAGTGTAAAGTAGGCACCTCGCTCCTCGACAACAATCAGTAAAGTCAGCTCGGTCACAAAGTTGTACCGCAGTGACATTGCGAGTGCTTCTTGTTCAATAGCTGCTGATTCACTGGTGTCTGTAGTGATGGCAATCTTCTCTAATAGTTGCTGAATGGAGAGGTAAGCAGCCAAGCGCTCAGTCGAAGGTCTCAGGCCAACAATTTCAGTTTCACCGTTAGCTTCCATCTGGCTTTCAAATGTCAGCTGGTTTGAAGCACCACTGCCCGTCACAGTAAATGGTACTGTCTGAGAGCTGCCACACGAATCCACCAAAAACTTCCCAGCCACGACCAGTTCGGAACCATTGAACAGAAGTGGGAAATCTGTTTTGGAGATCATCTCAATTGAACTAGTTGGATAGCCAATCACAATGTTTCGCAGAATGGGCTGAGAAATTTCTTCAAAGAATCCTTCGAGTTGGGAGGCTGCATCGCTTCCTTCATAGATTGGTCCGTTGTTTGCTAAGGCTAGCCTCTCCAGCAGATCAAAGTTCAAGTTGAGGCCAAAACCCAGACAATTTAGTGAAATCCGAGTGTTTGTGAGTGCCGTTCTAGCATTCACCACGATCTGATCAGGATTGGTTGTTTCACCAGCAGTTGGTTGACCGTCAGTGAGTCACCAGTAGCTGGACATGGTCCATGCTAGCATATGTATAAAGGATGTTAGCTCCAGTTAGAACCCCTCCATTGAAATTTGTGCCACCACCAGCTGCCAGTCCTCTTGCAAATTGAATTCCTTCCTGTCGGTATTCGCTAACTGAAACAAGCGTATCCCTCCATTTGTTAACAACACTATGAAAGGTCACCATGCTAAACCGATCCCCCGGTATGAGCTGATTGTCAATGATGATTGTCTCGAGGGCTACTCTGGTCTGGTCAATCTTTGTGCCCAATATTGACCCTGAGACATCAATAACAAAAATTATATCAATTGGCACCCTCTCGACCCCAGAGGGAGAGAAAAATTGAGCAAAGTAGCAGTCATTCACAATCAATAGCCCTGCGCTGCGATCACTGGCAGAAGGACGGTTCACATCATACTCCACAAACACGTCCCTTGCCAGGCCATTGCTAGTGTCAACTTGCTCCAGCAGTGAGGGAGAGTAGGAGAAAATCACCTCCTGGGAAGACACCCTGCGAACGCCTACATAGCTTGAGGCATTGGTGAATGTTATCCCCTGTTCATCAACAGCTCGAACGGTGACATGGAAGTTTTCGACTTTGCTCCCAGGATTGAGGTTGATGATCTGTTGAAATTGGCTCAGCTTCCTGAGGATTAGTTCCTCATATTGGAGAACAAGGTGGCCTGGGAACGAGCGGCTGTGTTTATGCGAATGCTGAAGAGATTTGTACCCCTGTATGAAGAAAAATGGTGAAGAATCAATGACCAGACACAATGAAAGCTTTAGTAAGGATGCAGCCATGTACCTTGTACCTTGATTCCACAAGTCCAAAATTTTCACCTGCCTGCAGACGATCTTGAAATTCTTGAGCAGCTCTTGCCTTCTCTTTAGCCACGCCATGGTAGGTACTGCCATTCACAGTCCTGCAGGTAAAGCATTACCTGAAATCACATCAATCTGATCATCTCCCAGATCCAGTTCATTGCAGCAGATGTAAATTGGCAAGACATTGTGAATAGCCAGTTTAATTTCTCTGTTACTGAATTAATCTCACACAAAGTCATGGAATGTTTGTGTTAGACAAATGCAAAAGTGAATGAAGGTTGGAATGCTCAGAGATGCTACAGTTGACCAGTGGACTGACAGTGTTTCTGTATACTAGTCCTATATACGCACTGACTGTTTCAAGGATCTGTAGCTATACTATCGGCAGATCCCCACCCATCCATCAGGACAACTCAGTGGAGCTGAGATGTGTAGTGAGCATGTTTACAGAAATGCTGACTATTTTGGCCTGCTGTCCTTGTGACAATAACAAGTGAGTCTTTAAAAGACTTGATGTGTCTTGGCGCGACTTGAGCTAGAATCATGCAGAGGACATGGCAGCTGCCCTTTATGACTGCAAAACCTGTTAGCTTTGAGACTTTCAGCTTAAGTCAGCGTCAATATCCTTTGAGGTTCTGTCACAACTTCTGTGTGAGCAAAGGGTGGGTCAGGGGGAGGTGGGAATGTCACTTTTCACCCAAAGGGTGAAGCAGTATGGTCGTGTCTGGGCTTGATGTTTAGTCAGAGCCAGGTGGGCCGTTTTAATTCATAAATGGACCTAGACAGCACCTTGTTCAAGGCCAATTCTTTCTGTAAGTATCTATCTAGTTAGCTAGAGCTGAGGAGTGTGTGTAGTTCGAGTCATGTATGCACTTGGGATGCTGAGTGCAGCACACTGCGTATGGATGAGTGAGTATTCATTGTCCTGCCAGTCTTGGTAAGTGGTTCATATGAGAGCCAAGCAAAACCCATAATCATTTTCGAGGATGTACTTGCAGGCTATAAATACGTTTGACACCCTATTGAGAGCGAAGAGCAGGTTGCTGCACTTGCGCGGGCGCATTGCGAAAAGCGACGTACGCACATACTTACGCATCCAGCACTGTGTCTCGGCACTTCGGTGCCGAGACAAAAAGTAGACTCAGGCCATGAATTTCTCCCTTGGGCATGCAGGTTGGGTTGGCAAGCAATGTTAAACTAGGAGAATATGCATGACATTGTGGGGCGAGCGTGAGCGAGTGCAGTGCAGAACCGTGGAGTATTTGCATGCACATGACTGAGGCGACAGAAATCATAACATGACAATCAGACATGTACACTTGTGCCAACATGCATGCTGCACAAATTTGCTTGTCACGTGTGGAACTCTGAATTTGCTGTTGCACGGACTGCCTGACAGTGCCCGTGGCCTTGTTGAGACGGTAGACTGTTCATAGCTCGTCGCAGTGTCTCAGTCACGCCTTGTTGAGGTAGACTGTTCATAGTTCGTGTCTTAGTCAGACAGTCTCCGGCTCCAAGTCGCTGTGGCCTTGTTGAGGTAAACTGTCACGTCATAGTTCGTGTCTCAGTCAGCCCGGAGAGTCTCCGCAATGCTCGTTTGTGGTGGGATGTTCGTGGGGCGGGACTAGACTATAGTGACGCGCGACCTTCGTACTTTAATTTATTTAGCTACTGAACCTCGAACTCCGCGAAGAATGTTCGAGGGCTGGAATCCAGCTGGGGCTACAAGCGGATGCATGCAATCGGGGAGCAGCAGTCGAAGCGAACGCAATCGAGGAACAGCAGCCGAAGCGGACGCGAGTCGGGAGCAGCAACTGAAGCGGACGCAAGCGGCGAGCATGCAGCAGCAGCTGAAGCGGGCGCAATCGGGGAGCAGCAGCTGGAAGCGGACGCAAACGGGGAGCAGCAGTTGAAGCGGATGCAATCGGGAGCAGCAGCTGATTCGAAGCGGACGCAAGCGGCGAGCAGCAGCTGAAGCGGACGCAATCGGGGAGCAGGAGCTCTGCACAGAGAGCTGTCCGGCGCCGGATTACTCACGGTAGGCGAACGAGGGCGAAGCTACTTGTAATTATATATTATCATACAAGTAGCTTCGCTCGCTTCGCTCACTCAGCTACTTCCCCCTTGTTCGCCTACGTTAGTAATCCGGCGCCGGACAGCTCTCTGTGCAGAGTTGCTGGGATCCACTTTGTTCACCGCGCTTCATGCCCAATGACGTCATAGTTTTAAAATGTGTACTTTGAACCACCTCAGCTCATAGCTAATCGTGCAGTAGGTCCTGAAGCAGTGTTGTCTGGACCTCTCAGCTGTGGAGAAGAGTCCTGTCCAGGTACGTGTTGATACATAAGGTTCTTGTCAAATATACACACATCATTTTGAGTAGAATAACAAAGACATAATATTAGCTAATAATGCCTCAAGTTGAATCATCCATATTCATACTACACAGTTCAGGGATGTCTAGCTCGCCAGTTTGGGCTGAAGGCCTAAAGAAACGTGGGACATACTATGAAGGCTACATTGAAGATTTGGAGGGCACTCTTGAGTCACATCGGCGAGACACGGTCACAACATGGGGTATCCGCCGATCGGCACAAAGGAAACAACCTACACCTGGAGAAACAGACAAGGAAAATAAATCCGCAAAGCTTGTAAGTCCCCAGTGATAACTGTTTGTGTAATATCTACTCATAATTAGGGTAATGAACTTGCTACTCCTAAGGCACAAGTAGTACCGGAGGCTGATCACCTAATTTGCAATAATTATACATCTACTTCACACTGTCTACTTTCACCATGTGATTACAGGGGAAATCGCAGATTATGTGGAGCCGCTCAGGAGTCTCCTTTCAGAACACACCTTTTGAGGTTGTGCGGAAGGAAACTAGAGAGTGTCAGTTTGGACCACACTACTTCAAGAAGAGGGACAGAACATCCAGCCGAATCTATCTTCAGGGAACACGGAAGCTGGGATGCCACACACACATTGAAACCACACCATAATATTATGCACGCACAAACTGACAGGAAGTTGTTTGTTTACCGTTTCCTCGACAGCGATCATATCAGTGGTTGAGATACCATTGTCTGCCTTCTGAATAGTGTAACAGCTCGGCGCGCAGCTTGCCGGAGCGCGGTGTTGTTGCGGCGGTGCGATGGGGTTAACTCTCACAGTGAGCTCGGAATATCTTATCGGTGAATATATGAAGGCATGAATATAAGGCAGCAAAGCGGCTGCTTAAATACAAACACAAACAGGAAGTACAAAACCCATGGTAAAACCACGTCTCCACCAGCACAGATGATATCACAGGTGACAGGTACAACAAGAGTATTCAGCTAAATGAGCACATGACAGATGAAGGAAATCAGTGAATACAGCAAGCGTAATGCATGTGTGAAGCACGAACCAAAACCACTCTAAGCTCACATGTACAAATATGGTCCTACTAGATGGTTCAACATGCATTACCTCACTATTAATCAACTTCGCTACAATAGATTCTGATCAGAGTCTACGTTCCTTCCTGTCTCAGTGGGATAGGAAGGTAGTGGCAGTAGCTGCTGATGGCAAGTGCCTATTTCGAGCCATATCTCACCTCCTGTTTCACCATGAGAATGCACACTGGCCACTGCGGAATCTGATCATTCGGTTTGAGAATCACAACTCGCAGATCCTTCAGAACAGAATGACAGACATTAACGCAGACACATTTGCTGGACACATCCGAAAGTTATGCAATTAAAAGAACGTTTATACAATACAATCCGAACACTTGGGCTACCCACATCGAGGTGCTGGCTATAGCAGCATATTTTCAAGTTCCTGTGTACTTCTGCACAGACCCCTCTCAACCAAACACTGGAGGTACATACCGCTGGGAGTGCTTCAACCCCATTGCCTCGAGGGAACTATTGCGGTACCCCATCCTGACAGAGCCCCTCTTTGAAGGTGCTAACTCGATTAGACACCTTGAACTGGTGTATTATAGGAACTGCCACTATAACAGTATTGTGTCCATTCACACTGGAGTCCTTCATGTGTCTCCCCCTCAGTTAACTGGCAACATCATTTACCACAGCCAAGTTATTGAGTAGCTGCATTTTTATACATGCATAGTAAGTCTATAGTCTTCTTCTCCATGTACACTTACCTCGCTGTATGGCCACTGAATTCCTTGATTCACACTGCAGTCTCATCGTATACTACAAAGTGCAAACTCAAACTATATGACGTCATCGGGCATGAAACGCGGTGAACAAAGTGGATCCCCAGAGTTGCTGCTCCCCGATTGCGCCCGCTTCAGCTGCTGCTCCCCGATTGCATCGATCCGCTTCGTGACTGCTGTTCCCCGTTTCCGTCCGCCTCAGTTGCTGCTCGCCGCTTGCGTCCGCTTTCGGCTGCTCTTCCCCGAATTCAACAGCTCCCCGATTGCGTGTGCTTCGGCTGCTGCTCCCCTATTGCATCCGCTTGTAGCCTCACCTGTTCTAGAAGATTCCAGCCCATGCCTAATCTCGAACATTCTTTGTGGAGTTCGAGGTTCAGTAAATTGAAGTACGAAGGTCGCGCGTCACTAGTCTAGTCCCGCCCCACGAACATCCCACTTCCGTCACACACAGACACACACACGCACATTAAAATCTTAATATATTGATACTAAGGGAATGCACGGCATTGTGGGGCGAGCGTGAGCGAGTGCAATGCATGCAGTGCAATGCAGAACGAGTATTTACATGCATGCATGCAGTCAGTCAGTCAGTCAGTCAAGTTGTAATGTCCCCTGCCAATGCCAATGCCAATATTGCATGACTGAGGCGACAGAAATCATAATATGACAATCAGACACACACTGCACACGTGCACAACGCAGGGACCTAGCTAGCTATAGCTATGCATGCTGCACACTGGTCTAGCACACCATGTGGCTCAGGACATGTGCAGGTTGGCGAGGTAGCTAAGTCCACCAGCGGTCTTCGTCCAGTTTGCTTTCGCCACAGGCGAGAAGGTGCAGAGCCTGGTTAGACTGTTCATGGTTCGGTCCACGAGTGGTCTCCGTCTGTGTTGTCGCCATCGAACAGGTAGCTAGAGAATTCGCACGATGCATATGTATTGTTTTGGAATTAACACATGACGTGGAATACGCAAAATAAGAGCAGGAAGTGATTTACGGCACGACATACGATAAATATAGAAAATGCACAGCAAACTCGTCTATGTGGGGCTCGCTCACGCTCGCCCCAACAAGTACCTTCGCTCGCTCAGCTACTTCCCCCTCGTTCGCCTACGTGAGTAATTCGGCGCCGGACAGCTCTCTGTGCGGAGCTGCTGCTCCCCGATTGCGTCCGATTCAACTGCAGCTCCCCGATTGCGTCCGCTTCGACTAGGCTGCTCCCCGCCGGCTGTTCTGGAAGGGGAGGCTGTCTTTTCACCCAATCCCATGCGGCCGCATGCGCCCCGTATGCGTCCCCCATGCGCCGGATCGAGGTGAGGGCTCTGAAGATCAGAAAGAGACTCTGACATGGGGAGACTGAGGGGAAGGGAGCTGGTTGTCTACTCAGCTCTCCAGAAGTCCCTGGCACAGGGGTCTTGAGGATTGCTCAGCGTTTTAATTCTGGACAACGGAGGTGGCAGCTCCTGCATATCGCATACAAGGTTCATGATGCAGTGTGAAATTTCTGAAGCTATCGGTATGGCCCTCTCTGACCCAGTGAAGGTTAACAGAGACCCATCCGTCTGCTTGCTGCATACAACAAACTTAATTAAGGCTCACTTGCAAGCTTTTTTGTGTGTGAATACTCCCATTTCCCTCTCGATCCCTGACCGAGAAGAGTGGCCAATGGAGCTGTCACATGTGCTCCAAGGTGGTGGTCGTGTGTCGAATATCACTGTCTGAGGTCTCCATATCTCAGTTTTTGCTAGCTGCTCTCAGGATGTCATCCCTCACTCCGACATGACAGCCGGCAGGTGTGCACTTATGACAACCTCTAACAGTCTGTGTGTGTTGTTCGTGTGCATTGTACGTGTAACTGCCATTGTTGCTGTTGTATGCTGCATGCCCACACTGGGTCAGTCAGTAATATCAATTCAATTTAATTCAGTATGATGTTGCCTTGTACTTTACACTAGCACAAATTACTGAAAACTGTGGGAAATACAGTTGCTTTTCGTGGGGGCTTTCTTGTGGTGTTCCCAAAGCCGCTGGGCTAGCCATGGCCAGCACACCAGAGTGGGCTAGTAAACACAACCTGGAGATCTGTGGCCAGTACTACCAAGGCTTTGTGGACGCCTTTGAGGCTGTACTGCATGTCACAGCATCGCATGTGCATGTGACAACGTATGATGTAAGGAGGTCCAGGTCCAATGCAAGCAGCCCCAGCACTACATCTGGTACAGGAAAGGAGAATGAAAGTGCTAACAAACCACCCAACAAGGTAAATGCAAAAGATGATCAACAAATATACTCAGACAGGTGTGTGTGACAATTAGTGTTGTGCTGTTCAGATACCCAGGCTGTACTGGCATAAAATGGAGGGTAGAAAAGACCTAAGCTTTGGAGAGACACCCTTCAATCTGTGGCAGATGATAAGGTTCTTGACTGCCAGTTTGGGGCCAAGTACTTCAAACAGCGGCCACTTAAGGGTAAACGTCTCTGGCTCCATTGCTCAAGAAGTTGTTGACATAGTATTTGAGGGAGCGTTTTCACCTCTGCCGTGTCAACTATGTCTGCAATTATTTTGTGCAACTAATGGATGCAGCTTTTGCCCATATACTGCTGGTTGCCCTGTTGGATGCCCTGAATGGGCTTCCTCTGATGGGAGGGAGATAAAATATCTTGTGAGGGTGCTTACAGGCTGACCTTTAGCCAGCTCTGTCTTAAAGCTTTTGATTCGTTCCTCCTGCAGGCACCGTAACCTCCACTTTGAGAGACCCTCCTTCTCATCCTTGCTTAAAGCAAAGTCGGGGTAGAGAGTGAACGACTTCACTTCAACATGGGCTCTCTCCTCAATCTCTGACGTCGTAGTTCCTTGTTGTTGGCAATAATTTTGCAGTAGTCAAAGGTTATAAATTACACGGGCGCATTCGGGGCGCATGCGGCCGCATGGGATTGGGTGAAAAGACAGCCTCCCGTTCTGGAAGACCATGCTCAATGCTCTCGAACATTCTTCGCAGAGTTTGAGGTTCAGTAAATTGAAGTACGAAGGTCGCGCGTCACTAGTCTAGTCCCGCCCCACGAATATCCCACTTCCGTTACACACAGACACACATGCACACATACACACAAACACACGGTTAAAATCTTAATGTATTGATATATGTGTGTCGAGGCATATCAGTGAAAACATGACATTAATCCCAGCTAAGCTTGAGCCTATGGGGAACTAATGTTCCTGAAAGACAGCATGCCAAGATGGGATATGGAGACAAGGGAGTTCCTATGGGTCTGCTCCAAGTTCTCATCAATGACCTGTGTTGCAGTGAAGTATTGCATGATCAATCTCTATGCAGAGGATGTAGCCAGGACCCTGATCAATGTCTTCCTCCAGTCGTCACCATTCTTCATCACATGTACAGTAAGTTAGTATCAGGACACCCTAGCCTGAAGCCTGCAGCTGACCGAAAACAATTGCATGGTAACTGTACTCAAGATAAATAGCTTGGCTGGTCTTATCTTCTCCGCGAAATTTAGCCCAAGTTCTAGGCAGGAAGTCACATGACTATTATTACTTCTAATCACTTCCGTACTTCAGATCGCCGAGTGAAAGAAGTGAGTCCCCATCTATATACCTCGTCCTCCAGCCCCCGCCCTCCGATCAGTTTGTTGTCCGACTCCATGCAGTCCTCGTCTGTGTTCCATCATACACTACCCCATGTATTTCAGTATCAATAGGTTGTCTATAGACGCGGTCTCTGCACAGAAGACGCTCTTTTCCGCGTTCTGCAGGTCCCCTTGCCCTGTTCTTGAGCAGGTCCATTGCATGCCAAATTCGCTGAATAATATTTTAATTTTGAAAAAAACACAACGGATACCATGCATGGTATACCGTTCAATGCAAATAAGAAAATTGGGTTACCGTACTGTAAAGTACCGTTCAAGTAATGAATAATGTGCATTCAAATTACAGACAATTATTCATTGTTCACGGACTACGAAGATGGACGCCGCGTAGGTTTAATTTGCGTCCGTCTTACTCCGTCTGTCCTCCGTCCTATGTAACCGTACGGCATTACCGTTGAATACGTATTACTGGACTCTTTTTGCTGTGTAAGGGCGCCGGCCAGTAGATGATTGCTGGCGCTTAGCATATGAAGTAGCTACTGTAGTCTCATGACTAGTCTGTGTTATTGCATGTACTGTTGTGGGGTAGTATACCCACTAACACCATAACTTGTATCAAATAATTTTTTATCACAGGTAAAAATGAGCTAGTGGTATGACCAGCGAAAAGAACAATGCCAGTCAACAGGGGCATATATACTCTTTAATGACTTGACTTAAAATGACCCCAAGAGAAGTACAATTCAGAGTATATCTTCATGGCAACTTAAGATGAGTGACTTAAAATGTTCCCATGGGTGTCCCATGGGTTTTGGTGACTTGAACCAGTCCCAGGAGACACCCATGGGAATAAGGGTGCTTAAATCAGTCCCATGCATGGATAACACATCCATGGATCTTTTTTACCATTTTAAGTCAATTGCTAGGCTACCCGGTCTCTCATTGGCTACATGAAGGTATATATCTACTCCCTATGGCAAAATCAAAGTTACCGTGGCCAACATTACTGCACTAGCTCTCCGATAATTGGCAACTCCAGTACCACAATTCCCCATGGATAATTACACATATACACACAAATTACATGCATTTGATTTCATTCATGCTTATACACTAGCTTAGCATATAAAACCTCTTTTAGAATTGCGTGCAAATAAGTTAGTGGTGACACCAATGGAAAAGTAATGGTCAGCATTCTATATATAGTCATGCTTCTATGGCTGATGATACACTGTAATAACTGAAATTCATGTCGTTTATTATGTAGATGGTAAATAATACCAATACCGATTACACAAAAGAAAGTTTACTAACAGCATGCATATCTGGCGCAGTTCTAGTTGTACACAATATACCAACTATAGCTACGAATCTTCGATTAGAGGCCTGCCTAACAAATTTAATAATGTACACAATTTCAGAGAATAGCAAGTCTTAGATATCACTAGTACCATGGGAGCCTAATGGTGGAGAACATTGAAAGGATATATATCAGTTATTATGAGAGAAATTTTGGCAACAGCATTCTAAACTTCAACTTACACTTGGTCTGTGAAGTCCTAGAATGGTCCGTATTCCTGGAATGATGAGCCACCCTCTTCCTGTAGTGAGACAGAAAAAGAACTAGTGCTTGAACTTACCTCCACAGATATTAGACTTCTTTGCCATCAGTGTTGGATGTAGACTTGCAAAACATAAGGTACTTTCGACTAATTGGCCAAATGTGAACACAAAGGAGACATGGAAAGGGCAATGTGCTTGCACTGGGATCTGCAACCGAAGTAGTAACCAGTCAAATTTGGGACCTGTTCATAATTTCGTTTCCTCTGAAATATACTACATTTTAATGTCTTGTGTCATTAGACTTAATGAGTGGGTGCAGTTAAAGCCATGAATCCAATTAGAAAGTACCTCCTTATGCAGTTTGGAGCATGACAACTCTGAGATCTACAGGCTTAAACAACCTCTACAGAAGATGTGGTTGGTAAGGAGTTGATTTTGGACAAGGCTCTATGTGACAAACTGTTAATGGTCAAACCATTTGTGCAGAAGTATTAAAGTTAGGACTCCTAGGATTCTGTAGTGGTTCAGGCTCCAGTAGAGCCACCCACATAGTGGGCACACCCACACTTACACTTGCAATCTGAACAACTTACTGAGAACTGATGGTCATAAGCACTGTGTTCTTCTTGTCTGTGAAAACTGCCATGGGGTTGCAGGCCATTTTGTAGCTCCATGCTTGAAGAGTGAAAAAGGTTCACAATAACTGCAGAGGGAAAGCAGTCATTAGTATAATGTATGTTCAGAGTGTCTGTTCTGGTCAATGTACTTGTACAGAGGAAACCATTTCTGAATACACATTCCCAGTTTAAATCTCTCTCCCTCTCTTGGTCACCTGATTGGATGGAGGGTGTTCTTGATGGTGTCTTTCCAGAGCTCTGCCATGCAATGTTGGCTGCCTTGTCTGAGTCTGAGTCACAGTACACGTTCTCAGAGCCCTGCCGGGTGAAGTCAGGTGCCTCACCTGAGTCCGATTTGCAGTACATGTTCTCACACTTGTTCAGGTGGTCCAGGAAGCTGGTGAGTATCATCACAATCTGCTGGAAGTGAGGCCGCTCTGATGAGTTCTGCTTCCAGCAGTTCTGCATTAAGTGGTAGCTACGGGATGGAAATGTAACAAAATTGTACATTACATACAAGCTTGGGTCCTGGACCAAATAATAATAACTTTATGATACAGGTGTACACATACATAAATGTATGCACATATATACGTACGTATAAATATAATGCATGTAAGTGTACATATGTAGGAGTTCACAATATAAAGAGATCTTTATGGTTATATGTTTGCCAAACGAACGTAATAGCCACTCACATTCTGTCTGGGCATCTGTCTGGTCTTTCCAGCTGCCCTCCTCCAGTAATATACTGGAGCACTTCTTGGTTGGTGTGGCCAGGGTAGGGTTGGTTTCCTAGCGTCATGACCTCCCATAGCAGCACACCAAATGACCTGGGAGGGACAGAAAGAGAGGGGGGGGGGGGGGGGGGGGGGGGGGGGGGGGGGGGGGTTCAATTGGTGGAAAGTAGGCATTTATATACCTGTCTCTTCAGCAAACTTGAAAGAAAGTGGCTTAAGAAAATGTCAATGTGATACTTGGTGTGTACAACAGTTTCCCCAGCCCCTGATGACTACAACTGTTTTTCATACCACTATGAAAAATAGTGTGTTTCCTAACTTACAACCTTAAGGAATCCCAATAGGGAATCTGTAAAGCTGCTTGTTTCCTAATACTGTGCATGAAACAAACCATGCCCTTGGAGTTTTTACAGATTCTCCATTGGGCTTCCTTGCAGGTTCCTGAAATCACAAGTTAGCAAACACATTTTTGTCCTAGTGTACTGCAAGTGACAACAGTGTGGATGGAGGTGTAGCATTGAGGCATTGGATCTAGACTTGATATTGATCCATAGCAATGTATCTCCATCATTTGTACTATATAGGTCCAGGACAGCTTTGGATTAGATTTGGCTATACCCAGCTGATACCATGCATCAAAACGTCACTGTTGGAACAACACATAGCTGGTATCCTGGCAATTTCTGCTGCTTGTCATACCATGCTCATGTAAGCATATGCTACCCTGCTAATTGTACTGAAAGCAACAAAAGCATTGGTAGTGGCAGCCAGAGGCTTCGGAATGGGACCTAGGATCTAACACTGACTATTATTTGCATATGTACTATGTGCAGTGTGTGCAGCAATTGAACCTACCAGATGTCAGACTTAATGGAAAATTTCCCTTGCAGCAGGGCCTCAGGTGCCATCCACCTTACCGGTAACTTCCTCTGGCCCTCCACCTGGTAGTAGTCTGAGCAGTACAAGTCCTTCGCTAGACCAAAATCTGGGAATCAAATTGAAAAACTTACACTTCACATTTGTGATACCATGTGGATAGTATTTCAAACAATAAATGCTGACAGTACAACTGTAGCTGTTTCAGCCCTTACTAGTGCACCAGTAGTAAGTCATTAGAAGGGGAAAGTATGGTGATCTTTTGATGGTACATTTTGGAATGTAACTGGTACAGTTGCTCTTTGGATAAGAAATGTCATAAAAGAACCTTTTAACCCACCATTCCTGAATCTCAAGATCAGGCATCCAGCAATAAACAAGGTTTTAGGGTTTAGTTTTTATTGAGGGGTGGTTACAGTAATGAAATACTGGACTCTCCATCAGCCTTAATTGTTAGGAACAAGGGGCACTGTGAGTGCAAAAAAGGAACCAAGAAACATGGTTTTGTCTGGCAGATGTCACAATTGCAATCCTAGTTGTAGACGTCTACATTCTCAGAACTAAAAGCTGAACAGCATACTGTATACCTGAATAGTATAGTGTATGCATATTCTTTATTATCCCAATGATGAGTTTGATGTCTATGTGCATGTATTTACCTCCAACCTTGACAATACGATCTGCCCCCTTGCTTGAAACAAGGCAGTTGCGAGCAGCAATGTCCCTATGAATGAAGTGCTGTAGCTCCAGATAGTGACAGCCCTTTGCCACGTCCAGGGAAATGTTCACCTGTTCTGCCAAAGTTAACAATGCTGGACCCTGTTGGGATGTGGAGGGAAGAGGAGAGGGAAGGGGAGGGAGCAAGGGAGGGAGAAGGGGAGATAGGGAAGAGGGGATGGGAGGGGAGGAAGGAGAAGAGTTGAGTGGAGTGGAAGTGGAGAAGGATAAGGAGAGGGTGAAGGGACAGGGGGGAAGCAGGAGGGAAGGAGGGGGAGGGAGGAGAGGGGAGAAAGAGAGGGAAGGAGGAGGGGGAAGGAGGAGGAGAGGGGAAGGGAGCAGAAGAGGAAGTTGAGGGAAGTGGGAAATGGGAATGGAGGGAAGTGGGGAAGGAGGAGGGAGGGTTAATGGACAAGAAAAGGAAGGTAAGAGCAGAAGAGAGGGAAGAGAAGGAGAGAAAGGAGGGGAGAATGGAGGGGGAGTATGAGGTTGGGAGAGGTAGGGAGGTAGGAAAGGGGGAAAAGACAAGCCTAGTTTCAAGTGATAGCTCAGTGGACAATGTACTTGGCACAAGCGTTCTCTATTTAGGGACGGCCAAGGAAATTTCGATTTTACCATACTGATATACTAGCAGAACAACAGCCAATTGAGCTACGAAACCCCAAACCAAGCATGCAGATAGAATGATACTGCCTAGCAGTTCACCAAAATACTCGCGAACGTACCTTAGAGTATGCAGGAGTTCAGAAACAAATTCATGAAAAACACTGATTTTGTCATCTTCTTTCTTCTTTCTCATACAAAACTTTTGTCAAGCATAGCTTACCAACTAAAGCACTTCTTGAGCTAATTTACATACAGAACAACATTGCTTTCGCCATAGTACTCGCAATGACTTCTTCTGTCTGCAAACTGGTAAGAGTGGCAGTTTTGGCTAGCTACGATTCTGTGACATTCTAGCACGATGCCATTTTAACGTAGGAAGCTCGACATCGGCGAAATTGTGCAACCTTGTCATGAATAATAATGAGATGACATCACTCACATACAACTATTGAGAGTTATTCATCTACTTACATTATCCAATGGCAACCAGAATCAACAAGGGGGTGTGTCACTTTGATGTGGCTAGCGGCCCTTTCAAGTGTCAAATCGGCACTCTGATGTGGCCACGCAGTACTTGAAGAAATCCTCCAAAATTTGAAAATAAAGTTAAAAAGCAAAAGACCTCGGCTAGCTTACTGAATGTAATGATGGCCTATTCGAGTGTGAATAGCTAGGTAGAGTGAGTAGGAAAGTTTGTGGGGCTGCTGAAGTGCCCGAAGGGCAGCCTGGAAAGTGAACAGCATTCAACAGTTCCCTGGCCAAGGTATACTCTAGAGAATTGACCTTTCGGCATTATAGGCCCCACCCATTTTTTTGTTAGGGCGAATTTGGCTGCCTTGGTAATAATCATTGATTGCAACACCAACACCTATAATGCATGGCATAATATTCTTAATGGAAACAGAATGAAGCATCAAGCCCAGAGGAATACATTCCTGGTCCAGGTGCATGGTCACTGTGCCATCACGGAGACATGGTTTCCTTTATTGACATGGTGATTAAGTAGCAAGACTTCAGGGCATACATCCAGTATCCATAACCTGAAGTTGACGTTGCACTTACCGTTACAAAGTTTTACAAAGTCACCCTAGGCTACGCATTTCATGCACTCTAAAAAAGCTAGTAAACAAGAAAGTAAAAAAAATTCTCCAAAATATCAAAGGGATTTAGTGATGGCCAGTCCTACTCCACCTCTCGAAAAAGTAAAGGTGAAATGCCATTACCCATCCTCAGTCCCATCCCATCCCTAAATTCTAGAATGGGATGGGACTGAGGATGGGTAATGGTATTTCCCCCTTATTTCCTTACTTTTTCAAGAAGTGGAGTAGGACAAGTGATCACCAAATCCCATTTATTTTCGGAGAAAATTTTTCAACTTTCGTGTACCACTTCAGTTGAAATAAGAAACTACAATATTTTAGTCGGCTAAAGACAATTTACATGTTCCTTCTTGGCATCTCTGAGGAACTTGAGTAGGTCTCCAGCACTCATGAGTTCCATGATGATGTAAACTAGATCAGTGTCCACACATACCCCTAGTATCTTCATAATGTTGTCGTGGCGGAAATTGCTGTGGGAGTGTGTGTGTGGGAGTGTGTGTGTGTGCGTGTGTGGTAAGTGTGTGTGCATGTGTGTGTGTGTGGTGAGTGTGTGTGTGTGTGTGTGTGTGTGTGTGTGTGTGTGTGTGTGTGTGTGTGTGTGTGTGTGTGTGTGGTGAGTGTGTGCATGTGTGTGGAATGAGTAGACGTTACATGTGGCAGTCCCGGATAGAAATCGAATATTATTCTGCCTTGGTCAGTTAGTGGCACTAATCAAGGACTTGGGGCTTCCCCAACGTGGTGCACAAGTCTCAGTACTATTTGTTGCTAGTACGAGTAGTTACACCCACGAAAGTGCATTGACCTCAGGGCTTTACAAAGAATACACAATCATGTGGTACTGTAAACACGCGATACAATTTGGCAAGGCTCTGTATCTCTGCATGGGGTCAAACGCCAACAGTGAGAGGGATCCTTTGTCTAAAACAGAAGCGCCTCTGATGCAAAACAGGCCAACAGAACCTATGCACTGAGTGTTAGGTTGCTACTATATGGATCGACAGTATGTTTTTGGTGTACCAATACTGTTATAATGCTTACTGCGCTGTCTTTGCTCCATCGCTATCCTTCAGACTTGGTTATTTCTTAGACAAGGGATCCATCTTGCTGCTAGTTTGTCCCATGTTTCTAGCTGTTGTACAATGGGAGCTACAGAGCGATGAAAATTGAGATTTTAATCCCATTATCTCAATAATTGCATTCCAGAATAATACTCGATTTCTCTCCAGGACCGCCACACATATATAAACTTCCTTGTCATAAGTAGGGAGTTGTTATAGTAGCCTAGTGGTTAAAGCACTAGACTGTGGGCCTAGAAGTCCGAGGTTCTAGACCAAGCTAGGTCACAGGGATTTTTCTTCTCCATCAGGATGCAACCACTCTTGCCCCAAAATTGAGAAGAATGACATGTACATCCTTCAGAGGGACACCAAGCCATTGGGCTTGGGGAATAATTGTGCTATTGGAATCTCCTCTTTAACTGAGTCATCCCAGCCAAACCAAGAAAATATATACATCGATCATGACATACATAGGGTCCTAATGCAATTCTTCCACACACACACACACACACACACACACACACACACACACACACACACGTATACACACCTCATCAGGACAGCCTCACATAAGAACTTTCTCTGCTCCTCAACAGTAGACCCCTTCTTGAGAGTCTGCAGAAACATTCCGTGGTGCCCACAAGGTTAGCTTATAGTTAATACATGTGTACGTATATTAGCATTTCCACATGCAAGGCTTGCCAGAGAGTTTCCCTACCTTCACAGCAACTAGTGTTGGTCCAGTATCTGGCCCAAGAATGTTGATGGCTGTTCCTTGATACACCTCACCAAACTCTCCTTGGCCTATGAACCTATAAAGAAACCAACTCCAAACTCAGTACAGTGTCCAGCTTCTTTGCCAGAATGGCAGCAACAGAGGGAGGCGGCCTAGTACTGTACACTTTATTGCCGAGTGCAGTGAGGCCAATAATTGTGGTGTAAGGGTTCAAAATCTTGGCTAGCATTTATATATATGTAGGTCATGCTCCCCTGGGCCCCATCGGGCAAGGCACTTGGTGTCTCACAGTTACATGGATGCCACCTTCAATCTCATGGTACATGAGCAATCAGCAATCTGGACAAGTCAATTACACAGCTTTATCAGAGAACATGGTAGCATTCTCTATTTAGGGATGGCCAAGGAAATTTCGAATTTATCATATGATGCATTAGCAGGCTAATGGCCAAAAAAGCTAGAAATACAAAACCCCAAACCAAGCATGCAGATAGACTGATACTGCCTAGCAGTTCACAAAAATACTCGTGGATGTACCTTAGAGTACGCAGGAGTCAACAAAATAAGTCGCTGAAAAGTCCGCTTTCATCATCTTCTTCCTTCCTTTTCATACAAAACTTTAGTCAAGGATAGCTTACCAAATAAATCTCTTGTTGAGCTAATTTATGCACAGAATGACACTGCTTTGGCTGTAGTATTTGCCTCGATCTATTTTGTGTGCAAACTGGCAAGAGTGGCGGTTTGGGCTAGCTACGAAGTTTCCAACACAATACCATTTTGAGGCAACAAAAGTTCAAAGGTTCAGACTTTGCCATTGTGCATGTGCAGTTCACATGCAAATGCATGTTGCGTTCTTTACTTCGATGGTTTTGTTTGAGGTGCTTACCGAATCTTTGTCAATCTGTTCTCTGGTGGCTCACCGCTAGGAGAAATTTCTACCAACCTGTTCTTGTCCAGTGACTGTGCTGTCATGGAGGCGTGGCTTTACAGTGCAGAACATATCCTCAGAGTATAGTGAGGCTGAAGTTTCTGACAAGCAGAATATGGAGCCATTTGCAAGCACATGACCTACATGACTATCATCGAGCTCTCTGATGAAGGGTGAATGCTCCACTCCCTCCTCCCTAAGATGATATCACAACACCAACATCTATAATGCATGGCATAATATTAACCATGGAAACACAAAGAAGAATCGAAGCCTGATGCCCAGAGGAATAGGTCCCTGGCCCAGGTCCATCGCCACTGTACCATCATGGAGACATGGCTTTCCTTTCTTGACAAGGTGGTTAAGTAGCAAGACTTCATATAATCTGACATCAGGGCATACGTGCAGAAGCTACCCTTAAAGTTGAGTATGACAGGCAATCACTAAATCCTTTTTCATTTTTCGGAGAAAATATTTTGCTTTCTTGTCAAGTAAGGCTTAGTACAGTTCCCAGGTTAGTAACGTTTGTGTAGCCTCTCTGTAAAGCAGAGATATGAGAGCTATCGAAACCAACAGCAATGATCGAGTGATCGAATGTGAGCGGTACTCTCTCTTAACAGCCATGCCCTCTTTGATGGGTCCTTCCCTGTTATTGGCAAAAGATGGTAATCAATGTCTGATTAGTAGCTTCCTTTAATAGTAGTAAACACATAGCAACTACACGTTGCAGGCATGTACCTGTAGAGCTGTGAGGCATATTGCACTTGCGTATTCCTAGTTAAGTGTGTGATGTCGCAAGGTAAATGCAACTTACCTGTGTTAAATGTGGCAGCACCCCCTCCACATGCACACATGCACACACACACACACTCACACACACACCCACACACACACACACTTACCCACACATACACTCACCCACACCCCATTAATGTTGAGGAAACGCAACATCAACCCTAATTAGCTCTAACAGATAGCCACTATGAATGTAGCTTGCGTACATTTCCAGTTTGAGGTTCTGTTGTGGGAACTTGTTAAGCTGTTTCAGTTCCTCATCCGTACAGATATAGTCCTCCCGGGACCTGAAGAGTGGGAAGGAGTGTGTGTCAGCTCAAAGCTGCATACATGTGTGGCCAATTGGAAAATGCTGAAGTGCAGAGATGGAATTACTGAAATGGAAGTATGGAACCGGAAGTACAGAAATGAAAGTGCGGAATTTTTTCTATTAACCAGAAGTGAAATATATATTTTGTTCCTTACCGACATGGCACATGCAACTGCTACTACCAATCATGGCACAAGCAACTGCTACTACCAGTCACGCCACAGCTATCTGTACCTGGAGTTGTAGGCTTAGAGGAGCAACAAATGCTTGGTAAGCCTTGTGGGACAATTTGATGGTTGCCCTAAACTTGGACTAAAGCTACAGCTAAGAAGTGCTATGAGTACACAGGAGTGGGCTGCAATAAAAAATTTGTGCAGTTCAGGAGACTTGGCCCTGTTCCAGGGATCGAGTCCTCCTCTCTGGAGAGTGAGCTAGGTTTCATTCACATGTATACTTGCAGTCTCTGTGCACAAATTGTGGAAGTAACTGGTGAGAATCAATTTGACAAGACAAACAATTTTCAGTCCATGGGTAATGCAAGTCGGTAGCCTGATTCAGGTTGCTTTACTGCAGCCATCTTCAGTGGGCTTAGGTACTCTGGCCATTGTCTAGCTCTCCCACAAAGTGTCCAGTTTTCATACCAACGAATCTGTGACAGCTTTCTGGTCAAAAACCTTCCTTACTTGCCTGGTGTTCATAGCTCTTTTAGGCCTACAACTCCAGATACAGGTAGCTGTGGCATGACTAATAACAGTTGCATGTGCTGTGTCAATAAGGAACAAAGCATATTTCACTCTGGCTAATAAAAAATTCTTCAACTTGCACTTCTATTTCCGTACTTCCATTTCAGTAATTCCATTCTGTACTTCCACATTTTCCTCCTGCCCTACATGTATTGATTGTATAGTCAGGTCTGCATCATCTGAGTTGATGGTACTATACACTAACAAGAAATGGTGGTAGAGGGAGAGGTAGATGGGTGTTACCCAGAACGGCTGTGTCTCTGTGTGAGTATAATTATATTCGAACATTTCTGGTGTTTTCATTTTTTCATGCTCCAATAGGACCAGATTAACTGTTTACCGACCACACCCACCACATATGATATCGTCACGTTACCATAGGAATTTAACTGATACATGTATGTGCAGAGATGCCAACTACTTAGCAAGTAAATGAGTGAGATGTGCTGTGAAAATGCACGAGATGCTGCTAGAATGCGTGAGACATGCTACTATGTAACAATTCAAGAGTGCGCACAGCAGTTCATTCCAGTTGCTTCATTCCTTTTGCCCTTAGCAGAAAGGCCACCACTCAACATTTGCAGTTTGACAAGGTGGTAGCACCTGCATTAATCCTCTTTGATGCGGATGGACACAGGCTAGGAGTCCATTTGAGTTGCTCAAATTGTGGTCGTCCTTGTCCGTAGGGCACACATTAGCCATACAGCTATACACGTACAGAACTCGTAATAGCTAAACACCCACGTGTTATGTATACGTGTGCCGTATTCCCAGGTCCCACCCACAAAATAAGCCCTAGCAGCTAGCTACTAATGCATGAGATTTGCTGTAGTAAGCATGAGAGCGTGAGATTGCAGACGAATGTGTGAGTCTCACACGCAATGTGTGAGAGTTGGCATGTCTGCATGTGACATGAAGTGCATAGCGTTTGCTGCCTCCAGTGATAAACAGGGCAGGAATTGTGCCCAAAACTCTGTACAACCGAAGAGAAGACTCCCAGGGCTTAATTTTGGTGCCATGTTTGAGTGCATTTGGCTCAAAGAGAGGTATGAACAACAGTGCACAAATAATGGAAGGTAAAATTACCAGCGTAAATATGTATAAACTAGCAAATGGACTCCGAAAAGTATTCTTGAAGCTAGATTATAAAAATCCAAAAACAGTTCCAAATGAATGCCTGGCATTGAATACTGTGTGCCTGTATCACTACATGGGCCTATTCTCTCCCGTGATTGCCTTCCAAGTATATGGACGGATTATCACAAAATGTTCATTGTTCTGACCGCTTCCACAGCCCCGATCCTGAAGTAATATAGCTCCCCTGTTGCTGTACCATTGCTTCAGTTACTTCTCACACCCCACTCTATGTATTTTGGCCCCCCTAGGGCTCCATACCAGCTTTAAAATGACCTCCATTACAATGTTTTGGGATAGATTTAGCTATAAGCAGAAAGCTAGTGCCACTCTGAAGCCTTAAATATTGATTGCTATTTGCCGTGTCAACCTGGCAGCCTTTCTTTATTTTCAGGTCTCTATGCCTTGCATGTGGAGGTCGCAGTAAAATAGTGCTCAAATGCTAATTATGACATCAATGTTCACAGTGGGGATCTCCCTGAAGTCACACTTTGCCGATCAAAAAACATTTACTCACAATGTGAACATGAATCATTGGTTGGTAAAGGACTAAAATTTCATGATGTGTATATGCATCATTGGTGGGTAAAGAGTTAGCCTTCAGCTGCCTTCAGTGCATGCCTGACTATCCACATGCACTCAGTCAAGTCTCTAGTATGATAACTAGTCCTAGTTGAATAGTGGCACTTGACTGTACCCACCTCTGTTGCTTGGGTTTTGCCAGCCACATGCAGCGACAACCAAGACTGCGTCCACATTGCAAGCAGCTCTGGCAGCCTGCGCATCAGCATCCAGTCAACCAGGACCATCCAGCCCCACTTCGCCTCGTTAAGTGGCACTATCCCTACCATCCCTGCAAAGTTCATCACAGCTGCTGCAGCCCATTGACTTTAATAAGCTGTTACATGTCACAGTGGGGAGGAGCCAGCCTTGTGGCTGAAGGCCAACACCTGGCCCTGCCTAGCAACGAAAAATGATTAACATCTTTGCTGAATGGGTCAGGTGCTTTTCTATGTATGCTAGCACCTTATGTGCCTACCAGCCTCACAGAATTTAGCCCAGACATGCTTGGCTATCTCTACATAATAGCATCGGCCTACCAAGAATTCCATTTTGCTGTTTGCCTAGCCTACAATGTGGGCTTCAGGAAGGCAGCCAACTTCCAGCTGCCCTCCTGGGGTCACATCAACACTTAAATTTATTCCAAGGTATTTACAGGAGCTGGCAAGACAAAATCAGTGCACCTCTTTGCTTCCTCTGCCTAGCCACTTCTCATGGTACATCTGAGTGCCCTTCATACCCCAACAGGCCAGCCAAAAAGGCACAGAATGGCCCAGCTGGCCCCTCTCATTAACGCAAAAGAGATCTGCCTCAACTTTAACCAAAGGCAGATGCTCTAGGACAACTGCCCATGTGCCCATACCTGCCCATTCCACAGCTGTGGGGGTCCCCACCCAGTCAGCCACTGCACACACTCTGCCATTCCTCCCCCAGAAAAATGCAACGAGCAATCCACTGCATGCACCATTGCACACCACTTCACATACCACACCCTTAGAGAGCACCCATAGCTCACAACCCTGCACCAATGCACTCCCACACACTCAATCAGCCAAACACACCTTGCCATGCCTACCCCCTGCTCGCCTACCATGCCACACCCCTCAAGCTGGAAAGGAAAGATTCCTTGATGTGCTTCAAGACTGTTTGAGAGTGCATCCCCACCTGTTGATCGATCCATCATGTGCATTTGATCAAAACATTTCCTGTATTAATTCCTGTGAAAGTTTGGAATTCTCCTTGTGGGCAGGGGGAGGAGAAGGATAAGCACTGATTACTCAGCTTATGTGAGGTAAGGATAAAAAATTGCACGTGATAGAAAGCTTATAATAAGGCTAAAAATGTCCTTAGTATGAAAACTTTGGCTTTTGAGCACATTTCCTTTCCAACTGCTGAAGCAACCTTAATTCGTGGAACATATCAAATCCCATGTCTCATGTGAGAGAGAGGTGTGACCAAAATGATACTCACAGGAATCTCCAATCATTCTGCAACAAGAATGTGCCATTTGTTTCCGATTTCATCAAACTACAATGTAGAAGTAGTGCAAGCTGCCCATTATCGGCATGACCCAATTTTCGTCACCAGGCATACCAATTTATTGGCATATCATAAACGGAGAGTAGCTAAGCAGTGAAAATACGGATTCAGTTCGCTCAACTGATCCCCGTGGCACAAACCAAAGATTTTGTTTGGCATGTTTACTGAGACTTGACATCTTTGCAGAAGGTTTGTCTTTGTCTAAACGGTGTGTCAGTTACTGTCCTTTTAACCATTTTTATTCTAGGGCTGTTCATGTCTAGTCGAAAGAAGGGTATAGGATCTCGATCGGCCCCTCCTGTTCTAAGAAGCAGTACACTCACTCTACTCATAGATTCTAAAGCAGCCTTCATGGACACTTCAGACCATCTCTCTCGTTTTTGGGCAAGTTCCATTGGATTTGTCAGCATCCAGAACTGAACCAACACCTCTCATTGGTGGATCTTGATGTTCGAGGCAGATCCATTTCTGTACCGGGAGAGGGAGATGTGGATCCAGGTGTACGAGGCAAATCCATTGCTATATTTGGAACGAGAGAGATGGATCCAATCCAAGTGTACATGGCAGATCCATTGCCATAAGAGAGGTGCATCCAGGTGTACGAGGCAGATTCATTGCTGTCGGGAGAAAGAGAGGTGGATCCAGGTGGATCCATTCCTGTACTGGGAGAGAGAGAGAGGTGGATCCAGGTGTACAAGGTGGATCCATTGCCGTATCAGGAGAGAGGTGGATCCAGGTGTACGAGGCAGATCCATTGCCCTACCAGGAGAGAGGTGGATCCAATGCCATACTGGAAGAGAGGGGTGGATCCATTGCTACATGGGAGTGGGAGACGATAGACCTCTCTCACTCCTGGTATGGCAATGGATCTGCCTCCTACACCTGGATCCACCTCTCTCTCTCCATGTATGGCAATGGATCTACCCACACCTGGATCTACATCTACTCCTGGGTCTGTAGTTCACACCCTTGGATCCTCTCTTGCAGACCTTTGAGGACAACCATGGAGCATGACTACTGGATCAGAATGGGTGGAGTGCGTGCATGTGTGCAAAGAGATGCCTCCGTGTATGTGACACATACTGGATGTGGAAGGAAGATGATCGCTTTGCCCCTATTGAGTAGTCTGACAAATGTTTCCTGAAAAAGTTCATATTTTAAAAGTGTTGCATGTTTTGTTTTTTTGTTTTGTTTTTTTTTCCATTAGGGTATAGATAAGTGGTTCATGAACCTGGGGGATTGAGAATACAAGCCCGTAGGCTGGGGGGGGTTCGGGGGGTTCGGATGAACCGCCCGCATCCAGGTGAGGGTCCGGGCGAACAGTGAGTGGGCGTGGTCAACTACTCGCGCCTGTGGGATGCCGAGAGCGAAAGAGAGAGAGAGAGAGGAAATGTGCAGCTGCTATCTGCAAGCGCCTGGAGCTATACTTACCGCCGAAAAAGAAGATCACAGTGGGCAATGATGGTGCTGCTGGCTCGGAGTCGGTTGGTGAGTCCGATTGGAAGGCAGTAGCTAACTGTTGATTCTTCGTCTGAGCGTCTGAGCCCTGAGTCTGCTGCAGCTTTGCTCCCGTCACACTCTAGTAGTACAGAATACCGTACTGACGATGATCCGGAGAGCTGTCATCAGAAAACTGGGCAGGACTGTACTCTGGTGGACATTGGCGATATATACTCAACTTCATCCACGCAGACTTGAACTAGGTTCACTTCTCTGCTGAGTTTTCTGATTGATGCTATTGGTATTGTTATTATAATGATGTTGATTAATGAAGGCATACAGCAAGACATAAAATATGACAACATTGTAATAATAAATATAATTGGTCCACCTACTGAGGAAAAGAACCCCCCCAGCCCAGGATCAGCCTACGGGCTTGGAATTCTTGTGACCTTCAGAGGGTGGAGGTAGCTCGATTATATCAGCAAGTGCCAATAATTGACATAGGAAGTGCTATGTGGTGACAATGATATGTACCAGGTACCAATAATTGATTTCCGTGATGGTGCATTGACTAATGCACCGCTAAAAGCAGGAAACACGTAACAGCTTAGACAGAGGTGGGGCTTAAAGAGGGCCTGACGGTCTATACGTCGGTGGAAGTTGGTGTCTTTGAACCATTTCTAGACAACGCTGCAAGTCGTGCAAATACAGGTGACGATAATTGGCAGCTTACGCTACATCTACAAATGCTATGGTATAAGTGGATTTTATAGCCATGGCTGGTGCTGTCCTTAAGTGCGCAGAGAAGGTGTTGACTACAACCACCACAAAGTGAAGCTACAGGTATCACCTAGACAAACACACTGGAAGACGTTACTCAGCTTGTATATTTACACCACCATCAGCTTTCTCTGTAAACTATATTGTTATTTCCAGGCATTGTTGTGAATTTTCTGCACATTCTCCATGTAATATAAGTAGGCTAGACCCAGCCTTAACAATTGACAGGCCATTTGTACATAATGCAGAATACATACCAGGTGTGCTGTGGGTTGCTGGCCTGCTGGTGCCATCTCCGGTCCCTAAGGTTGCTGAGCTGATAGTTAGGGCCATACTGGAAGCTGATTCTCCTTAAGTCCACACGCTTGTACCTGTAGCTAGTCAAACATCGTACTAGATGCGTGTGTTTGTGTGTGCACATTTGAATGAGAGTTTAAACCAACTCTGTCTCAAACATACATAACATGCCACAATATGTATACGTAAAAGTTGCTACCACCTAGGCTCTACACTGTCCTCTCCTTGGCAACTAAAAGTGCCATTTACATACACACTGACTCACATCTTCACAAAATACAATACAAAAGCCAAACAAAACAAACTAACAAGAACAAACAAGCACTCACTACAGATGATAATGAAGACGATAAGCAGCACCAAGTGGACAATGACTCCCATTGCGATGATGACAATTTGACTCAGAGAAAGTGAAGAAGGTGTGGTGGCCCTTGTGAAGGAAGAGGGAAGAGGGAGAAGGGAGGAGGAGACCAGGGAGGGGGAAGAAGGTGAGGACAGACGATGGGAAGGATCTAAAGGGGAGGAAGGTGAAAAGGGAGGGTGGGGAGGGGAAGGTGAGGGGGGAGGGAGTGGGGAGGGGGGAGGAGGAAGGAGGAGGTGCAATGACATTAGAGTTATTGTGTGTGTGTGTGTGTAACCTTGTTCCCAGTCCTTCGCCACCCCCAGTTTTGGATTATATGCAGTATGCAAACACAGAGGGGGAATGGTGAAAGCCGGGGAGATTCGGTCATGTGGGTGACATCAGGTAGATAGAGAGTAGGCACTTGGGTAGCATTGCCCAACCACAAATATGAAATAAAGCTTTCTATCTTTCATTGTATGACAGCTAGAAACATGGGACAAGTTGCACAAGCAAGGCAGATCTTCCATCTAAAACAAAATTGGCTCTGAAGCTTAAACCACTGGATGGTTTTGGGATGGGAACAGTGATAACGTGCAAAACAAAATAATGTATAACAACATACTACCAAGCTGTTTATGTGCCTTGTACCTCTCGCCACGTGAAAACTGTTCAGAGGTTTTACTTCAATGCTGATTTTGTTCTGGTTGGAAGGTCAGCCTTGCTCCTGCAACTTGTCCCATGTCTCTAGCCACCATACACCATACAATGGGAGCTTTCATTTCATATTTGTGGTCAGGCACTGCCCACCCCGTGTGTCTACCCTCTGTCTACCTGATATGGGGGCACGTGCAAGCAATCAAAACTGGAGTTGGCAAAGGCCTGGGAACGATACTATGTGTGTGTGTGTATGTGTGGGGGCTGTTTGGTGGGTGTTGGAGTATGTGTGGAAATACGCATTCTCCTATTCTGATTACTTTCTGCACAACTTCATTAAAGCATAATGATGCACTGCAATATCAGTTTACAGTATTGGTAACATATCAACGTAGCATTCCTATTCAATGAGATGAGGATCATTTCTCTGACTCCCATGTCTAAACTCACTTCTTGAATGGAATATAGTTGTAATGACAGTAAGTTCCCAGGCCCTGCACGAAAAATCAAAAAGAGGCCTGGTATCACTTCCGTATAACTTCTGTTGATTATTACCACAAAAATTTTGGAGGCACCAATCAGACTGGAGAACGAAACTATGCGGAATGTGATCCCTTCACATGAGACCAAACATCTTGACTAGTCCATATAAGCATAAAACAGACCATTATAGAGCTTACTTTAACTCGAGACTGTGGCATCCTCATCTCTTTCCTTCACAAAGAAGTGCTGTTGCGTTTGCAAGAGATGGCTGGATGAGCAAAATCAGAGAGCGCTGTTTACACGTGCTGGTCATCACCACAAACTTCCCGATTGCCTGTCAGCACTAGCTGGAGTCCCGATCAACTGACACTATCTGTCTGAATTCGAAACAATGCTCTCTCAAGTTCCATGTTAGTCTTTGTGACCGTGATAGTCAGCTGATATGATCATTTGAAATGAGGCGTGTCCTACCGTAGCACACGTTTAATGACATGTATAGCAGTGACAGATTTAACACAGAAGTGCTACTGGGTCCCTTTTTGATTTTTCGTATGGGGCCTGGGAACGAGGCTAAGTAATACCCTTGTTGACATCTCTTTCATGACTTCAGCTTACTGATGTGTATTGCAATATATTGGATATGTATGTGTACTGCGATGGACTCACTGAGTATCCTGGTGAAGGAGATGATATTGCTCCCTGCACCCTCTCCAATGCGATTCTCAGCAAACACTTGGATGCTGTAGGGCACGCCAAAGGTGGTGAGGAAGTTGTCCGTCATGAGATTGATCTGGTTCTCTCGTGGGCTGATGTTCATCTTAAGTGTATCCACACTGGGAGCATTGTCATGCCTACACGAGATATACACACACCACATCACATCAACAGTTAGGAATTTCATTGGTTATGCAGTATATAAATAGACTGTGAAGCCTATGGCAAGGTTGACATGCAAATTTTCTGCCAAAAGTTAAGGGATACACGATTCTTTTACGCCACCACCAGGCTTTATCAGCTACACTGGGATGACTGGGAGATGGGGACTGCTATCACATGTAGAAAGAGCAGTCAGATAGCTGACCTTATCTGTCTGTTAGCACACAAACAATAATTAGGTGCATGCACCAAAAATTTATGGTTTTAACTTTGCAGAGGAAAAGATCGTGCTAGTTAATCACATACAAGCTGTTAAATAATCTGTGAGCTAATAATTCACAGTCGGACCAGTGAACTGTGAATAATCATAAATAAAAACAACTGGCCCTACAGTAATTCAGAAGACTACATGTGCTTCACGTTGCTTCAGTAGCCTTTCATAACATTGCAAATGCCTTTACTATATAATGTATAGTATGTATAGCAGGAAATTGTTTTGGTAGTCTAAGAGAAAAAATACACAAAAGCTATAGTTGTCTTGTACTGCATTTTCATACGTAGCTAGCTACATGCAATTAATCTTCAATGATGGAAGGAACAGAATGTAGTTGCTCGCACTCTGACATGAACTAAAATTGCCGTAACAAGTTCAGACAAAATGGCGACCAAATTGCTGCTTCTGTGTTTGACCGGGTTTCTGGCCATCTACCACATTCGACAGCTAGCGGACAAGTTCCGTACAGTATCTCACATTGTTGGGATTTGCCTCAGCCCTGAACTACAACCTGGAAGTCATGCTGCTACAGCAGAACTGACACGAAGATGTCCCCACTCAATTGGTATGACTACGACCAGCTCGTGGAGAACTAGACCTAAATGGACACTTCTTTTGTGGTCCTTGTGTCTGGAAATGTAGAAATGAAACCTGGACCAGCCAAACACCCTTGCACTATTTGTAAGAGACCATTGAGAGATAATCAGTGGGGCATTAGATGTAGCTAACAGGTGCGAAGAGTGGACACACACGGCATGTTGTAGGGTGAGCATTCAAGATTACAAGGCTCTGAGGGAGATTGGTGAGCTACAGCAGTGGTTCTGTCCGTCCTGCATGCTGGGGGAGCTTCCATTTACAGAGCACAGTATCAACTCTCAACACTCTGTGGACAGCAACCATGTACTGTTCAGTTGTAGACATAACCGGGAACCAAGGTGAATTCCCAGGCAAACAGCAACTGACATCTGGCTCAGTTTGAATTCTACACCTCAATTCCTAAAGTCTTCTGCCAAAAGTGGACCAAGTTTGAGAGTTGGTAAGAGAACGGCAAGATGGCAACCTTAGTCTGACTCCCTGAAACATGGTTGGATGGCGGAGTCAGTGATCCAGAAATAGCCATTGATGGTTTTATGCTTTTCAGAAAGGACAGAACAAGGCCTGGAGGAGTGCTGGCATATGTACTGTTCCAGGCACAAAGAAGGAGGGATCTTGAAGTAGAGCAACTCGAAAGAATGTGGCTTGACATCAAAATGCAAAAAAAAGGAAGTACATGCTACTTTGTGTCCTGTACAGGCCACCATTGACCACATCAGATTTCTTCTATCACTTTGCCAATATGACAGAGAAGGCACTGGTGGAAGGGAAAGAGATGGTGGTCACAGGGGATCTGAATTGCATTCTGATGATGAATAACTCAATCTCATACAACCTGTCACAATTCATAAATGATCATGGGCTGAAGCAGATGGTTAAAGATCCCACCTGGGTAACCCCAGACTCTGAGTCCTTGATGTCATCATCACTAACCAGTCAGATAGATCTCGGACAAGTGAAGTGACTCTAAATGGAATTAGTGACCATCAACTGGTCTACACTGAGAAAGTGGATAAACCGGAGACCCCTTCCCAACCAGCACCAGTGAAAGTGAGATGCTGCAGTAAGTGCAACTGGGAAGCCCTCACTGAGGAACTGCAAGAAGCCCATGGGATGAGGTTGAATGATCGGAAAATTGTAATGAAGCTTGGGCAAGATGTAAGGTGCAATACCTTGGTATTCTGGATAAGCATGCACCCATCAAAACCATCAGACCATGAAATAGGCATCTTCCCTTGATAAGTCGTGAACTTGAGATCTGATGAGACTAAGAGATAGAGTGCAGGCAAGTTTCTTGAAGACAAGGGATAGAAACACATGGAAGCCATATAAAACCCTGAGGAATGAGGTTAACAGGAAACTGAGGGAAGTGAAGAGGGGGTTCATATCACAGAGGCATGCAGAAACAGATCCAAGCCAAAAAGAATGTGGCAAGAGCAAAACTGCCCAATTGGGAGAGGTTGAAGGGATGCCATTAGGGAAATGAAAGCTGAAGCAGGAGTGACTGCTTGCAGGAAGGAAATAGTGGAGCAATTTAATAGATTCTTCACTGGTATGTTTCCTGTTGGGTACATCGAGCAAGTGACAGGACACAATGTCATTGATTATCCATTGTTTAGGTTTCAGGAATAACAGTCAGTCAAACCAGCAGGCCCTTGAGAGACTTGATGACAGCAAAGCCACTGGCTTGGATGGGCTCTCAGCACACTGTGTACATGCTACTGCAATGGCAGTGGTAGGGCCACTGACATATATTTTCAACCTCAGCCTAAGGAATGGGACCATACCACAGGAATGGAAACTGCCAGAGTGACACCATACGCAAAGATGGAGATAAGGCTGATATGGGAAATTACAGGCCAATATCTGTAATCCCAGTGGTAGTTAGTAAGCAGCTACAGGTGTACTTGAGGGAGAAAGGGCTAATATCTGACCTACCATCAGGATTTTGTCAGCTAGGGTCGATTGACTGAGCATGCTATCCTGAAGATGATCAGTGATTGGAGACAGCACCTTGATGACGACCATATTGTGGGTGCATTGTTCATAGATCTATCAAAGGCATTTGACTCTGTCAACCACAATCTCCTACTTCACAAGTTACGTACATCGGCTGGGAATGTGGGAAAAAGCACACAAGTGGCCCAAGAGTTATCTGGCGGGCAGGGAACAGTGTGTGAAGATTGGTCACGCAATGTCAGCACTTCTCCCAGTCAGAAGTGGAGTCCCTCAGGAATCAATTCTCTGGCCTCCCCTGTTTATGTGTCTCCACAGATGAGCTCTCATGGATCACCAAGATGTGCAACAGTCAGATGTATGCAGACGACACGGCCATCTACCACCATGGACAAAGTGGTGAGTTGGTGACCAAACACTAGCAGATGAACTTCAGAGTATTGAGCAATAGTACAATGACAATCACCTGAGAACAAGAAACATTCTGTGTTCCTTGGAAGAAGGTAGTGGCAGGTGGAATTACAGGGGATGAAGTGAAACATCGTGATGAGAAGATTGACCTGCGTGAAGTATCTGGGAGTCCAGATTGACAATGTTCTCTCCGGAAGTAGCACATGTACATGAACTGGAAGACTGGAAAAATATGGGGTTGCTGAGAAGGGTGGCGAAGGACATTCCCTACAGGCACGCAAAGCACTGTTCAATGCATTGGTTTCCCACATATGGATTACAGTGCGGTTGTATGGATGGACCGTGCAGGGAGTAGATGGAGAGACTATAGAAGCTTCGCAACATGGGTATGAGAACCATCCTGTAGGTGCATCCAAGAACACCCCAGAGCATCCCTCACGATAAGCTGCATTGGCCTAAACTGCAACAGAGAAAACTCCAGAGGCTGAAGGTGGTGCATAGATGTGTCCATGGAGAGACCTCAGACTATTTGAAGAATGTGCTTACCCACAGCAAGGCGGCATGAACACCAGAGGCAGGTTCAAATTGGCACTGAAAGCTCGAAGGACAGAATTTTTACGTAAATCCTTCCAGTACAGAGGTTGGAATGTTTTGGGAAGCACAGTGAGAGAACTGACCGCACAGGCAGCCTTCAGTCAGGTAATAGTATACTGTTTTTGGTTACTACGCTGGTTTCTTTCGTTTAATCTCGTCTTCTTGTAAGATAATTATTGTACCTGTACATTGCTTCTCTTGTATACTTGCCGTACTATGATGTTTCATTCTTGTACTACTCATGTCTCTTTATTACTGTTTGTTTTGTCTTTCTTTTTGTATATAACTGCAGTCCCACCCCATAGTCTACATTTATCTGTGTATGTAGGGCCCCTGGAAGATCAGCACAGTAGCAGAAGGGGCTACCCTGTCAAATACATACATACATACATACATAATACAATAAACTTGCATTGAGCTACATAAATACTGCAAGATCTGTCAATTATGCCCTTTCTGGCAAGCCATAGTGGGCTGAGATTCCCCTTCCTAATCATTCTTCTAATTATTATCACCTGCCTTTTGCTCTAATGGAAGTACATGTACATACTCTGGCCACTGTATTTATACCTATAATTGTGAGGGAAGTACTACTGTCCCCTCACTGCCTGACATGGTCACACCTGGGCTGTCTTGTACCGACAACCCCCACATGGAGAGAAAGACCAAAAGCAAACTAAGTAATCCCTACAATAATAAGTGGCAACTGCACTCTCTGTAGGACACCTGGTAAGGCAAGCTCACTTTTGAGAATTATGCCTCATGCCTCACTTTACTCTCACCTTGAGGATACTTCAGTGGACTCTGATCATGTCCACAAGCTTGTACTTACGGCTCATCCCAAATAACACACACATGTGATGTCACATTCTGCTTACAATGGTTGAGGTAAGCAGTGGTGGCCAACAGGAAGACAAAAGCTCCTCCACTAAGATGAACTTCTGCACAATTATTGGGTGAGTGGACGACGTTGATCACGATGGCATAGACAGAATGTTCATGTGGCTTCCCAGAGTGCTCAAACATTAATTACTATTTATAGTATGCAGACAAATTGTTTCCCTACTAGGAGTGAAATAAGGGATAGGCAAACCTCTGGAGTGGTTGCTGTTAATTACTGGCCAAATTCATTGCTTGCTGAATACCCCAACACACTTGCCCTGACTGTGCACACATCACTACACAATTGCCATGCAATTGGTAGGCTCATCCTTGTTGACCATGCTGAGGCTTGTACATGCCAACCTGCACTTGCTGGTGGCAGCATCAAGTAGTAAATGAGCAACTATAGACCTCTTGTACCATATAGTGGGAAATCTTTGCAAGGTACATTTTTTTTTTGCGATCAAATGCAAACACATGAAAATTTATACCTGCGAAATTTTGTTCCTGCGAACATTTTGACACTGGTAGCTACACATGTTAACTAGCAGCTATGTCGCTCTATCGATACTTCAGCCTGTCAAAGCACTGCCATCACCAAAGGACCTCTATCGAGCATTATCAATCCCGTAGCCATTAAGGCTGCTAACAACGACCATCAACGAGTTGACAAGCTTAGCACATCATCCTGCACACAGTCAAGATGACCACATACCAAGGCCTCGAGTGAACAGGCACAGATCCCCCAGTACACTTCACTACATAGCCATGGACAAAGCCGTCCGCCGATTCTCAAAGGAGCTAGGGATTGATGTCAAGGAGAGCAGCGGAGGTGAATTTGTAGGTAGTGTGGTCATAGGTTGTGACCCCAGTCGTGAAATTGAAAATCATGAAAAATTTCTTTCCAACGTGTTTCTTGAAGATTTGTGAAAATTTGTACTTGTGAAAATTTCCCACCATACGGTATCCCAAACAATAGAGACTGCATGGAAAGTAATGCTTTTTGGTGAGTGGATTTTGTTTCTGGTAGCTGGTGTAGGTGTCTACCATACCTACATGTAAACTGTGCTGGGACAGCACATCAGTTTAGTCATCTTTCTCATCTGTCTGATAATGTGGCGAGAGGTGCACTTAAATCAAAGTTGCAGAAAAATTTATTGGTGGGAAATTAATTAGCCAAGTGCTGTGCTCACCAAGTGCTGTGCTCACCAAGTGCTGAACAGTCAAATTTAAGTTTGTGAAATTTCCACAATACATGGCATTACACATGCAGAATATATACCTTAATAATTAGAGTAAGTACTAGTAAAACTTATGCTACAGTAGTTGTTGCTGAACAGTTGATGTAGCATGACATTCAAGAGAAATATAGACATCCTCTGCAGTACAGTTAATAATGAGGCACAACTGAAGGTAGCTACACATATGTACAGAGGATATCTTATTAAGGCATGCAGGTAAACTCACATGGCAATGATCCTATAGTTTATGATTTCAGCGCCCCTGTCATTAGGTTGGCACCAGCTTAAGACCTCACTGCCTTCAGTAAGTTCTATGAAAGGAGGATCTGGAACCCCAACTGAGATGAGAGAGGGGAAGGAGAGGGAGGAGAGAGGGGAGGAAGGGAGGGAGGGAGGAGGGAGGGGGAGAGGAGAGGAGAGGAGAGGAGAGGAGAGGAGGAAAAGGGAACAGGACAAGGGGGAAAATATGGAATGAAAGTGAAGTGTGTATGCACTCACTCCTGTGTCACACAGCAGTGATAACAACAGATGTCTTCAGGGGAAACCGACCACGTGACAACATGACTGTACTGCATGTGTTCAATGTGTTGCTTACAGTCCTCAGACTCCTGTAACTTCACACACACATACATGCACCTCTTGACTGCATTCAATTTCAAGGTAAATTTTATTTATGGGGGAGGGGGGATGCCTACATCCATGCATGCATTCCTTTGACAATAAAATGACAAGTTAATCGAGGGGCAACCGCACTCCTGGTAGCCGCGTTGCAACCCCGGTACCCGCGGTTGCGACTCGCCGTAGCGCAAGCTAAGATTGCAATTTGTTCCAATTAACGCACTTACCATGTGGCAACCACGCTCAGTCGATCGCGAGCAATGGCGACCAAAAGGAAGACAAGACATTATTACAGCACTCACAACTTAGCCAGCACGGTGAGTTTCGGCATGTAAGCGTCAGTGAACGACACCGATCACGGCCGTGTGGTCAGAATCTTCGTGTGCCTTTCCTAAGAACAGTACTGCCACCGGAAGTCGAAGAGAGCACTCGAGCAATGGTGACCAACGGCGAGACAAAAGCGCTCATATCTCCACCACCAAGGTGAGTTTCAGCACCAACTTTTTACATTCATGTGAGGGCATGATAGCGATCACGGCGGTGTAGTCAGAATCTCTGTAGGCCAATCCTAAGTACTCAAACATTATATATATTATATTACATTATGTTATATTGGATTATATTAATTATATTATTTACGCGGCACAATTTTTCCCCTACCAGGAGTGTAATGACCTATGTGGTAGGTGTATGTATATAGGTGGATTCAATACACTGAGTGTGATATATTCACATATCATTGGCCATGTCTAGTCAACTCCTTGAAGAATCACTGTGCAAGGCCAGCTAGCTAAGCAGTGTACTGTTAAGAGCTGCTGCCTTACAAGGTCACATTGTTAGACACAACCAACCTCCGGTCCTCTGCACACCACTACTCCCGGTGAGTCTCTCAGGGTCATGTGGAAACCCTGGAACAACCATGTATGTGGCAGTAGCCCGCATGCAGTACTGAGTGAACGCCTCCAGCCCTACTATATTTGGGAAGGATACATTCATGGGAGGGGTGGGGACACTTTGGGTGGTACTAGTAAAGGAGGAGGTGCAGTTACAGGAGGAGGTGTTTGGATTATACAGGCAAACCTGTGAGTATGTGTGTGTGTGTGTGTGTGTGTGTGTGTGTGTGTGTGTGTGTGTGTGTGTGTGTGTGTGTGCGAGTGAAGGGGGAGGGGGTGGAGCATGCTTTCATTCTTCTAGTGAGTGTGCTTACACATGCTAGGACTGTGTTCCTCTCACTACTTACACTCACCTCCTCACTGGAGTGATTTACTATATGAAACCCTGTAATGTACCTCCACGCTGATTGTCTCCAGTGGTTCGTGGGCCTCACTGAGGGGCACAGTGATAAGTAAGGAGGTGTTGGTGAAGGTGGAGGCCACGGGGATTGGGGGGGGTAGCCAGGTAGTGGAGAGCACTTCACTAGCACTGCTGTTCAAAACATTATTTGATATCGTCACCTGTGAGAGGTCAAAGTTCAAGGATTAACCATGAAGATTAATGCCAGTAAAGTAGTTTTCAACTACATCTTTTCCAGTAAGCTCAACTATGTACAGCAGGGCAGGCTGGGTTGCAGTGTTGTGGGGAGCACAAGTGATGACCACTGCTAGCTACTAGATGAGCAGAGAGAGGGCAGCTAGAGTGAGGCTGGAAGTACAGCAGGAATCCTGAACAGCATGAAGCAATGCTCCCATCACTACACGTAGGTTCACTTCTTTACAATGGCTGCAAGCACACAGGCTGTCCTAGTCTCCTTTACAGTCTGTTTACAATACTACATGTACACACATGTACGCACCTCAATGGTGTACAGTGTTCCAGGTAGCAGTCCATCTGCACTGGTGAGGTTCACTTCCGTTTCTTTAGTTGCAATCTCTTGTTCCCCAACCCTCACATAGTAGGTCAGGTTACTAACGGAGCCACGCAGAGTGTTGGTAAAGGAGTTAAAAGTAGTGACAGGAGGGTCCCACTTGACATTGATGTTCTGAGTGCCGTACTCTATCTCCATCAGATTCTGTGGTGGGTCTGGAACTATGCAAATGTGTGGGTAGGGGGGAGAGGGGGGAGCAATCACTATGGGTTTGCAAGAATTTTACCATTTCTAAAGCAGCTACATGGTTGGTCTGGTGTCACACACACAGTACAGTATGCAACAGCTTTCAGAGGAGTGGCTTATGCAGAGTAGTGTCATGCCAAGCACTGCATGAGATCAAGGGCCACTCCGCAATGATTGAGAATGTGTGTAAGTGTCTGGTTCTCAGTGCATAGAGGACAGCCGTCTGTACTGAATTTTTTCCACTTGATGAGCAGTGGGGGAGTGTCAGAAACTTCATCACAAGTTCAAGGGTACTTTGACTGTTAAGTCCCATGCATTATCTTCTCCATTAAGGCTGAAGGCATCCGTCAGGTTGGTCAGGTTTTAACCTGACCACTTTCAGGCCAAAAGTATACATGTAGAAGAAAAAGGGACCATTGTTGCATATACACAGAAAATTTGTGTCTCTCCTAGAAACCAGCAGCAGTCTTGACTCACCTTGCAAGTGAAACGGTTATAGTAGAAATACCAGATATAAAAGGTTATAATAATGGACCAGGCAGCGAGCAGTTGCTCAACATGCTTTGTTGCCTGATATACCAGAAGATCATCGCCCTTTCTCTTTCAAGTTTTCAAAGCGAGCCTATGGAAGGAAGAACATGGTATTCTGCGGTTTTCAAGGTCACTGGTTCTCATCGTGGCCTTTTCTTCACTATGAGGCCCAAGGTGCTGTCTTCTGCCACATGTGTAAAGGCCTTCAGCCTCAAGAGGATAAGAATCAGCCATAATACAGCCACAGCCTTTGTAAGTTATCTGACTGCTGATTGACTAGCAAGCTAACTAAATTGTGTCCTATAAGCAACTAATAGAGGAGTATCATACAATTGGGGCGAGTGTGAGCGAGCTCCACAGACGAGTATGATGATGATGAGACTATGATAACCGTATACATGCTATAAGTATAAAAAATAACTAAAACTGGCAGTAAAACTTGAGATGATCACATGACCGAATCTCATGTAGCTATAACTAAGTCATAGACAAGTTGTCAATATGAAATTATTGTGTTCTCAAAGTGCTTCTCAAGAACTCTGCAATCAATGAAGAAGAAACTGAGACGTGGAAGAGAGAGCACATCATGCAGAAGCATCTTGACTAGACAGTGCAAGGTAGTTTGACAGGCAAGGCCTAGCTTTGTAAGGTGATGATGATGCAGAGTCCAGATGATTCATCTGAGGCTGAAGATAATCTACAACTTATAAAATGAATGAAAAGAAGCTCAAGGAAGTATACATGTCATGAGAACCGGATGAGATGCTGGAGATTATGGCCCACCACATCCTTAGGTAATGAGGTGGGTTGATGAGAACTTGAGAATTTCTTGGGATGTATAATCTTTAATCTACCAATGCAGGAAGCACTGTCTTGACAATAACAGATGTTCTAGTGCACTTCTATATAAATACCCACAACCAAAATTTGGGGACAATGTTATGATGGTTGCAGCACAATGGCTGGAACTGGAGGTGGTGTGGCTGCCAAGATTCAACAAGTAGAGCCCAGGGCAGTGTTCACACACTGCTATGGTCATGCATTCAACCTGAGTGTGAGTGACAACATCGAGCAGTCTATCATCACAAAAGACTGCCTTGACACTGTTTGAACTTATCAAATTTTCTTCCAAGCATGATGCCATGCTGAGTCATCTGAAAGAAGAGATTGGAAGTGATGCTCCCTCAATTTGCACCTTATGCTCCACCAGATGGACACTTCATGCTTAATCCCTTGCCAGCATTATTAGCTACAATGAGCTCCAGAGACTGTGGGAAGGAAGAGGCTTTGATGGCCACATCAGATACTGAAATGAAAGCTAGAATTCAAGGGATTACAAGTTGGATGGAGACTTTTACTGTTCACCTTGCTTCTGTCGGATACAATTCTGACACACTGACATGCTTAGCAAGACTCAGCAAAACCCTGAACTCTCTAGCACAGAGGCCACAAAATTACAATGCTGACCATAAAAACTCTACAGCATGTATATTCAGATTTGGACTTTGACATGTTCTGGGATGAAGTTGAGTTGAGAAGAGCAAAGTTTGACATTCAGGAGCCTTGACTACCAAAGAAACATATGGTTCTGAACTGCCATGAGCTAGGAGCTGGTGAAGCAGAGTTCCATGGTACAGCCAAGGGCTTGTAGCTACAGACAAATCTACTTTGAAAGCTTTGGATCTTGCTGTGACCAGTAGCTATCACTTACACATTTAACTAATCAGGGCTCAGAGCCTATTCAAAGGTTGAGCAGTTTCTTTTCAAAGCATGCACTGGTGAAGAATTCATATGAAAGGGAACTCCATTTTGTAGTGATTTTTTATGGATAGGATCTCAACAAATATGATCTTCAGTCATAACTGAAGGTGTTGAGACCAATGTACTTGGAAAAAGAGGAAGGCCAACAATCAAAGTACTGAAAAAGTCCTCCAAATCCCAAGTCCAGCTCGAAGACCTCTGGTGGCCACAGTCTGTAGGTATTTCAGCTTCTGCTGATGCCAGCAGCAAACTCTACTTCAGAGAGATCCTTAAGGTGCTGGTTACGTGTTGTACCCATGCACTACTGCTACTAGGGAATCCTTGCGTGAATATAGTTTGCCCGACGCTATAATTAAGTAAGTGGTAAGATGACGTGAGGTGGTTCTGCGGCTTCTGTTTGTTCTTCCTACGTGCATCTGGACTTGCGATTGGCATAACCGCACGCCGCCCTGAGCGAGCAAGTTTATTATTTCTGCATCAAATATTCAGCTCTGTAGTCGCCTGCAGACTATTTTGTCAACATTTCAATTGTACGGACTCTGGGGAGGGGCCCGAGTGTAAAAAGTTCGTCTAGGTAATTACCGTTCAGGAGTTATGAAGCTGGATGCAACTGCATGTCGCAAGAATCTCGGCTCACACGAGGGATCGAGAAACGATTCTCGCACAGTGCACACTTACCAGGAAGGGAAATAGGTGATTCAGGCCCTGTAGTGGATAAAGCTCTGGTGCTAGGTGATGATCTGCATAGCTGTTGGGGCAGCGCTGTGGCAAAAATGACACAGAAAATTGACATGTTGCTGTGTAGCCTACCGACATTCTTATCCGTAGTTCGTCGTAACTGGACTTAGTAGTGCAGCTTCCACGGAACTGCAGTCTTTGGTCTCTCGAACTATGGCTGGTGTGGTCGCCTAGCGCATTCATTGATTCCAGTAATACTGTATAGAATAATTAATTAGTGTGCACATCCCAATATGAAACAACTAGCAATTAATTTTGTCAGTGCAAAGGAGTGTACTTGCAGAGTCTGATGATTTCATGTAACTCTTCATTATATGATAAAAAAATTGTAGTGATATGGATATGCTGTAGTTTAGTGCAGGCTAGTTTTTTACTGCTGTGTGTGGAAGTCGTTGCACATAGGAGCTGTTGTTTCTAACCATGGAGTAGCCAGTAGGTACTAAAGATAGTCCACGAACTGACCTGAGAGGCTCTAAAATTGACAATTTATCTGAGGTGGACATGTGCCCAGAAATTACTTCAGTGCAATGTGCAGAAGTTTTCACAAATGCAATGCTGCTGTGTTCAGGCAACCTGACCACCCAAATTTGGGTGGCTCCAGCCCTGTCCATCTGGCAACTGTTTCAGATGCTTGGTCATCAGAGGATCCAGTACCTCTGCACCTCGGTTTGAGGTACCTTGTGGATTGTCAGATCCTATGTTCGCCTTGAGCAAATGTGCTGAGTCCGTAAAGTTTCAACTTCTGCTTTTGAGTATCTAGAGTTCTCTCCACCATGGATAGTAGGGACTGGATGTGAGAATGGTGTACCTTTGTGTTCAGCAATGCTAAGACAGGTTTGAAGGGGACTTCATCAATCAAGGCAGTGGCCTAGCCAGCAACACTGAGTGCTGGGTCTTGAACCATTTTACACCTGTGGATCTGCAAAAACAGTTATACGTAGGGATTTCACCTTCATACATGCCCAGGTGAGCTACTGGCAGGTTTGACATGCTACTGGCTAGCAAACAGGAGTCATCAGCATAATAGGGAGTGCAGTAGTGTATCAGAGAGTGTGGGCCAGTCTAGGTTCCATCCATGAGGGTATCTCAAAGGGTTCATGGTTTTGCATTGCTGTAGGATTGTTTGAAGAAGAAGTTGCTGTTTCTGCTGAGAAGGCAGTCTGGATATTGGTACACACACACACACACACACACACACACACACACACACACACACACACACACATATACACACGCATATACACACAAGCATACACAAGCATACACACACACACACACAAGCATACCTCCTTCTAGGGTCCTAATATCAACTTCTCGCCCTAATCCAGTATCAATGTGAGTAGGTAGCAGTGTAAACTCATTCAGGGCACTGACAGCGAAGTCATACTCCAGGTAGGGGTTCAAACCCTCAGCACGAAATTGGTTTGATGGGGCTCGCTAGAGGAGGAGAAGGAAAACATACTAAAACTACTAATAGGATGCAATCATTGCTACCAATTTCAACACGTGACATTTAACAAGACAATTTGCTGGACTAATTATAGCACCTAACACCTTGGATCAACTAACAAACCATGGAGTATTTCGAGGGGCAACCGCACTCCTGGTAGCCGTTGCAACCCCAGTTGCGACACGCGTAGCAAGCTAAATATCGCAGTTCATTCAAATTTACGCACATGCCATGTGGCAACCACGCTCAGTCAATTGCTAGTAATGGCGGCCAAAGGGAAGACAAAGAAAGTATTACAGCACTCACAACTTTGCCAGCACGGGTGAGTTTCAGCATGAATGACAGCAATCATGGCCGTGTGGTCAGAATCTTCATGTGCCTTTCCTAAGGGCAATACTGCCAATGAAAGTCGAAGAGAGCACTCAAGCAATGGCGGCCAATGGCACAACAAAAGCGGTAGTATTTCTACCACCAAGGTGAGCTCCAGCACCAAAATTGTACACTTGGGTCACTGCATGATAGTGATCATGACGGTGTAGTCAGAATCTTTGTAGGCCATTCCTAAGTATAGTCAAACGGTTATTTACATTACGTGGCACAATTTTTCCCCTACCAGGAGTGTAATTACATTACATATCATAATTTTTCCCCTACCAGGAGAGTAACAAAAGCTGTACAAATAGAGCATATACATGTATCCTGTTTAGGCTGTTACCTAAGTAGCAAATTGGACCATTGCTCATATCTCTCTCTTTTATGGTAAAATTGGGGTTATATCCCTGCATGCCTGGTGAGTGGCTTCACACATTGGTGTCAGCCTATCAATGTGTACAACAATCAGGGATACAACTGGTATTCAGAAAATCCATTGCCATTACCCCAACCCTGTCAGAAACACACACTAAAAGTTGTGCATGTATGACTATTAATTTACTAGAGCATAATATTATGTGTATCACACAGAAGATGCCTCGCAGGAAGTGAGGCTTGTGCACTAGTGTACGCAGATGAATAATTGGTGGTGAAATATGATATGGGGACAAGACTGTAGAACCAGGAGGAGTGAAGTGCAAAAATTGTAGCCTCATTCTCAGGCCCCAATCCAGCTTTGTGTCATTTGCAGTACAAATGAGCAGGAGAGGACCTGATAAGTTTTATTATGTGTGTGACGTCATGGGTAGAAAGATGGTAGAAAGACTTTCATTGAAAATGGGCAAGTATGACTGGAATGTTGCAAAGAACGTAGTGTGCCCATGCATTTTATTTTCAAGTTTTCCACATAGCTACCTTTCTCGTGTAGTCAGGATCTTGTCATGCAAGACTACAGTTGAGATGATAGTTCCATGGCTATTTCTGTTTACACTACTAGTACTGTGCGCCTCTGAATACCAATACTGGATCACAAGATCACAACCATGGCCAGACTTACCTAAGAAACCTCGATGAAGACTTTAGTTTTGAGCTGCTTGCAAGTCTGAAGTGAAACTGGTGTGTGTCCTGGCCGTCTTATATTCTTTGTAAAACTCCCTCTCCCTCTTACCAATTGTATTGTGAAGAGCGGTAAAATTGCATCTGTGTGCTGCGATCTCTTGTGGAGATACCCCAAATACTTGCTCCAGTGTGCGAGGACAAAATCAATTGTGGTTTACATGCCACCCACATTCACGCAACTTGCCTGTCCGTGATGTCACTCACATGACAAAGCTTACCAGGCCCTCTCCTGCTTATCTGTACTGCAAGCGATGGAAAGTTTGGTTGGGGGCTGGGAAAGGGGCTACAAAAATTGTGGAATTGGCAGTGAGACAGCATCTTAGGACCTCCAATTCAAAAACAGGCCATGTAAAGCAGCCAAGATTCACAGCATGGTGACTAGTATCTCCCTGATGAAGCTGTCAAAGTATTTTCATAGCAAGATTACTGGCTTCTCAGTAACCTCCTTTGTCTTTCACAGCGTGGTGCCAGTGAAGCTATCAAAGTACTTGAATGTATTCATAGCAAGATCACTGACTTCTCGCTAACCTCCTTCGTCTTTTCATAGATGACTCCATGTCGAAATAGAGATCAACTGCTACACATGGCTCACAGGGTCCACATTGAACCTAGGACAGTTCACAAACCATTACAGAGGTCTGTGTTGAGTGTACGTACTCGGGGGCACAATAAGTACATTCCTAAGCATTATAGACACATATGGATACATATATATATATATATATATATATATATATATATATATATATATATATATATATATATATATATATACATATATATATATGTATATGTGCATGCCATGATGCTATGTCAGTTCATGCATATATGAGGAAGCAAAAAAAATTTCCAAAAAGTTTAAGTGGTGGCCTGTCATACTCCACCTCGAAAAGCAAAGAAACAAGGGAAAGTGTCATCACTCATCCTCAGTCCCATCCCATTTAGAATTTAGGGATGGGATGGGACTGAGGATAGGCAATGGCACTTTCCCTTGTTTCTTTGCTTTTTTGAGAGGTGGAGTATGACAGGCCATCACTAAATCCCTTTTAGTTTTGGGGAAAAAAACTTTGCTTTCTTGTTTCTAGGTTTTTGGAGCACATGAAATGCATAGCTTAGGGTAACTTTGTATAACAAATCTCTAGTAATGGCAGGTAAGTCTTGCAGCTACTTAATCACCATGTCAAGAAAGGATAGCCATACCTCCATGATGGTACTGTGAAAATGGACCTGGACCAGAAACCTATTCCTTTGGGCAGCAGGTTTTGATTCTTCATTGTGTTGCCATTAATAAATATTATGCCATGCATTACAGATGTTGGTGTTGTGATCAATGGTTATTATCATCTTAGGAAGGAGGGGTTGGGGCATTCACCCTCAATCAGAGAGCATGGTGATAGTCACATAGCTAGGTCACATCCTTGCAATGGCTCCATGTTCTGTATATGTCATGAACAGAAAATTTCAGCCTCACTCACAGTTCCAGTCAGTATGGTTCTGAGGATACATATTCTGCACTGTAGCTATGTCACGAAAAGAAAGCCATGCCTCCATGATGGCACAGTCACGACAGACTTGGACAAGAAGAACAGGTTGGTAGAAATTCCTCCCAGCGGTGAGCCACCAGATACAGATTGACAAAGATTCAGAAAGCACCTTGAACGAGCCATCACAAGCAAAGAATGCAGCATGCGATTGCCTGTGAACCATGCACACGCATGTCCAGGTCTGAACTTTTGACCTTTTGTTGCCTCAAAACAGCATTATGTTAGAACTTTGCAGAATTGTAGCTAACCATAACTGCTGCTTTTACCATTTGCAGACAAAAGGATTCAAAGGGGTATTACGATGAAAGCGATATCAATGTTGTTCCGTGGGTAAATTAGCTCAAGAACTGCTTTAATTGATAAGCTATGTTAGTCAATAGTTTTGTTTGAGAAAGATGATGATGAAATCAGGCTTTTTCATTGATTTGTTTCTCGACTCCTGCGTACTCTTAGGTACGTTCGCAAGTATTTTTGTGAACTGCTAGGCAGTCTCATTCTATCTGCAGGGTTTCATACAGGATTTTTTGCTGGGGGGGGGACACATGGCAACCCATTCAAGCCCCACCCCCTCCCATTCCCTCGGCACGTCATATCATACACAGGGTTGTGACCAACTGACATGTTTTGACATGTTCAGATCTGGGTATGTATTAGACTACCTACCTCACAACTTATCAGGGGCGGATACAGGATTTATGAAAGGGGGGCACCATATATTAAATGCTGCCGGAGGAAGTGCATAGAGGTGTGTAGTGCTGATCAGTCCGCGCGAAGCGCGGAAATTTTTTTTCGCCTTCATTTTTCACTTCTCAGGATGGGCTCTCGTGGCACCTTCGCGCTTTGCACTGCAAGTTCCAGATGTACGAGGATTGCAGGTCCCAGGCCTGCCAGGGCCACCATGAGCTTCTTCCTTGCTCAAATTTCGCTCACAAACGTAATACGTACGTACACAGAGGGGTATACTAGATCGTGGTCTCGTTCCCAAGCAGTTTGGTTTCAGGCAATGCACGATATTGCGAGCTGAGGAGGCCAGGCCAGGAGTTGCAACATAGCGGCAGCAAGTTAGTAAGGAGGAAAATAAAAAGATCCGCCACTGCTTATACTGCTGCATGTCCAACCAGTTTAATATTAAATTTATAATATTATTGTCTTCTGTTTTCTGGGGGGGGGAAACTTCACCTGGGGGGGGGGAAATCCCAGGGCGCCCCCCCCCCCCCCTCTGTATGAAACCCTGATCTGCATGCTTGGTTTGGGGTATGTACCTTTCTTGGCCATATCCTGCTAATACATTACTATTGGTAAATTCAAAATTTCCTTGGCCATATCTTAAATAGATAACACTACCTGATATGTGGGCTGACATAGCATTCTGATTAGTTGCCTCACTTCCCACTTATGGCAATGAGTTTACTGAGAGAGCCTGGTCCACCCTACCCCCGCACACACATTGACAACATCTGGAGGTTGGAACTGCATGCAAATAATAAAAATGAAGTATAGGCTCAAATCTCAGCTATAGAGCCCAGTTTCTGAAAAGTCAACCTACCCCCTGCAAAACTAGGTACGCTTTTCCCCACTCACCTCTAGGTTAGAGAGTTTTGGCCACAAATCTACTCCCCCTCACTGACCCTACACTGGAGCCAACTGGCTGAAATTGGCACTAGCATGAAAATGGGTGGGGTCTATAATGCCAAAGGTCAACTTTCTAGAGTACCTTGGCCAGGGAACTGTGGGATGCCATTTATCTTCCAGGCTGGCCTCTAGCACTTCAGCAGCCCCACAAATATTCCTACTCACTCTAGCTAGCTATTCACACTCAAAATAACCCATCACTACATTCAATAAGCTCTTTCCGCTTCTTTTCTTTTTCTATTCTTTTAAATTCCAAGAGGATTTCTTCAAAGTACCACTCGGATACATCAAAGCACCAATATGACACTTGAAAGGGCCGCTAGTCACAGCAAAGTGACACCCCCCTCATTGATTCTGGTTGCCACCACGGGAAAAGTAAACAGATCAATGACTCCAATTAACAGTATATGAGTGATGTCGTTTATTAATTATTCATGAGAAAATATGATTTCACCAATGTGGAGCATCCTGTCTTAACATGTACACCAGGTTGCATATGCTCAGTAACAGTATATGGTAGTGTCAGTACATGTACAGTTCTTTGGGAAAAATTCATTGTTAAAATATTTTCGTTGGCCTAAACAGCTATAAAATTAGGCTCACGAAATTTTTCGCAAAAATAATTTTACGATCCAAAAATAACACGTGCACAGTGTGGCCACATGTATGCACAGCTGTTCAACAGCGGTATCTTTAAGGCCGGCTTGAGAGTCCGTTATTTCACTGATTTGCCCTTCAGCACAGAAACCAGAGGATGTACTGCACTACCGTGGGAAGGATCTGGCCACATGAGCTCCTCGTCAGCAAATAATCCAATAGTTCGCCTACTGAACAAGTCAACAGTCAACCCAGGCTGTGCTGGAGCCACCGTTTGCAACGTCCCGTTCACGCTCGAATTCCTGAGCTGCATGCTGGAATGACACTTCCCTTCTGTGCCATCGATATACATGTACATCCTGACCATGTATTGGCACTACAACAAATAGCTAGCTACGTAATGTATTTTCATAGGCCATCCGTATGTGTGAAAATTTTTAACACGAAAATTTTTCTTACGAAAGTTTTTTCAATACAAATATTTCCAGATTTACGGTACTTGAATGGTGTATAACATAGTAGCCTCGTTCCAGGTGCTCGGTACGGGGAGAAGAGCGCCAGGTATCCACTGTTCACACATCCGTGGCTCCCCAGGTTTTTCTGGGGAACTTGGACACTACTGCGATACTAGTCCTTGTTGCACGACCCTACATTATTGAATCACAGGAGTTGTTTATATCTACAGGACATAGCTCTGTCCAACTAAGCCGTGTCGTACGCCCTCGAGGGCGTAAGGTCAGAAAGCTAGGATTGGTGTAACAGCTCACAGTATTACAGCACATACATGATGGCAAGGATGTGTTTGTATGGGTACCGATGGGATACGGCCAAGTCAAATTTGCTATGAGGTCTTACCGTTTGTATTTGTGCCTCGCATCTACTTGGGAACCATGGCTATGCATGATGTAGCTGCAGTCGTATATTTTACTGAGTATTTATCCGTGTTATTTTCAGCTTAGTATACGTATCTCAATGAATTATACAAAGAATGTAACAGAACTGCTCGTGCATGCACGAACAGTGGATACCAGGTGCTCTTCTCCCCGTACCAAGCGCCTGGGAACGAGGCTAATAACATAGTTGACTGAGAGAGCCTGTCCTTTGGAAAATCTTACCAGCTAATCAAGCTCACACTACTGTTAATGCCAGCACTAAGCAACTAAGCTACATGCATGTATGTTGCACCACAATTGGATTGTTACGGTATAATTTGTTAATTTCACAGAATTCCGAAGGGGGAAATTTCAAGGACAATTTTCCCTCTCCTATCTTCCTCTTTGAAACCCTAGTGGAGGTAGTATCTCCCTCCACACAGAAAACCTTACACATAGTCCCTAGCTGGCAACATGAGTTCTAGAGCTTCGTACAGCCTCTACCTGGGGATATCCATCCAGCACCACCATATTGAGCCGAATCCTGACCATGTATATCAGAGGGGGGAAGCTGAACACCACATTGGCACAGTCTGGGGCGAGGGTGGGGGATGTCCAGTTGACAGTGACAGAAGTATTGGTTCTGGACACCAATGAAGGCTGGGGACGTAAACGCTGCCTCTGTATGGAAGGAGCAAGGCAGGTTTGGGCTGTGTATGGGGGGGTATGTATGGTGTGTGTGTGTGTGTGTGCGTGTGCGTGTGTGTGTGTGTGTGTGTGTGTGTGTGTGTGTGTGTGTGTGTGTGTGTGTGTGTGTGTGTGTGTGTGTGTGTGTGTGTGTGTGGAGGGGTGGTGTCACACTCAACAAACTTCACGTACAGGTAATAATTTATGGTTCAAGTCAAACGTGACAATCTGTTGAGCTGCAGTCACAAGGAAGTGTTGTACGTTGTACTACTGCTTACTACCTTCTGGATTCTCCAGTTTATAATGAAAAGCCTCATGTTAGTGGTCTTTGCCATCTACTACTACATCAACCTTGCCTATCAATCAATTCACCAGGTCTCTCTCATCCAATACATACACTAATACATAAATGCCTCAGAGCTGCAGCAAGTCCCTTTGGCAAAATGTGATAGACTTGGCTACATATCACTGTGTATTCCAGCGTTACAAGTCAAAGGCAGCACTCATGTCCCTAGCTGTCAGGGTTATCATTTAATGTACATAAGTGTTCAATTTAACTTACAGTAGCACTGCATCCACAGCCTGAAATCATTGGCTTAATGTGACAAACTTACATACATCATTACATCAGGCCCTCACTAGAATTTTAATCCAAGTGGTATCACGTAACCGCATCCACTATTTTTTCGCATGTTTTAGCATTGGAATGAACCTTGAACTTACACATGTGCTAACTGAAATTGTGCAGTACAGTTGCTTAAAAAAGAAAACTGATTGCCGGCCAGCTCACCATGTTTGGTGCAGCTGTACAAGCACCTTGCTGCAAATCTGAGACTTCAGAGTCCACACAATGAAGGCGGAGAGATATTGAGTCTTGGTGTGAGTTAGTAAAACCTATCTATATGGAAAGTACCTGTCAACAGACGTGTGTTCTGATGGTATTAATTGCCAGGAGGATCATTGGGAAGCAGTAGTGAGACATCACCACATAGCCTTTCACAGGAAAACAACTGGCTCTTTTGCACTAACATGAGTGCAGGTCTTCACTACATAAGCAGAAAGTATTGGAAATCCAAGAGATGGCAAGGTGCGAGGCAAAGAAGATGCCCTTGTGAGACATCATCGACAGATCTCTGTGCCACTGTGTAAACAGAGAAGGCTTCCGCACTGCTTCTACTTTTTAGTAAACCAAGTGGTGCAAGTATTTAAACTGAGTAGACCATGCAGGTGCTACATTAACAAACCAAACATTATACATACATACATACCACCTGGTTCGGGCCTAGCAAGAACACTGGGCCATACATACATACTCTTCTCGTCAACACGGAGCTCACTCAGGCTCACCCCACATTTGAAAGTGGCAGAGTGGATACACATGTACAATTGCATTATGCAACCTTTTCCTGAAAAGCAGTACATTATATATACACCATTATACCCATGTCACAAAACCACTCACTTGGCAGTGGTTGTTGACCGGGACTGAGCGTGATCACAGTAGAGGCATCAGTGCTGGAGGAAATCTCAATGAGGGCTTTTTTATCAGTGAAGGCCACGGCAAATATCCCATTTGTGGTTTCATTAGTCCAGTACACCCTCAGCTCATCTAGGGCCAGGCTGGAGGTAGGGAGTCCTGGGGAGGGGTAAGAGGGGAAGGAGGGAGAGAGGAGAGGGGAGAGGGGCATGAAGGGAAAGAGGAAGGGAAAGAGGAAGGGAAAGAGGGAGGTAGGGAGTGAGAGGGTGGGAGAGGGAGAGGGAGGGAGAGAGGGAGGGAGGGAGGGAGGGAGGGAGGGAGGGAGGGAGGGAGGGAGGGAGGGAGGGAGGGAGGGAGGGAGGGAGAGAGGGAGGGAGGGAGGGAGGGAGGGAGGGAGGGAGGGAGGGAGGGAGGAAAGAAGGGAGGGAGGGAGGGAGGGAGGAAAGAAGGGAGGGAGGGAGGGAAGGGAGGGATGGAAGGGGAGAGGAGGGAAGGGGAGGGAGGGAATGGGATGGAGGGAGGGAGGGGAGGGAGGGGGAGAGGAGGGAGGAGAGAGGTAGAAAGGTAGTGAGAGGGGGAGAGAAGAGAGGGAGGTATTAAGGGAGTGAGAGGGAGGGGGAGAGGAGGGAGGGAGGGGGGAGAGGAGGGAGGGAAGTAGGGAGATAGGGAGGGAGTGAAAGAGATCGAGAGAGGGAGAGGGAAGGAGGGACAAACTTGCAAGTATATTCATCATGAGAGCACCATGTAGTTTGGATCATGCTTCTTCAGTGGCAAATTTTGACTGGATTTTGTATGGACATTATATGATGACCCAACATCTCTCTACTCCATAACCAATTTTCACCACGATAGCTGCTTTGAGCACTTAGGGGTAGTGCTGGGCAATATCAAAAACACACCATCACAATATATTGTTACAAATAATATCATGATATGAATAAATATTGACACCTGCATGGAATCACAAGGATGCTGCAGTTCATGGACAAAAATGCACAAAGATGCTGCAGTTCATGGACAATAACGTTATAAAATACTTGTAAACTTTTGAATGCAACAAATTTTCAACAATTCAATTCAACATCGTGTAGGAATGTGCACTGTGTAACTGTTAATGGTCGGATATATTGTCACAACAATATCTCGATATCAATAAATTATGCGATATCGATATATTGTGGCTATAATGACGATAATCAATAATATTGAAATATTGCTCAGCACTACTTAGGGGTGAGGTTGAACATCACCCAGGGTCAGTGTTGTTTTTGTTGCTGATGTCACCAAGAATTTGTTACACTCCTGGTAGGGGAAAAATTGTGCCGCGTAAATAATGTAAATAATTAATTAATGTTTGGCTACTTAGGACTGGCCTACAAAGATTCTGACTACACCGCCGTGATCGCTATCATGCAGTGACACAATCACATAATAATTGTGCTGAAACTCACCTTGGTGATGGAGATACAAGCGCTTTTGTTTTGCCGTCAGCCGCCATTGCTCGATCGCTCTCTTCGACGTTGGTTACCAGTACAGTCAAACGAAGGCCCCACAAAGATCTGACCACACAGCCGTGATCGCTGTCGTTAACTGATGCTTGCGTGCCGGAACTCATCATGCTGGCAAAGTTGTGAGTGCTGTATTAATTTCGTGTCTTCCCTTTGGCTGCCATTGCCTAGCGATCGATTGAGCATGGTTGCCACGTGGCATGTGCGTTAATTGGAACTAACTGTGATACTTAGCTTTGAGTCACAACCGGGGTTGTAACCGGCTACCAGGAGTACGGTTGCCCCTCGTTATAATCAAGTATTATCAAAAATCTATAACGCTTTGGCAACATATGCTAGTACAAGTCTGGCATTAGGAGGATGTGTAGTTCTCCATGCCTCCTCTCAGTAAATACAAGTAAGTTGTGGTAAATATCACGTACTAGCTATCTTGAGAATGTATATAATGTACACTCAGCCATTGTTCAATTATTGAGAGTGACTCTGCGCATGACATTCAGCTCCACCCTTAAGAGCTCAAAGCAGTATCACAATGAAAATCAGTTGTGGAGAAGAGGAGTCTAGGGGTATTCTAATGGTGCAGAAATCAGTAGTCAAAACCATTTTAAGGGAAGGCACAGTCAATAGTGTTTGGATTCGAAATACATGGCACTCACCTGATTATTGATTTTTCAGACAGTCACCTTTATTAATAACTCATGTCTCTAGTGCAATCTTGCCATTACTATTACACTAGTGCTGGATACCAAGGATCACCACTACAGTTCTGCGGTATTGCCAAGCTTATGCAGCTTCCTCTCTGTATACAAGCATCTAATCATTCATGGTGTCTGATCTTACTCTGTATTACTGTATGCTTACATACAAGAGTATAATAGCAGTACATGTAATGGTGTGGAGGGAAAGAGGTTTAGTACTAGAGGCCAGCAGCTGTAAGTTTAAAACACCTACAGTGTATGTATTCCAATCCAGTGTGAGTTAACATGTGCTCATACAATTTCACAGTACTTTGCAATATAGACAGTATGTACCGTTATCACTCCTTGTTAGTGCTGCCGCTGACACCTCCAGATCACAGCTACCAATAGTGGGGTTACAGGAAAGGATGTCTCCACTGATGGCATCACACACCCAGAGGAGACGTGTGCGGGGATCGAGAGCAAGAGCTGGGGTGAGGGACAGGCTGGAAAGGCTGATCACAGCCTGCCTCTTGCCCATCTGGTTACTGGGGGCGGTGAGGGTAGTGCTTGTGGAGGGATCTCGAAGATTGAGCTGATAGAGTGAGTTGGAGGAATCGTTTGCAATTGTCCAGTAGAGGTAGCTGTGTCAGTGTGTGTGTGAGGACAGGTGAGCATGAGGTAGAGAAGTCATCTTACTTACAGGCTTGGCTCTCTGCATTTAAAAACTCTCATTGGGTTCCTAGGTCAGAGAAACAGAGACAAGGAGAAATCTGGAGGTCTAAAATTACTCAAAGTCATCAGTAAAGCGAACTGAAAAAACAAAGTTATTGGGTGGACTACCTTCCACCTCCTTTACCTACCCTCTGAAGGGATCCACAGCAAGTCTCAGACCTTCCCTCTCTCCAACACTATCACCAACAAATATCTCATCTGCTTCATCACCATTTATACGAAGAACCCCCACCCCCACCCTCCCATCTCCATCCCTTTCCACTCGACCAGTAAAGTAGAGTGTCTGACCCAACCAGTCATAGGCTAGTGCACGCACATCTACCCCATCGACAGGAACAATGACCTGCTGGAATGAGGGGGGGGAGGGAGGGAGGGAGGGAGGGAGGGAGGGAGGGAGGGAGGGAGGGAGGGAGGGAGGGAGATACTACTGTCTTAAAGTCTTAAGTTACATTCTAGTCCCTGAGCTTCAATACAGTAGCCATCAAAACTGTATTCCTGTACTGTAATCACAGCATGACTGTAGGTAGTACAGAGTATGATGCCAAGCATATGGTGTGAATCTTAGCAGAAGTATCATAGACTCGGTAGAGTCTATATGTAGGGATAGAGCGGACACACAATATATGCTAATACAAGAAATCTTTCAAAATCTCTCCAAATCTCAAAAACAGGCAGCATATAAGCCTTTATGACAACTTACTATTCACCTTCGAGTGTTTTCCTGGCCAAGAAGACTCCCAATGTCGTGAAAAACCGTCGTGAAAGTACCGCACTAGAAAGTCGCCAAACTGCCAAAAAATCGGTTTTCTTCTTCTTCTTCTTCTTTCTTCAGATGGGCTAGTTCAAATTTGGCTGACTCCTTTACGACGGTGTTTGCACAAAACAGTAGCGTTTTACACTGAGCAGTGCACGACCCCATCATTTTTTGACAACATCGAAGTCTCACGAGGTGCTTGAAACCGCCCACTCAATAACTATGGCTTCATCTGCGACGCCATTTTCTTCACTTGTCTGCATGCACACAGAACAACTTTGAACTTTGAACTCAAAATTATGTACTGTGTGCGGAGTGAATGCTATCAAGTATGCTGCTACAAAATGAGGTAAACAAGTGTAAAAAACATAACAAGTGTAAAAAACATTACAAGTGTATGGAGATGTAGGGATAGCAGAACAGCAAAAAGTAAGAAAACAAGCAGGGATGATGGCATAAAACAGTTCAGTATACAACCCCTACATATTTTTCTCATTATACAATGTATTATGTGGAAAGATATGTAAGATGGGGTTGTATACTGAACTGTTTTATGCCATCATCCCTGCTTGTTTTCTTAGTTTTTGCTGTTCTGCTATCCCTACATCTCCATACATTTGTAATGTTTTTACACTTGTATACAATATAGTACTGCTACACAAAGTGTAATTACAGTAATCGTTTTATATGATTTTTTTTCTATAGATACACATGCATACACATGTACATTTGGTAGCATGCAGCCAGCTAGGCAAGCTCCAGCAATCGGTAGAAACCTTTGGAGATCCACAGCAAGCCCTTTTGGTGACAGCAAGACTTGGATGGTCATCCCAACATGGGGAGAATGCCAATTGACCTTGCTTTCATGTATTTGTAAATAAAATTCCCCGTGGCTTGCAGTTAGGCCTTCTTCTCAGAGTAGGTGCGCTATGGTAGGAGCCCTGTACCCTTGGTAAATGCTGTACATATCAGCTCACACGTGTAAAAAGAACATCTCAATACTATAGGTATACTACATTCTGTACTACGTTGCACACTGCGTACTAATATTCCATATTGCATATAGTAGTTTCGTATGGTGTGAATAAGTGGTAGGACGCTCTGTACTATGATTGTATTACAGTTACGGTATTGCAACAGGGTCTTAAAGGCTACTGGAGGTGACATCGATATCCAATTCTGTGTGGATGCTGCTGTGTTGTTATAGTACATGTTAGGCTAGTTTCAGTTAAAATTGGGTATAGAGATTGCAATTTTAGTTTAGTTTTAGTTTCAATTACTAAATCTCAAAAAGGTTACTAAAAACTACTTTTAATTTTAGTTAACTATCTTTTTGGGGTGATTTCAATATCATTTTAGTTTTAGGTTTAATTAACAGACTAAGACTATTATTTTAGTTTCAGTTTTAATTACTAAAATGAAATAAGCCTTACTAAAAATGTGTTTTTAGTTTCGGTTTAGTTAACTAAAACAACACTGTCTATTAGTAGATGGACAGACTCACATGTGGATCCCCTCCATCCAGGGACTGTTGCAGTATCACTGATTCATTTCTGTTATACCAGAAGAGCTGTCTGCGAGTAGTGTCGACAGCAAGGGGTTCAGTGATGGGAGGGAGGGGAGACACACCCTCTGGTCCTACCAGCTGACCTCCAGTGGTCCCTACTGCAAGTATCTGTAGTGGAGGGGTGGCCACTGTGTGTGCACATATGTGTGTGTGTGTGTGTGTGGGGGGGGGGGGGGGGGGGGGGGGGGGACAGAGGAGGAGAGAATAGTCATGGTCATGTCTAACAATCTGACAGATCTGGATTACTTCTTAGTAACTCACTGGTGGTATTGAATGTTATGTTTTGTGAAGCAACCCCAAGACCAGTAGGATTGGTAGCAAACACCTGCATGGACAAGAGTGGAGGGAGGAGGTGAGTAGGAGCATGCAGGAAGAGAAGAAGTAGATAGAAGAGAAGAGCGAGAAGAGGGAGGAGGGGGACAAGAGGAGGGGAAGAGAAGGGGGAGGGGGTGTGACAAAAGCTGGAGAGGAGCCTGGAAACAAGGCTATGCATGTATGTGAACTCATTGCTGCATGATCTGTGTAGGGTTCACCCCAATTATACATGCAAATGTTCTTACATTCACAACATAGGTCATAGACTGCAGCAGTGGGTAGCTCAGTGCGTTGACATTGGACTGTTTCTGTACAGTGTAAGTGGTGCGGTTGTCTGGGCTCTGGAACTGAGGGTAAGAAGGGATCAAAGGTCACATGTGACCAACATGCCACAACCACTCAATTATATACAATTGACATAATTATACACTTTTCATGACTGTGAGAAACCAGAGGCACTTGTTCTTCACAACCTGCCTTTCTCTGTCTCCCAAAGATCAAGCTGTATTGCAGAGGGTCTGGGACATGGTGACAAGTTAGAGTAAGTGATCAATTACTGGGCACAGCGTACAATCAGACACACTAGTGTGGAAGATGTACATTTGCAGATGCAGGCATGATCCTCCATTGATTGTGTGGATCCAGCTAACTGTGTGTTCCATGCTTGGTGTTAGCTACTTTCTTGTTTGGCTCTGGAGTCAAAGATAAAATTCAGAAACAGCTATATCCAGAAAATTGTATGCATATTTGGACGCTGCTCTCTGTTGCTTCCCTGGAGCAAATTTCGGTGATCTTTCTACAACATTGGGAAGTTCCAGGACCCTTCTGTTGCGTACCTGATTTTCATTGCTGTAGCCGCCACGGGCGCTGAGAGGTGTCATTGAATGTTGACCAGGTCTCCCTCCCTCTGATCAGACAGTGGGTTTTGTTGTGTTTTAGTGTGGACACCTCCGACAACTCTCGAGGGCTATGATGCAGAAATCACTGGAATGAGCATGTGGTAGAATGGTGCAAGCCTGGAGTTTATACACTGCATGGTTCTCGAGGTCAAGCTATTCTTCCTGTTCCATACATCAGTATCATGTTTAGTAGAAGAAATCAAGAAGAACACAAGAACCACACAATGTATAAACATTGGACTTGCACCACTGTGCCGCTGAGGACCTGCACATTCCAGTGATATCTGTACCATAGTTTAGAGTAGTTGGAGACGTCCATACCAAAATCTACCGTCCAATCAGAGAGAGAGAGAGAGAGAGAGACCTGTTCAACATTCTATGACACCCCTAAACACCTGATAGCTACGGTGACAAATATTGGGCATGCAGCAGAGGGGTCTTGGAACTTGTTGATGCTGCAGAAATCTAGCAGAAAGTTGCTTCAGAAAAGAAGCAGGGAGTGGTGTCCTACAAAGCATATTCTATCTTTGACAGGTTATAACTCCAGAGCTAAAAAATTGAGCAACACCAAACTTGGAATGCACAGTGACATGGATCCACACTATCGATGGAGGGTCATGCCCACTTCTGTTAGTGTACACTTTCTGCACTAGCACATCCGATTATACATGGTGTTTGACAATTGATCACTTACTCTACTTCACAGAAGCTCACATTTGTCAGCAGCTGTCCATTCTGGAACACCTGCACAGTGTAGTTTCGCACCTCCTGGCTGGCCGTCAGTGCATCCCAGGTCACCAGAGCAGAGACATCACTACCAGAGAGCATTGGAAAGTAGACAAACACTTGGACATTCTGAACCTGCATTGGGACTGTGAGTGTGCCTGTGCACGTGTTTGTATGCATGAGTATGTGTGAGTTTGTGTGTGTGTGTGTGTGTGTGTGTGTGTGTGTGTGTGTGTGTGTGTGTGTGTGTGTGTGTGTGTGTGTGTGTGTGTGTGTGTGTGTGTGTGTGTGTGCGCGTGTGTGTGTGTGCGCGTGTGCATGCAATGAAAACACAGTATGCATGGCAGATTTTGGCAAATTTGCCCACTTATTCACTTCATAAGTATACCAGTCTACTACAGCAAAAACAACTGCAGGATCTTTCTCTAGTATGATTGCTGTAGCAATTTACAGTTGGCAATGCAATTGATTACCACCAAACTCCACATGTGACAACTCTTGGAACAAACACATCTCTATTGCAAAGCCTTAGCTCTATGCTACCTTTTGTCCTGTGTTTATGGCTTACCCATGACTGACAATCAAATCAGTCACTGTGGTAATTAACTGTTTGCATGTAATGACTTCAACTAGGCTCATTAGGTGGTAAGACCTCATTTGCACAATCTTTAGTTGCTTAGTAATTATGTATCCTTCCTTTCTTCCTTCCTTTTTATTTCCTGTTTACTTATGCTGAGTTGAACTTCAATTCTTTTCAGTCAATACCTATATTTTCATTACCATACTCGCTCTATATTATCTAAATGTTCTAATTATCCAAAGATTCTAACTATCCACACATTCTAATTATCCGAACGGCATATTTGAATTACTTAATCCTCCCTCATTCATTGAACACGTGGTTCTTGAGATTTATTTAGTCCTTCTGATCAACTGAACAAAGTTGATAGCTATTGATGTGTAGCTAGATGGCAGTGAACAGCAAACATGGGGGTAACAGCACAGATACTTAATAATACGACATTGCAAGCACATAATTATTACTCCCATGCTGGCGACCTTTGAACATCATAGATTCTAGTTTGGAGGTAGTAGCTGGCTAAAGTGGTAAATTGAAAATTTTCATATCACCAGATGTAGACTGCCTATGCTAAAACTAAGAGCCATATGCTTGGCATCACAAATAACAGATTGGGCAGTACAAACATCCTTGTATCCCTCTAATATCAAGGGTGTATCAATTGCCAGAGGTGGGGAGAGGGCATGTAGTGCACAGCATTCATCTGTAAACAGCAAAATTCAAAAGTGGGAACTGAGTATACTATTCTGAGTTCACCTGCAGCAATATTTACAGAATATAGTCGTGTGATACAGTATCAATCCAGCATTTAAAGTAGTTATATACAATCCCTCTTGTGGTCTTCAGTGATTCATTACACCCTTTCTCCTTATCTATACAAGTGCTGCATGTACAGTGTGCCCTTCAATGTCATGTGTAATTCATAGCGTGTGTTCTAGTCCTCTGTACAGTAACTTTAACAGGCCTGGAGTACAGTGTTCAGTTGAACTGTTGAAGCTACATGTACAGTGCGTGTCTGGTGAGGTTTAGGCTTCCATGCTAGGAAACACTTCTTTGCTGATGGTGTTACAGTCACTGAAAAAGTTGTCTGCAGTTAGTAGTTACATCCAGGCAGTTAAATTATTGCTATGGACTTGAGTTGACTATCACTTTATTGTGAACTGATTATTAATTTCCAGCAATAGGCTATACATGCAGGTCAGGTCCTCAGCATATGGAAGGATAAATTTGATAGTATGATCTGGCTCAAGGCATCCGATTGGTTGAAACTCATGTGACTAGAATACCTCGAGGTTCTGTGGTTGAGAAACAGAAGAGGCAGTTGCCACAGTTGTCTGGTTCAGAGGTGGAGCCATTGGTCCGACAGACCTGACCCTCGTAGGTTGCATTGGGAGTGAGTCCATCAATGGTGTACATGGTGTTTGAGATCTGGAAAAGGGAGGAAGAAGAGAGGGAGTGAGTGAGTGAGTGAGGGAGGGAGGGAGGGAGTGAGTGAGTGAGTGAGTGAGAGAGGGAGGGAGGGAGGGAGGGAGGGAGGGAGGGAGGGAGGCAGGAAGGCAGACAGGGAGGGAGGGATACACATGTTTATACTTGTACATACATGTACATCAATATATTAAGATTTTAACTGTGTGTGTGTGTGTGAGTGACGGAAGTGGGATGTTCGTGGGGCGGGACTAGACTAGTGATGCACAACCTTCGTACTTCAATTTACTGAACCTCGAACTCCGCGGAGAACGTTCGAGAACATTAGGCATGGGCTGGAATCTTCCAGAACAGGTGAGGCTACAAGCGTTAAGCGGATGCAATCGGGGAGCAGCAGTCGAAGCGGACACAATCGGGGAGCAGCAGCTGAAGCGCACACAATCGGGGAGCTGCAGTCGAAGCGGACGCAATCAGGGAGCAGCAGCCGAAGCGCACGCAATCGGGGAGCTGTTGAAATCGGGGAAGAGCAGCCGAAGCGGACGCAAGCTAGCGGCAAGCAGCAGCTGAAGCACTTAGATAGGCATGTAATTCTTGCATATGTCTGGTACATTGGCTGTTTGGACTTGGCTCTGAGCCCTGAGTTGGAGTGTTCAGATGGTGTTTGTGAGCTTAATTCTAGCATATTTTATGCACGATGCCTTTTACTAGGCTATGTCTGCAGTGCTCTGCGTCTGTTAATGTTAAAAAGCCAAATTCGTTTGTGGTCACATGTTTTGTGAGCGGAGGTCCATTGCTACTAAGGGGAGCAAAAGGATGGTAATGAAGTGCAAAAGAGAATTAGAACCAGAAGGTACAACAAACATGAGGAGAGAGTGTGATAGACTGTCTAAAGCTAGACATAGAGCCTTAGAATCAGAATCTGTGATTCACATGTATCTTAATTCATACTAAATGCTTATCTGCAAGTTTGCACTAAAGTGCAAACCTCGACCGCATTCATGAAACAGTGCCCATAATAACGTGTCCACAATCAATAGAATCACGTGCCATCTCGGGGTCATGGTTGCACACAACGTTTGCACACACTTTTGTAAATGCTGGCAAGGTTTGCACTTCAGTGCTTTTTCATTTGTAATTCAGTGGTGTTTTAGTATTATTTTGGAGTACTAGTTTAGGTTTAGTCAAAAACGGGGTAGATATGCAATTTTTAAACTGCAAGGTTAAAACAGAGCTCGGCTAGTGGAAGCCAATCAAGCAAAGTGCACACATGCTACAGGCACAATATCATGTGGTAAGCACGCATTCTCCCTGAGGCAGGACCATGTGGTCAAAGGTCAAGTTGACCTGCTTGAAAGCTGGATCAAAACTGGTCAATCAGGTTCAAGGGTACTTAAAAGTAGTGGCAGTTCAACCAGAACCAGTTTTAGGCAGTTCACACAGTTGTCTCTTGCTGCAAGGGAGGCTAAAGTAGTTCTTTGCACCATCACAATTGGAACCCACACTCGGAATCAATTCATAGTAAGGGGTAGTTAGGTAAAATTAGCGCAACTCCCGGGGTAGAGGGCAGACATACAGAATTAGTATGATACAAAGATGTATACAAACGTAACAGGGGACAGTTACTAATAGTGGGATGGGAGATGGCAACTTAAAGAGGAGGTAGAAAGTCTTAAAGTTTCGAGTTGCCCATATCCTATGCAAATGTCGTATTACAGTTTGGGCAACACTTATCAGGAAAGTTTCTCACTGCCTCTTGTTATATTTGTTGCTTTATCGTTTGGAAGCTTGGGAGAGACAGGAAACCACGGCTCCCAACTTTGAGTGTCACTAGTGTACCGTCCAGTGAGGATGAGTCAGCAACTTGTTCAATGAGGTTTGCATATCGATTGGTCTTCCGATTGTGTGCTTCATATCTGGTTTCAAAACACACCATCAGCTCAATTTGTTCCGTGAGGTTTGCATATCGATTGGTCTTCTGGGTGTGTGTTTCATAGCTATCTGGTTTCAGAACACACCACCAGCTCAATGACCAAGACCTCTTGGGTAGTGCTGTTCCACACTACGATGTCAGGCTGCTGGCCAGTTGTGGCAATGTTGGGGGGAGAGATGTAGGGCTGGGATTGTAAAGGTTTGCCAGGAGTTGGTATCCCTAAGGTAAGTTCTTAGAAATGAACTTTGGGGATGATCTCTAAGACAGCATTGTGCCACTCATTGTAATGACACATGCTGAGTGCTTTGGGGCAGTGGTTGAGGATATGGAGCAGTGTTCACCTCTCCCCACAGAGCTTACAAGCACTAGAGAGGCCTTTCCTTCTTCAGTATCTGGCCAAATTAGTGTTGTGGGGCAGAGTGTCCTGAACTGCATTCAGAGAGAACTTCAGTATTAAAGGGGGGATTTCTGGACTGCATTGGACCTAGTGCTGCACTGCAAAATCAGCTAAAGACATCTCAGTTGCAGCTGCCAATGAAATTGGACATAGTTTACCAGTTACAGGGAGCACTAGGAGGAATGTTGCAAGTAAATTTCAGAAATTACACTCCTGGTAGGGGAAAAATTGTGCCGCGTAATGTAAATAAATAATTAAATAATCAAACCTCATAGCTCGCAGGAAAGGCCTACAAAGATTCTGACTACACCGTCGTGATCGCTATCATGCAGTTAGACAAATGCATAATAATTGTGCTGAAACTCACCTCGGTGGTGGAGATACAAGCGCTTTTGTCGTGCCGTCGGCCGCCATTGCTCGATAGCTCTCTTCGACGTTGGTTGCCAGTACAGTCTTACGAAGGCCCCACAAAGATTCTGACCACACAGCCTTAATCGATGTTGTTCACTGACGCTTACATGCCAAAACTGACCGTGCTGGCAAAGTTGTAAGTGCTGTAATAACTTCGTGTGTTCCCTTTGGCCGCCATTGCTAGCGATCGCCGTGTTTGCAACGTGGCATGTGCGTTAATTGGAACTAACTGCGACACGGCGAGTCGCAGCCGGCATTGCAACGGCTACCAGGAGTGCGGTTGCCCCTCGTTACACTCCTGGTTACACTCCTGGTATAGGAAAAATTGTGCCGCGTAATGTTGTGCCGCGTAATGCAAATAATGTAAATAATTAATTAACCTTACACTACCTTGCGAATGGCCTACAAAGAATCTTCCTACACCATCGTGATCGCTATCGTTCAGTGACCCAAGTGTACAATTTTTGTGCTGAAACTCACCTTGGTGGTGGAGATACAAGCGCTTTTGTCTCGCCGTGGCCGCCATTGCTCGAGCGCTCTCTCCGACTTCCGGTGCCAGTACCGTTCTTAGGAAAGGCACACGAAGATTCTGACCGCACAGCCGTGATCGCTGTCGTTCACTGGCGCTTACATGCCAAAACTCACCGTGCTGGCTAAGTTGTGAGTGCTGTCTTGTCTTCCTTTTGGTCGCCATTGCTCGCGATCGACTGAGCCACGTGGCATGTGCGTTAATTGGAACGAATTGCAATAATTAGCTTCGCTACGGCGAGGCAACCGCGGCGTTGCAACGGCTACCAGGAGTGCGGTTGCCCCTCGTTACACTCCTGGTAGGGGAAAAATTGTGCCGCGTAATGTAATCTAATCTAAACTATTCTAAACTAAATAATTAATGTTTGACTACTTACGAATGGCCTGCAAAGATTCTGACTACACCGTCGTGATCGCTATCATGTACTGTCCTCACCGTATAATTTTGGTGCTGAAACTCACCTTGGTGCTGGAGATACAAGTGCTTTTGTCTAGCCGTGGCCGCCATTGCTCGAGCGCTCTCACCGACTTCCGGTGGCAGTACCGTCCTTAGGAAAGGCACGCGAAGATTCTGACCACACGGCCGCGATCGCTGTCGTTCACTGATGCAAAACTCACCGTGCTGGCTAAGTTGTGAGTGCTGTAATAATGTCCTGTCTTTTTTTTGGCCGCCATTGCTCGCGAACGTGGTTGCCACGTGCATGTGCGTTAATTGGAACGGATTGCAATAATTAGCTCGTGCTACGGCGAGGCAACCGCGGGGTTGCAACGGTTACCAGGAGTGCGGTCGCTCCTCGATATAATATAATATAAATAACTCGTTCGAGTGATAGGAATGGCCTACGAAGATTCTGACTACACCTTCATGATCGCTATAATGCACTGTCCCAACCGTACAATTTTGGTGCTGAAACTCACCTTGGTGATGGAGATATGAGCCCTTTTGTCTCGCCGTGGACGCCATTGCTCGAGCGCTCTCTCCGACTTCCGGTGGCAGTACCGTTCTTAGGAAAGGCACGCGAAGTTTCTGCCGTTCACTGACGCTTACATACCAAAACTCACCGTGCTGGCGAAGTTGTGAGCGCTGTATAACAAGTTTCTTGTCTTTTCGATCTCCTTGGGGCGCCATTGCTGACTCAGCTCAATCGATCGACGCGAGCGCTCATGGTCCTCACGTGGCATGTGCGTTAATTGGAATGTGTTGCAATACCTATGCGCTATCGTCGAGCTGCAACCGGTTGCAACGCGGCTACCAGGAGTGCGGTTGCCCCTCGTTACACTCCTGGTATAGAGAAAATTGTGCCGCGTAAATAAATAATTAAATAACCTAATCAAACCTCACAGCACGCAGGAAAGGTCTACAGAGATTCTGACTATACCGTCGTGATCGCTATGATGCAGTGACACAACCACATAATAATTGTGCTGAAACTCACCTTGATGATGGAGGTACAAGCGCTTTTGACGTGCCGTCGGCCGCCATTGCTCGATCGTTCTCTTCGACGGTGGTTGCCAGTGCAGTCATACGAAGGGCCCACAAAGATTCTAACCACACAGCTGTAATCGCTGTTGTTCACTGACGGTTACATACCGAAACTCACCGTGCTGGCAAGGTTGTAAGTGCTGTTATAATTTCGTGTCTTCCTTTTGGTCGCCATTGCTTGCTTTCGACTGAGCGTGGTTGCCACGTGGCATGTGCGTTAATTGGAACGAATTGCAATAATTAGTTTGCGCTACTGCGAGGCAACCGCGGAGTTGCAACGGCTACCAGGAGTGCGGTTGCCCCTCGTTACACTCCTGGTAGGGGAAAAATTGTGCCGCGTAAATAATCAAATCTAAATAATTAAATAATCAAACCTCACAGCATGCAGGAAAGGTCTACAGATTCTGACTACACCGTCGTGATCGCTATCATGTAGTGACACTACCACACAATAATTGTGGCGAAACTCACCTTGGTGATGGAGATACAAGCGCTTTTGTCGTGCCGTCGGCCGCCATTGCTGATCGCTCTCTTCGACGTTGGTTGCCAGTACAGTCATACGAAGGGCCCACAAAGATTCTGACCACACAGCCGTAATCGCTGTTGTTCACCAACGGTTACATACCAAAACTCACCGTGCTGGAAAGGTTGTAAGTGCTGTTATAATTTCGTGTCTTCCCTTTGGTCGCCATTGCTAGCGTTCGACTGAGCGTGGTTGCCACGTGGCATGTGCGTTAATTGGAACGAATTGCAATAATTAGCTTGCGCTACGGCGAGGCAACCGCGGAGTTTTAACGGCTACCAGGAGTGCGGTTGCCCCTCGTTACACTCCTGGTATAGGAAAAATTGTGCCGCGTAAATAAATAATCTAATTTAATAATTAAATAATCAAACCTCACAGCACGCAGGAAAGGTCTACAGAGATTCTGACTACACCATCGTGATCGCTATCATGCGGTGACACAACCACACAATAATTGTGGTGAAACTCACCTTGGTGATGGAGATACAAGCGCTTTTGTCGTGCCGTCGGCCGCCATTGCTCGATCGCTCTCTTCGACGTTGGTTGCCAGTACCGTCATACGAAGGGCCCACAAAGATTCTGACCACACAGCCGTAATCGCTGTTGTTCACTGACGGTTACATACCAAAACTCACCGTGCTGGCAAGGCTGTAAGTGCTGTTATAATTTCGTGTCTTCCCTTTGGTCGCCATTGCTAGCGTTCGACTGAGCGTGGTTGCCACGTGGCATGTGCGTTAATTGGAACGAATTGCAATAATTAGCTTGCGCTACGGCGAGGCAACCGCGGAGTTTCAACGGCTACCAGGAGTGCGGTTGCCCCTCGTTACACTCCTGGTAAGGGAAAAATTGTGCCGCGTAATTACACTCCTGGTAGGGGAAAAATTGTGCCGCGTAAATAATGTAATTAAATAATCAAACCTCATAGCTCGCAGAAAAGGCCTACAAAGATTCTGACTACACCATCGTGATCGCTATCATGCAGTGACACAACCACACAATAATTGTGGCGAAACTCACCTTGGTGATGGAGATACAAGCGCTTTTGTCGTGCCGTCGGCCGCCATTGCTCGATCGTTCTCTTCGACGTTGGTTGCCAGTACAGTCATACGAAGGGCCCACAAAGATTCAGACCACACAACCGTATTCGCTGTTGTTCACTGACGGTTACATACCGAAACTCACCGTGCTGGCAAGGTTGTAAGTGCTGTTATAATTTCGTGTCTTCCTCCATTGCTGGCTAGCGTTCGACTGAGCGTGGTTGCCACGTGGCATGTGCGTTAATTGGAACGAATTGCAATAATTAGCTTGCGCTACTGCGAGGCAACCGCGGAGTTGCAACGGCTACCAGGAGTGTGGTTGCCCCTCGTCTAAACTAAATAATTAATTAAATAATCAAACCTCATAGCTCGCAGGAAAGGCCTACAAAGATTCTGACTACACCGTCGTGATCGCTATCATGCAGTTAGACAAATGCATAATAATTGTGCTGAAACTCACCTTGGTGGTGGAGATACAAGCGCTTTTGTCGTGCCGTCGGCCGCCATTGCTTGATCGTTCTCTTCGACGTTGGTTGCCAGTACAGTCTTACGAAGGCCCCACAAAGATTCTGACCACACAGCCGTAATCACTGTCGTTCGCTGACGCTTACATGCCAAAACTGACTGCGCTGGCAAAGTTGTAAGTGCTGTAATAACTTCGTGTCTTCCCTTTGGCCGCCATTGATAGCAATCGACTGCGCGTGGTTGCCACGTGGCATGTGCGTTAATTGGAACCAACTGCGCTACTCAGCTTGCGCTACGGCGAGTCGCAGCCGGCGTTGCAACGGCTACCAGGAGTGCGGTTGCCCCTCGTTACACTCCTGGTTACACTCCTGGTATAGGAAAAATTGTGCCGCGTAAATAATCTAAATAATCTAAATAATCTAAATAATTAAATAATCAAACCTCACAGCACGCAGGAAAGGTCTAAAGAGATTCTGACTACACCATCGTGATCGCTATCATGCAGTGACACAACCACACAATATTTGTGGCGAAACTCACCTTGGTGGTGGAGATACAAGCGCTTTTGTCTCGCCGTGGCCGCCATTGCTCGAGCGCTCTCTCCGACTTCCGGTGGCAGTACCGTTCTTAGGAAAGGCACACGAAGATTCTGACCACACAGCCGTGATCGCTGTCGTTCACTGACGCTTACATGCCAAAACTCACCGTGCTGGCTAAGTTGTGAGTGCTGTCTTGTCTTCCTTTTGGTCGCCATTGCTCGCGATCGACTGAGCCACGTGGCATGTGCGTTAATTGGAACGAATTGCAATAATTAGCTTCGCTACGGCGAGGCAACCGCGGCGTTGCAACGGCTACCAGGAGTGCGGTTGCCCCTCGTTACACTCCTGGTATAGGAAAAATTGTGCCGCGTAAATAATGTAAATAATGTAACCTAAACCTCACAGCACGCAGGAAAGGTCTACAGAGATTCTGACTACACCGTCGTGATCGCTATCATGCAGTGTTACAACCACACAATAATTGTGGTGAAACTCACCTTGGTGGTGGAGATAGCTACAAGCGCTTTTGTAGTGCCGTCGGCCGCCATTGCTCGATCGTGCTCTTCGACGTTGGCTGCCAGTACAGTCATACGAAGGGCTCACAAAGATTCTGACCACACAGCCGTAATCGCTGTCGTTCACTGACGCTTACATCACCGTGCTGGCAAGGTTGTAAGTACTGTTATAGTTTCATGTCTTCCCTTTGGTCACCATTGCTAGCGTTCGACTGAGCGTGGTTTCCACGTTGCATGTGCGTTAATTGGAACGAATTGCAATAATTAGCTTGCGCTACGGCGAGGCAACCGCGGAGTTGCAACAGCTACCAGGAGTGCGGTTGCCCCTCGCTAATAATGCAAATATAAACAAATAAAAAACCTCCCAGCCCGCAGGAAGGACCTACAAAGGTTCTGACTAAATCTTCATGATCACTATCGTGTAGTTACCCAACCGTACAATTTTGTTGCTGAAATTCATCTTGGTAGTTGAGTTGCGAGTGCTTTTGTCTTCCCTTCAGCTCCATTGCTTGAGCGCTCTCTTCAACTTTCAAAGTTTCATTGCCACAAAGACTATATATGACCACCCAGCGAGTTGCAACCGGTTGCATCGCGGCTACCAGGAGTGCGGTTGCCCCTCGCTAATAACTAATAATGCAAATATAAACAAATAAAAAACCTCCCAGCCCGCAGGAAGGACCTACAAAGGTTCTGACTAAATCTTCGTGATCACTATCGTGCAGTGACCCAACCGTACAATTTTGTTGCTGAAATTCATCTTGGTAGTGGAGTTGTGAGTGCTTTTGTCTTCCCTTCAGCCGCCATTGCTCGAGCGCTCTCTTCAACTTTCAAAGTTTCATTGCCACAAAGACTATGCATTATGACCACCCAGCGAGTTGCAACCGGTTGCATCGCGGCTACCAGGAGTGCGGTTGCCCCTCGGGGAATACAAATTAAGCTAGGTCATGTTTTTTAAAAATAATAAAATGCGCTGATAGAAGGCTAGAAGTGCAGCTGCATGCACTTCTAGCATTTCTACCCTCCTAGTTACCTGCAAGTAAGAAACTTGACCTATAGCTTATCTTAATTGGCCTATTTGGTTTTCCTTTCAGAGATCTATGATGCTATAAAGATCACATTAGGCTGCACTTGTGTGCACATTCTTGGATTGCTACAGTGGAGACATAGAGAAATGCAACTGAGTTGACCAGAGCCTGGTTAAAACAACCTTTCCAGTGTGGCTGCACAATCTTCAACACACCTGAAGACCTGATCTTGACACTCCATGAACTAGCTGGGCATGTTGCATCTTCTTTCCAGCCTTTGCCATAGCTGACTTGGCTCTAGTCATCAGTGCTTGCTTGCTTGCTCAAGCCAGGGTCCTCATGAGGGTGTCTTGTGCTGCCAACATTAATTAGTTGGTGGGCTGTTCACTGGAGAACCTTTTCTCTCTTGATCTCTACAGTGGTAGTGAACCTCACAGCTGGGTCTGTGCATGGAGACCTGTAGCTGCCAATGAGCTGGCATTTGGCAGCTTTATGATGACAGACTTCCCTTCTCTTGGGTGACAACAACTCTGAAGCAATAGCCATGAGATTCCTGAAGAGATCAGCAGGGCTAGCCAAGTCAGCTGACATGGCCAGACTATACCTACCTCAATCCCAAGGAGGCCCCAACCTCCCTCCCATCTCCCTGCTATACAAGAAGCAGCAAGTCTCATAGGCTTCTCAGACAAATGCCAGCTTGGTAAAGCTGAAGCTTCTGCTGTCACGTTGGTGGTGTCTTGTCAACTATTTGCAGCATTCTTGAGAGCTTGTTCAGTAGCTGGCTTCTGATGTTGTTGATATTGGGTGATACCTGGATACCCTGCCCAGGAATTCGATTGTTTCACTCCCCAATGAACAGTATGGATTGACCACCAATAGTCATGCAGGGCTGGATTAAAGGACTTTCCAGAGGAGGCTCTTATCTTCAGGCTGTGGCACTTAGCTGGCTTGGCCCACATGCCTGTCCACTACAACCACCTTTCAACTGGTTGAGGCAATTTCTGCCAGTCAGCAGGCCCACTCTCAATTCAGAGAAGGCACAAAAAAGATACTACAGCAAAATTACAACTACTGCAGTATGCAAAAGTTTGTTCTTGGTTCTGGCCTTACTGTTGCTGGTTACACTTCGCTAATACCTGAATTTTACTGACTTGTCCCATAGATTGTCATTCGAGGTAGCCATCCAATGAAGCCTGTAGTTGCCATTGAGCTAACTCAACACTGATTTTACTTGGAACTTGGATTTGAAGGTGTAGCTACACTGACTTGGATGGAGACTCTAAACCACTAGTGTCAATTATATAGCAGGTAGCTGACCAGCATTAATTTTTTTGCGCTGACATCATTCTTGTATCTAATTATAGATGATAATTATCATTGTGTTATTTATGGTGCCAGCATCGGCATGGCACTGCTTTATCAAAGTTTTAAGAATAATTTACTGGTAAGGCCAGTTTATTGGCAGGTAAGTACTCACCTATTGATCACATTGTACCTCAGCCAAATACATTAAAAAAATCAAAGATCTTCTGAAATCCGGACCAAGATCTTAAAGTGAAGATCTTACCTCACAGCTCCAAGATCTTCTCAAGGTCAGACCAAGGTCTTAAAATGATCTTTATCAAGATCTTAATCAGATCTTGATGTAAATGTCTTACCTCACAGCTCAAGATCTTCTCAAGATCAGACCTAGATCTTAAGATGATCTTTATCAAGATCTTAATCGGATCTTGATGTAAATGTCTTACCTCACAGCCCAAAATCTTCTCAAGATCAAACCAAGATCGTGAGATGATCTTACCAAGATCCTAATCACATCTTGACATGTGCATTGTACAAGACCAACCCAAGATCTCACTAGGATCTCGACAAGATCCTATCAAGAATCCACGCTTTCTTACAGATAAATCTTACATAATTCAAGATCTTGCTATCTCATGTAAGACCTTGTGATGTCTTACAAGATCTGTAATCTTAGTAAGATTTTTTTGCTGGGATTGTAGAGGTGTGAAAAAAACATTCAGCTGGTACATTCCAGTGGTATAGGCACAGCATTTGCTGCTCCTAAAATTGTCGTGCAGGTGCAGGTACAATATTACAGGTTTCTACACAGGACAGCTAAATGACTAACTCTAGTTAGTCAGCTACCGAGAATAATATAACAGAGCTACAAACCAGCACTTCAATGAAATCGTCACACCTCCCTCTCTCCCTTGCTCCCTCACTCCCTCCCTCCCTCCTTCCCTGTCTGTCCACCTGCCTGCGCATGGCACTTGCTGCTGACAGCACGCTTTTTGAATCCAACTTTTGACCACTCTTCCAATTTGTTAGAACTACCAAAGTGAGGTTGAAATGTGATTCACAAATTAATCTCTCATTGATGACCAAGCAACAATCGTCATACTGAAGCACACCAGTGCAATTAATAACACTCTCCAAGCATACATACATACATGCACTTACTGGAGGTGATGTGTTGAAGGTCTGTACATTGAATCGTTCCCTGAACTGCATCATGTAGGATGTAGCACCCAGGCGATTGTCAGTGTTCCAAGCAAGGGTCACCTCTCTTGCCATCCTATTCCCCACTCTGAGTTCAGAATTCCATTCATTGGGGACTGTGTTACATGCAGACATACACTGCATGTGAGAAGAGAAGCAGGAGGTTGGAGGGAGGGAGGGGGAGGGAGGGAGGGAGACGAAAAGAGAGGAGTAAAAGGAGAGGAGTAAAAGGAAGAGGAAGAAAAGGGAGGGAGTCAAGGCTGAATGAAAGCTCAAGTAGACATGCAGACACCAGTACATACCACAAAACCAACGTACAGGTGTGGAGTGGTCCTAAAGCTTGACCCAGTCCTAAAGACTACACAGGTGTTAGTATTTACTTTCTTCACAATCACATCAAAGTGCCTTATACCTGCACACCTGGCAGGTGTACATACATTATAAGTATGCGTGATTTCATACTATACATGATACACATGTAGTCTCCAAAGAGCGCCCATCTGCAAAAGAATGCCCACCCCGCACTTTTGGTTGAATTTCTTGTAGAGGGTCAAAGTTTACTCGAATGAACACCCACCAGTCTTGTGTGCCATTCTTCAAGATAGTGTCAGGAGTGCGAGCCTTGAGCGTATGTGTTGGTTGCCTTTCATTGAGACTGAAACCAGAGCAAAGGGACTCTATTAAGGCTGTCTGTTAGGGGAATACTATCGTTTGTATGGACTACAAGTTGGAGTGTGTTGAAAGTGGAAAACACAGCATAGTTGTCGTAGTTTCGCCTCTCATGATTCAGCAAAATTGTCAGCCTGAGGGCTGTAGAAGCCAGTGATTCCATCATTACCAGGTGTACTGAATTCAGGCTCTACTCACTACCAAGGATGATCTGATCAAGTGTAGCTATATAGCTGTCACTGGCATCTTCCAACTTATGCAGCAACAAATGACAGTTGCTGTGGAGAGCAGCAAATCCTTCTGTTGCAGCTGATGATACTTTCCAATGCCGAATCTGGCCAGCTATGACACAACAGTTGGTTGGAGTGTATGACATTGACAGTATATTATCAGAACTGTCTTGCTGCTAATTAAACATGGGTGTTCTTTCATGGATAAATGCAGGAACACTAAAAAGAGTGCCCACTCCCCTGTTTGGTGAACATGTAGAGTGCACTGCCCATGGGTGCTCTTTCACATGACTATGGTATGTACATAGCATCAAGTGATTAAAGCAACATCAGCACAATGGTCTCGACCTTTCACAATGCAACACTCTCAGCAAACAAACACACACATACACAAAGTTTCTCATAACACACACTTCATTGCTTGCATGCACAAACGTAACCAGCTTAACATTCCTATCCTCCACCACCAGTCAACACTGGTTACCATCTGAGGAAGGACGCCCTGATAGAGATGATGAAAGCACTTGGCCTTGTAGTAGCTCCAAGTGGTAGCTATAACTGTCCATCTCATCAATGGCACAACCATCCACAACTTTCTAGACATCCACTGCAACTCTTCTAAAGAATGGCATTGCTCCAATCATGTGTCAAGAAGACAAATGTACTGATGATTGATGGGTTCTCTATGTTAGATCACTTCCTCTTTTGAACAGCTGAAAACCTGTGTAGAAATTTTCAAAAACAGAGGAACATAGCTACTACCGCCCATGGGGAGGTAGACATCTGTTCCTCCTTGGTGACCCAGCCCAACTACTTGTCATCAACCAAAGAGGTACTGCTTTATGGAGAAAGTTTACCATGATCCTCTTGAGGGAAATCAAAAGGGTCCAGTTCTTTCATCAGTTCTTGCCAAAGGCAGGCTAGGAATTTGTGATGCTGAAGTCTTCAACACAGTAGCTGTGTCCAGAACTACTCCATTGAGAATGTGGAAATTGACAAGACTGTTATCATCTGTTCCACAAGGAAAGAGTGTAGATTGATTAACCCTTTCCCACCCACAGTTTTTTTCGAGGTCATTTTCAGCCTCTAGATCCCTTGAGCATACTCTAATTCCAGTTCTCTAAGGTTGTTGTGCTCGAAACCTGCTCCCTGAGGTAATTTCAACCATCCTAAGCAGACACGTGACTCTAACTACACCCACTAATTAACAAACTTTCAATCAAGTCTCTTGGGCAATGTCAACCTGTCTTAGCTCAAAAATGGGCCTTGAACGCTGGAAATGTAGGCCCTACAAGGTGAGACAGCTGGTTTCTAAGCTCATTTATGCCAAAAAGGACAGAAACGGCCAACCCAGTGCCACGTGAAGGCTTTCCACAGCCAAGTAGAGACACAGCCATGTGCTGTCACCCTCCAGGTGACACCCACCCACCTCCCCCTGTCCCACCCTTTGTGCTGGTGCAGAACCTATCTCCCAAGGACATTGCTTGAAGTGACACTATGAAGCTGAAAGTCTCATGATATCATATGGAGTCATTGGTCAGGAAATGGTTAATGACAAATACCAAGTCCTCTGGTTGGAAGCGTCCCCATCCCCAGTCATGAGACACTACAAGGTCCACCTCCAAACAAAAAAAAAACACTTGATCTGCCCTGCTTTATCTTCAGCTACAAATTCATTGCATCTCACCATCGCTCATGCATTTCATGCACGCGTGGCACAGTTGCTAACAAACACATTTGATGAAACTTCTCCCGTGCAGACCCTCCATGTTCTGTCCAGAGCATGCACAGCAGTAAGGTCTTGCAGTGTGTGTACATGGCTGAGTGCAACACAAGCTTGTCCTGACTTGAAAACTTGTCATACTGCCTTCTGAACTGTCAGTACTTGGACGCGGTGCACTGTGACAGCATACGCAAAACTGTAAGGGAAATTGCTGATGAAGAATGCTGTAAGATGCACCAGGAATTTCAATGTATTGCCAATACCATGGAACCGGAAGACAGTCACTGGGATTAGCTAACTTTTGCACATCAATGCAGTTCGTGTGTACAGCAATTATTACAGCAAGAGTGCCATTTACCTACCCAGGATTAATATGCGTGTTTCTGCAAAGAACTATTCATGCTCCTAATTCAAGCTTGAGGGTGTCTGGAAGGCATTCTCCGCATCTTTGTATTCTTTCATGATTAAAATGATGCAAAGGATGTCCATGGTGGTTTGTATCTAACGCTGGGTACTCCACCTCTAATCCTTCAATTTTACTATGTGTGGGTTCTTCAAATCTTAAAAACTGCTGGGCTAGGTGACAGCAGTCTCTAGTATTGTTGGGCACCAGTACTCTATCGTGGTAGAATGTATTGTACTGAGTTATTGGTTGGTTAAACAGCCAGCTTTGGGCAAGGAAATGGTCATCACTGCCCCAATGCAGAGAGTATGCAGTAAGCAACCATGTCAGAGTAGAATAGCACTAAGTGCCAGTAAGACAAAATGAGATTGCATTGCATGCACAACTGCCATCTGCATGCACCCACTTACTATACTGTAGTACTCCCATTGATACTATTCTTGCTTCCGGAGATATTTCTACCCTTCTGCAGCCTCCATTAGCTTTCAGGTAGCATGGCCGCAGCAAGCGGTCCGGCCGGTCCGGTTTTGGCCAGACCAGTTTTTCACTCGAGTAAGAAAAAAGACTTCCTTGTAGGCTTCCATCAGTGCTTTACGGCATGGCAGAGAAAGTCATCGAAGTGCAGTACTGAATTTTTCCATGCTTTCACCAGTCCTAGTTTGACACGACTCGAAACTCGATACTCAGGGGCTAGAGACAAGACCAACACACACAGAATGGAGGCAGGACTAACGCGCGCCGCCTTACTCACGGATCAGAGTATCGAGTTTGAGTGATGGTGACAGTGTACCAGCCCTTTCAGCCAACTCACATTTCCTTCCACATTGAGAGTGAGGTGGTCACAGAATTGAAAAACCAGAAAAGTTAGACGTGGCAAAGCACGAAGGTGCTACAATCGTACGAGAGCCAATCCAGATAGCTGAAAAGCAAAGGTGAACAAAAAAATTTCCGTGCTTCGTGCGGATTGGATCAGCACTACATGCCTCTATGCACTGCCTTCGGCAGTAGCCGTACTACTCTATAATAGCTTGCTACGGGCCTGGGTAGGACACTTCATACCGTCAAAATTGCACAATTTTGCTAAATGGAGATTACAACGAGGTTTTAAGCAAAGTTAACCATACCCCACAAGCCGAGGGCAGTGCTGGGACCAGGGGGTTTTCCTAGCAGAACGCACGTGAGAAGTGGCACACACTTTCTATCCAGTACGGAGAAACAGAAAATAGCCTGAGCTGTCTCTCTACTCGCCATTGGTTCAACGTCCATAAGCAGCCAGTTTGTCACTCTTGAGGGCATCAAGTCCCCACCAAGTCTCACCATGAGCCATCAAGACACCCGGCAACCACCAGAACCAAACAAACCAGAGCCACAGCATCCCAAGCACCCACCTCATAGGTGGGACTCGTACCCCTCCAATCCATCGTAATCAACTCCATGCAATCCGCCATGGCTCCAATGTCATCAGTATTTCAATCTCTCGATGACAACCTCAAAGGTATCCAGACCACCCTCCAGCACTTACAATCCACCCCCGTGGAGCTCACACCCAGCGGGACACTGGGCTCCCCGCTTGTCATCCAAGCAAGCAACTCCTCTTCCACCTCCTCACTGAACACAGGCTCCAGCATGTCCTCAACGCCAAATGTTCAGTGTAACTCAACATTATGTGAGCCCTTGCATAGACTCACTACTTCTAGGCATGTCATCTGGTACAGCCACACAGATGCCCACCCCACTTTCATTGGCTGGCATCCCTCTGATAACCCCTCCCACATCATCACCACTAACAGTGACACAGCCACAACCCCGGCGGTGGGATCAGCAGGGCATTCCTTCCAATCACGTGTACTCTGGGGGTGGGGGAGAGCACAAACCCATCAGTAATGGTCGGCCCTATACATGATGTCTGTTCCCCCTAAGTTGATTAAAAGAGCTGGTGGGGAGAATATGTTGACATGATTGAGCTTTTGCCAGAAAAACTAGGCCAGACGGAGGAGGAAAAATCCTCCAGCGATAAAAAAGAGAAAAAGCATAATAAAGCAAACGTAACCACCACAGCACAATGGGCAGAATGCTTCAATGCATACATCAAGGTAGTGCGCCAGAAGCAACCTAGCTGCACCGGGGACCTCATGTCATACTCCTCTCCAATCCTGAGGGCCTCCCGCACGTTCCAAGCAGAGGGGTGGGAGCAGTATGATCGCAATTTTCGTAAGAAAGCCCAGCTTTCCCAGCCCTTCAATGGGGCAGCATCGACAATTCCCTGGCCTTCTGTAGTGCCAACCCACGACAGCATTGCGAGTTATGCTTCAGTGTAGACCACATAACAGAGGAGTGCGAGGAGTACAAAGTGCCGACACCAACCAGAGCTGAAACTCAGTTACTGCAAGCCTCAGCCCCGGTCACTGATGACTTTAGTCGCAAATGGAACTGGGGATCTTGCATGTTTGCTGGTTGCAGATTCCACCATGTGTGCTTGGAGTGTCATCGGCAGCACAGAATCCACAAGTGCTTTTCCAAGAAGCGATAGTCACCGTACCCTGCACAACAGGCCCAATAAGGATCCTACTCCCAGGGGGACCATAGCTCCTTCTGCAAAAAGGAACCCCAAAGTAGACACACCACACGAACCCAGACGCAAAACACAATCAACTCAGTTGCTAAACAGGTCATAGATATGAATAATCAAGTGATTCACAACTCCCACTGAAACAATTGACACCCACTAGAGACTGATTCACACTCCTTACGTAGGGTTGATCCCCGCTCTTTAAGCACAGCTGATCCACACCTCCCACTCTTAGCAAAACACATTCCTCACTCAAGACTGATCCCCACTCTCCACCCATGGTTGGTTCATACCCCCTACTGCTAGTAGATAAGCATGCTTCATCTTCAGTAACTCCACATCACTCACATGCCCCTTTGACAACACATTCCTACCCACTTGCAGTTGGTTCACATCATAGTAGAAGCTCGCACCACATATCTGGCAGGCATTTGACATTATCACATCATGCCTCAGTTTACAGTGGCCACACGTTCAGGATCGGGGCTGCCAACATGGCAGCAGCTCAAGGGATCAGTGCCCCTCTCATCAAGACCATAGTGGAGTGAAGCCTTCCACACAGTCAACAAGATGCCCTGTGACACTCTGCCTCAGTATCAACTACCCTGACTCAGCAGTAGCTGGGTGGCGGACAACCAGACTATGTTGCATTTCCTGTGCACATTCCAAAAGCAGTAGATACCAACATTGCACACAAATGTTAAATAATCTTCTAGATGTATCTGCCTATCATTATGTACACGTTTCTGCCTATCATGTTGTGCACAAGCAAACAATTTGTGAGAATTGTCAAGTTCCACAATTCTCTTTGGGGGGTGGAATTACTCATCACCTGAATAATTACTTCCTTCTGTCTTTAGGCACCACCCCCCCAAAAAGCAATTATTTGTACTGCCAATGATTAACCCTTACATAACCAGCCAGTCGTAATGGGCAGTGATATTGACAAGCGGCAGACAAAGACAGCAGACCCTGCCAGTAGCAACTGGCAGTGAGAACCAGTCCAGCCAAGCGGCGGGTAAGCCAGTGGACCCTGCTTGTAGCGACTGGCAGCAAGAGCCAGCCCAGCCAAGCAGTGGGTAATGCCAGCGGACCGTGCCAGTAGCAACTGGCAGTGAGAGCTAGGGTCTCCGGCCAAGTGGCCAGTACCACTTGGCCAAGACCAAGGTAAGTTGGGGAAAGGGACTGCGTCCCCCACATTTCCCTTGCATATTGATATTGGTATGGAGGGACCCAGACGTAGGGACTAACTTGAGGCAAAGCATTGGGTCCCTCCATGCCATGCATGGCAAGGCCTGGACCCTTGCACTGCCCTCCAAAACTATAATGTGATGATACACATTGTGGCTCGATCAGCAGTTGTTAAGTAATTCAGGTCTAGGGCTAATGAATAATTAATAAGATGTCGGTACTCACATACTGTTACTTAGAGTCATTGATCGGCTAACATTTTTCCATGGCAGCAACCACAATCAACAAAGCTGGTGTGTCACTTTGATGCGGATAGCGGCCGTTTCAAGTGTCATATTGGTGCTTTGATGTGGCAGAGCAGTACTTTGAAGAAATCCTCTTGGACTTAAAAGATTACAATGCCAGGTGAGAGAAAAAACTATGTGATGGCCTGGACCCTTGCACCACCCTCCAAAACAATAGTGTGATGATACACATTGTGGCTCAATCAGCAGTTGTTAAGTAACAAGGTCCCGGGTTAATGAATAATTAATCAGATACTGCCACTCACATACTGTTATTTAGAGTCATTTATCAGTCATGGCAGCAACCACAGTCAATAAGGGTGGTGTGTCACTTTGATGCGGCTAGCGGCCCTTTCAAGTGTCATATTGGTGCTTTGATGTGGCAGAGCAGTACTTTGAAGAAATCCTCTTGGATTTAATGCCAAGTGAGAAAAAAACCTTTTAAAGTAGGACGCTCCTGTACAGCGATCTCCAAAACAAGTTGACGGGCAACATCAAAGTCTACATAAGTTTTTACATCAAACTACTCCCTCTGCTTGAAAATGCCCTAAAACTCAATTTTGAGGCCCTCTACTAAACTGAAAATCTGGACCCTCTCCAAGGCCCCATCCACACTCTGACCCCATCATCAAATACGCACACAAAACAGGTCCAAAAAAATACGCATGGATTAATCATGGCTCCTCTCAATTGCAGGCTACAGGCCAAAACTTACTCTCGTGCTCAAAACAAGGATTTGGCTACCCTTGGCTCCAAAAAAAAAAATTCCACACACACCAAAACCGACTAAATCCGAGGCCAGTTTCTGAAAGGTCAACCTATACCCTGCAAAACTAGGTATGCTTTTCCACGCTCACCTCAAGGTTACAGAGTTTTGGCCACATATCTATTCCCTCTCACCAACCAAGGGCTACAACCAAGGCAGCCAATTTTCGCCATAACAACGAAAATGGGTGGGGCCTAGAATGCTGAAAGGTCAACTATCTCGAGTACCTTGGCCAGAGAACTGTTGGATGCTGTTCACTTTCCAGGCTGCCCTTCGGGTGCTTCAGCAGCCTCGCAAACATTCTACCTAGGTTTTTACTTTTTTTTAGTTTAGCTTTTATTCTTATTTCGAGGGGCAACCGCACTCCTGCAACCCCAGTTGTGACTCGCCGTAGCGCAAGCTAAGTATGGCAGTTCGTTCCAATTAACGCACATACCACGTGGCAACTACGCTCAGTCGATCGCTAGCAATGGCGGACAAAGGGAAGACAAGAAATCATTACAGCGCTCACAATTTCGCCAGCACGGTGAGTTTCGGCATGTAAGCGTCAGTGAACGACAGCGATCACGGCCGTCTGGTCAGAATCTTTGTAGGCCCTTCGTAAAAGCTGTACTGGCAAGAGAGCTTGAGCAATGGCGGCCGACGGCACGACAAAAACGCTTGTATCTCCACCACCAAGGAGAGTTTCAGCACCAAAATTGTAAGATTGTGTCACAGCATGATAGCGATAACGACGGTGTAGTCAGAATCTTTGTAAGCTATTCCTAAGGTAGTCGAAGGTTATTTACATTATTTTCATTATATTACGCGGCACAATCTTTCCCAGTGGAGGATTTTTTCAAAGTACCGCGCGGCCACATCAGAGTGCTGATTTGACACTTGAAAGGACCGCTAGCCACATCAAGTGACACGCCCTCCTTGTTGATTCCGGTGGTTGCAGCCATGGGAAAATGTAAACAGATCAATAACTCTCAATCATCAGTTATAAATTATTCGTGAGCAAAGTTGCGCAATTTTGCCAATCTGGAGTGCATGGCCTACCTTTAATCACGTGATGATTATGTAATATCCTGGGTTCAGTGGAGGACGTGGAGGCAAAGTACCGTATTACGGGAAATTTTGGCGGCCATTAACTTAGTCGAAATGGCTCGATATAAAATTAAACATTTGGCGATCGACAGAAAAGGTACGACCTAACTGTGCGCGTGACTTCACGAGATCAAGAAGCGCTTAAGCCCCGGCCCCAGGACGAAGACGTACGAAAACGGAGAGCAGTGTCGTGGCCATCACGTTTTCAGCGGCATCTGGAGGCCCACGATCGGCGAACAGCTATCCGGGAGGCCAGCAATGCCCAGGATGCGTACGCTGTGGCACGATCGACCAAGGTACACAGTCGGCGATGACCGCATGCTCTGGATAATAATTTTCAGCAGCCTGTACGCTTTTACTTCGGTGCACCGTCTGTGAAGTAGTAGGCGCTTCTCTGTAGACCTTTCTCAGCAGGTAGTACCTTGGGTCTTGCAATTTCAAGGTGATCTTGCCTCGCTGCGCGCGCCGTCAGTCGATCTGGCCAGCCATTTTTTTTAATTTGGCGATTGACTTCCGAATCGCCAACTCGACAAATTAAAACGGTCGCCAAAATTTCCCGGTATACGGTATACCAGCAGGTAGTGGCTGAGTTGAAGGGAAAAACTGATGTTGGAAATTCTCAGATTCACCATGGTTGCTGAGTTATGCCTTATGCATTGTCTTCCAGTTGGTTGCCATTGCTAACGTGGTGAAGTGTGCGTTAATTGGAACGAAACATCAGCTCAGCCATACAACTTAGCCGAGGTACAAGTCTAGCTATGTGTATGAGGTGGTGGATGCAATCAGAGTCTGCCAAAGCATCCAAGAAGTGTCAGAAAGACGAGAGGCTTCGTTCTAAAAAGTGAATTTGCCGTAGTTACCGGTTCCACTTACCAAGAGTCTTGTTTACAAGTCTGTGTGCGTTAATTGGGAGCCGTAAGTTAGCCGTGATTTGATGTGCAGTGTTGCTCTAATTTGCGTCTAGGCAATGCTGCGGCCATTGAGGTTGCGTAGTCACTCAAAAGACCGACTATCTCCCAGCCTGGGTCTCTTGTCAGTCTGTGGTGGGAGGCCTGTGGATAGCTGCTACTGCAGAGGAGGTTGGTGTGGGTACCAGTGGTGGAAGGCCTGTTGGTACTACTGTGGAGAAGGGGTTTGGTGTACCAGCAGGTACCAGTGGCATTGCCGGATTTCAGAGCAAAGACCTCCCTCCTAACCAGCAGCAAAACGTGGTCTGCATGTAGCTAGACAGCCAGTGAGCATGCAAACTTGCAGTGGTGTGAGCAACGTGCTTTTGTGGTGGCAACATCACGGTAGAACTTCCTCCATTACCCTGGCAAGTCTGTGTTGCATGGGACAATGCCCTCCCCAGTAGCTTTTGTTGTCGTATTTTAAGTCTGGATAACCTACCAGCTATCAACTGCTTCTGCACAGACACTGGTGCAGGAATGTGACACGAGTCATGTGGCTGTAGTGTGCAGCTGTTGTGTGGCTTCTAGACGTCATAGTATGCTTGATCCTTCCAGTACACTTGATCCCCTATGGGTACCTAGTCTCATTCCCAGACCCAAACAACCCCAACGAGGATTGCTTGCAGTATCATTCACGGGGAAGGAGGGTCTGGTGATTTGAGTGGAGGTAACGCGGATCTACGCCTGAAATGCAGGCGTACTCAATTATTGGTTAATTATCAAATTCTACTGTAAATATTTTTCACTGATTTAGAAGCACTCTCAGAACTATGGCTAGGATGTTATATCTATAGCTTAGATGGTAGCCAAGACTAGTGAAGCAATTGATGTCACTATGGCGTACGGCAAGTAGCTCCGTTCAAAGTGGCCAGATAAAATGGTGGCTAGTACTAGCAGCAGGTGCCTGGTGGAGTCACTGTGCAGAATCCGACAATCATGGTAGTCAGCCATCTCATCAAGCAGGACTGTAGTGCCATAGAGTCACCATGCCACGACAATGCTCAAGCACTTGCAAACAAACCATGAACAAACGAACAGTGCACCTAGTACCTAGGGCCAAAATTTTATACAACGGAAATGACGTCATGTGTAAATGAAATTGTCAACATTCACATTACCCCTGCTCAAGTCACCAGACCCTCCCCCGGAAATGATACTGCAAGCAATCCACGTTGGGGTTGTTTGGGTCTGGGAACGAGACTAATGGGTACCGGTCAGGATTTCATTTTAGAAATTTCCCCAAGAGGGGGTGAAACCAAGTTTTGATGAATTTCGGGTGGGGGGCACAAGTGGCATTTGTTGCTATACCTAATAGAGGGGTCTGGCGGTCCTCCCCCAGAAACATTTACATTATATTATCCTCTGAGATTGAGCAATCTAAGGGTCAAAAATCACATATTATTGCTAACCAAAACAGAGGCACATATCAATACATTAAGATTTTAATGTGTGTGTGTGTGTCTGTGCGTAACAGAAGTTGGATGTTCGGGGGGGCAGGACTAGACTAGTGACGTGCAACCTTTTTATTTCATTACAACCTCAGAACCTCAAACTCCACAAAGAATGCTTGAGAACTTTGCAATTGGGCAGGGGCTAGAACCTTCCAGAACGGCTGGGGCTGCAAGCAGACACAACTGGACAGCAGTAGCTAGAAGCGGAAGCAATCGGGGAGCAGCAGTGCCACTGTGGAAGCAGACACTATCGGGGAGCAGCAGCTAGCTGAGATGGATGCAATCAGGCAGCAGCAGCGGAAGGGGACACTATCGGGGAGCAGCTGGGGCTGACACAATCAGGGAGAACAGCTGAATTGGGAGCAGTAGCTAAGGTGGACACAATCAAGGAGCAGCAGCTCAGGGCTTTATTTAGTTAGGGCTTCATTTAGGGGGAGTGGGGGGGAGCATTCGCCCGCCCCCCCCCCCCCCCCCCCCCCCCCCCCCCCCCCCCCCTTGGCATTTCACATTCCCCATTGTACATACTATAAAAATTAAGAAATAGGCAATGGCACAAGCTAGCCATTCAAATACAGTGCTTATATGTACATCTGCTTTTGGTTAGCAGTGATTTTTGACCCTCAGATTGCGTCAGAATCAATCTCAGTGCATGGATCTAAATTCAAAATTTCTCTGAGAGATGACACCCACACCCCCTATGAGGTGTAGTAACACATGCCACCTGTGTCCCCCCAAATCTCTCCTCAAGTGCAATAAGGCATGACTCAATGATATTGACGTAACACGGAAAGATTACGGTATTTCGTTATTGATCCGCGGAAGCTTCCTCGCGGTTGCGATGTGAGGTAGCTAAGTATGACTCCGGTTCTAGTCGTCTGAAATATCGATCTGCTCCCGTGATAGTAGCTTGTTGTTACCTACGGTGGATGGCCTTTGAGTGTTGGAGATAGTAGTCTTTGTCTGCTTTTCGAGTCGTGTGCTAAGACCCTGAAAACCGCGATGGGAGTACTACGGTTCATAAAAATGAGGAAACATCGCCTCAGTTGGAGCAGTTCCACACTGAATAGCCGACTTTTTCTACTCTTTTTGCTTCACTACCCAAAGACCATCCAGGATCACGCTTGGGATAGCAAAGGACGAAGGTTTGAAAGAACTGTGACCTGATTCGTTTGTCAAAATCGCTCATTTTCGGGATCGGTGTAAGACAAACTCTCTTATCTCCCGTACGGTGAGTAATTTCTGGGACCCCAATTGAGTTTAGTTACTACGCAGACTGGGGTTTGCTGTAACAACAGTATAAACCCTAGCTCTATGGAGAACTGCTCCGACTTTTCCAATATTTGCTATGGCATATTTCTCTTCAACGGCAGTGGCGGATGTGGGCGTGGCCATAAAATGACGTAATAAAACGGTCATGACTAATTAATGCTAAATGTTCTTGGAAGTATGAGGTTCATGGTGTACAGCTAACATGATATATGTCACCTCAAAGTTTAAGTACAGTGGTCATGCCTTAATACACTTGAGTCCCTCCACCCCCCCCCCCCCCCCCCCCCCATTCCCTATTGTAAGTGCTGTGAAAATAAATAGGCAAAGGCACAAGCTAGCAGTTCAAATAGCAGCTATTTCATACTGTTTTAATTATATGTACATCTGTGATTTTGCCTCTTAGATTGTGTCAGAATCAATCTCTAAATCCCCAAATTTTCCTGGGGGAGGCCCCCTAGACCCGTAGTAACACACAACAGTTGTGCCCCCTCCCCCCCCCCCCCCCCCCCCCCCCCCCCCCTTCAAAAAAAAAAAAAAAAATTCTTCAAAACCTGGTTTTGCCCCCTCTTGGGAAAATTTCTAAACGAAGCCCTGGCAGCAGTTGAAGTGGATGCAATCAGGGAGCGGAGGTGAGAGTTCGTCAGACCTCTGAACAGAGAGCTGCCCAGCACTGGACTGCTCACGCAGGCAAATGAGGGGGCAGTAGCTGAGTGAGCAAAGCAAGCAAAGCAAGCGAAGCTACTTGTACACATTAGAAACACTGCAGATGTATGAAATAGCAGCTATTTGAATTGCTAGCTTGCGCCTTTGGTCTATTTCTTTTCACAGTACTTGTCTTACAATGGGGAATGTGAAAATGCCCAGGGGGAAGGGGCGAATGCCCCCCTAAATGAAACCCTGCGAGTGCAGAGAAGGGGGTTGGTGTGGCTAACTGTTGGGGGAGGCCTATGGGTACCAATGCAAGCAAGGACCAGTAAGGGAAGGCCATCAGACAGTGAAATGGACAAACAGATTGATTTCATTTACCTGATGAATGGTACCCATCTGTTTAGAATATGATCATGACCTGTGTGGTTTACCCCTGATGCTAGACGAACTCCCCTGCCAACTGATAGACCCCTCAGGTAAAGCAGTAGGGGCACATTGTTTTTAGTCTGTATTGACTTCATATAGCTACAAACCAAAACACGAAATTGATGATGTACCTGACATCTTGTAACACAAAATAAAAGAAGAAACCTGTAGCTAAAGCTTTGTGCTGACAGTGCAGAAGAATTCTCTGGGCTACTGTTGATGGAGTACATGTACATGTGTTCCTCTAGACTCACTACATGGAATGTGAGGGATGGTCTTCTGCATGCATGCAAGTCATCCTGCACTCCGACACTGCAAAACATGGTTTGGTACAGTATAACGATCAATGTAGTACTCCTAGTGTTTTATCATTGCCTGGCCCTGACTGCTGCTGATTCACCATCTACTGCTGCTACTCACTTGGCATTATGGTTATGCTTGAAAAAATTAAAATGGAAAGAGCTCGTATAGCCTATTGAATGTAGTGATTGGCTCTTTGAGGTGAAGTTAGCTAGAGTGTGTAGGAATGTTTGTGGGGCTGCTAAAGTGTCTGAAGGCCAGCCTGGAAGGTGCATTGAGTGGCATCCCACAGTTCCCTGGCCAAGGTAATCTAGAAACTTGACCTTTCATGCAGCATTATAGGCCCCATACATTTTCGTACGTGCTCGAATTTGGGTTAGTGGGCCCCAGTCTAGTGTCAGTAAGAGGGAGTAGATTTGTGTCCAAAACTCTCTAACCAAGAGGTGAGTGGCGAAAAGCATAACTAGTTTTGCAGGGGGTAGGTTGACGTTCCAGAAACTGGGCTCGGATTTGGTCGGTTCTAGTGGGTGTGTGTGGAACATTCTTTTGGAAGCCAAGGAGAGCCAAATCTTTGTTTTCGAGCACAACAGTGAGTCTTGGCCTGCAGACTGCAGTTGAAGTGATTCCATGATAAATCCATACCAGGAGCGCATGAGCCGCCGAAGGCGGCGAAGGAGCGTTGAACTAGTAAAGACAAGTTGTATTACCTCACACCTTTTGGTTTATACCGTATATGGAAGACCTTTGCAGTACCGCGCAAGTCAGCTAGCTCTAGTACAACTATGGCTGCACAAAGGCCAATTTGTATTTCACACCTACTTAGCTGGGTTTCACACAAATCCTCGCAACTGCATACGTAGTGACCTCTTGCGGTATAAGGTTTAATTTTGGAGGTGTGAGGTAATACAACATGTCCTAGGGTGGGCATTGGGAGTTCAACGCTCCTTCGCCGCCTTCGGTGGCTCATGCGCTCCTGTCCATACATAGTTTTTTTGACCTATTTTGTGTGTGTATTGATGATGGGGTGAGTGTGGGTGGGGCCTTCGAGGGGGTCCAAATTTTGAAGTTAAGTAGAGGGCCTCAAAAATTGAGTTTGGGGCATTATCAAGCAGAGGGAGCAGTTTGGTGGAAAATTTGCTGAAACGTAGACTTTGATGGTGCTGTCAACTTGGTTCGGAGATTAGGAGTGTCTTACCTTAATTCACGTAGCCAATATTCACTCGGTTACACTTATAAGTAGAAACAGCTGTATCTTCAAGTATAACTGTATGACTATAAGATGCAAATTAGAGACTAGTTCCCTTGAAGGATAATAAACCTGTTTAAGGAAATGAGTGGTTCTTTATAGGTGGTTTGCTCTATGACTCAGCAATCATAGAGCAAACCACCTATAAAGAACCTCATTTCTAAAGAGGCTTTGTATCTCCATTTCAGCAATCATAGAGCAAACCACTTATAAAGAACATCTCATTTCTAAAGAGGCTTTGTATCTCCATTTCAGCAAACATAGAGCAAACCACTTATAAAGAACCACTCATTTCTAAAGAGGCTTTGTATCTCCATTTCAGCATTCATAGAGCAAACCACCTATAAAGAACAACTCATTTCTAAAGAGGCTTTGTATCTCCATTTCAGCAATCATAGAGCAAACCACCTATAAAGAACAACTCATTTCTAAAGATCAGAGGCTTTGTATCTCCATTTCAGCAATCATAGAGCAAACCACCTATAAAGAACAATCCATTTCTAATGTATCTCCATTTCAGCAATCATAGAGCAAACCACCTATAAAGAACAACCCATTTCTAATGTATCTCCATTTCAGCAATCATAGAGCAAACCACCTATAAACTCATTTCTAAGGAGGCTTTGTATCTCCATTTCAGCAATCATAGAGCAAACCACCTATAAAGAACCTCATTTCTAAAGAGGCTTTGTATCTCCATTTCAGCAATCATAGAGCAAACCACCTATAAAGAACAACTCATTTCTAAAGAGGCTTTGTATCTGCATTCTGTTTGGTACACAGAAACCTATCAAAGTACCTGTGGAGTGAAATCACACACAAAGGACGAACAGGTGGTCCTTAATAGAGCTGCAACGATATATCGATATCGCGATATTAGGTCAAGCGATACAATTATCGTCAGCTAAATGTGAAAATCGATATATCACGTGACTGTACGTGAAGGCACGTGTTGAACCTCGTGGTAAAAATTACAGCTAGTTTTGCATGTTACTATACTGTAGTTTTGAAGTTATGGTAGCATTTTGAAGTTATGGTAGCTAGCTCATCGATCTGTGGTGAGAGGGATGTCGATAGTTCCCGATAAAAGAGCGAAGAGTCAGATGTGGCGCTACTTTGGTTTTCCTGGCGACAACTCGGGAGCGATAACCAAAAAGAAGGTCGTCGTTTGTCGCTTGTGCCCGGACAACAATGAGTGGGTGCGTTACATAAACAATATATCGATATATCGTGATTAGAATCTGACCAATGATCGATACAGTACTGAAGGGTATCATTGCAGCTTTAGTCCTTAAGGTTATGGGATAGTGATTTTATATATACAAACATTTCCATTAATTTGACAACTACGCTAAGGCCATATGAAATGAAACTCGGTACACATAAGCACCACACATAGCTAAGTTCATGCAGCAAAAACCGTCCACTGATCATGTATAGTTTGCTAGTTATCGCCGCTATAAGTTTAACTCGCGCACAAGCTAACGCAGCACTGCGTTGCCCAGGAAACTGCTGAAGCGCACAGTGGCACCTTTGGAATGATTATTAGCGACTGACGGAAGTTTATCCAGATATACAGATGCAAAACGTTTCTATTGCATAGTTGCCAAGTGTCCCGGAACGTCCGGGACAGTCCCGGAATTCTCTGTCCTGTCCCTGTCCCGTACAGAAGGTGCTTTGTCCCGGAAAAAATAGCAATAGGCCTGTTCTCGTTCCCAGGCTTGTTGCATGCAGTCTGGGAACAGAAATTAGTGAAAGACCACGTGCTGCAACGCTGACAAATGCGCGAGTTGAGGACTGTATTGTAGTCTGTACCTGTACACCTGCAGCAAAGAAGCCAAGGAGGGAATGCCATTCGTGGATGGAGGAGTTTCCAGGTATTTGGATGGAGGAGTTTCCAGGTATTCAACAAAGTGTAGTGCAGCTGTGTGGTGCATGCTTTGATCTTCTGCATTTCTCACGGTGTCTGACATGACTTTGGAACCGGGCGCACGTCAATGGAAAGTGGCACCATGGCGAGGAGGTGGCAAACTGTGATTATAATATGTGTAATGTGATTATATCTGTGTATGGTGTGGTTATAATATTCTTCGACCAGAGAAGTGTGTATATCTTCTTGACTGTACCCGGCCCGGGGGGGGGGGGGGGGGGGGGGTGCACCGTTCAACCAAGTGTCCCTGAAGTTGCTTTTGAAAACTTGGCAACTATGCTATTGAGTATCATGGACCGACACAGCCCACAAAAATCGCTACTCACGAGACTTACCAGGCCATAACTCCACTCCAGGTCAAGTAATCGCTAAAAACATCAGTCAGTCCCTCGAGGGAGGAGTCTATTCTTCGTATACGTCCATAAAAGTCCGCCCTCGTACACATGGCAGGCTATATTTCTTGTGCCAAAGTACAGGAACTGCCTCCACTGCCAGCCATGACAGCGAAGGCAAGCTAATTAATTGTTTTGTGGTCGCAGTGACAAGTGCGCATGCGGCTTCAATGCGCGCGAAATTGCATTGTGTACACAGCAGCCATAACAATCAAAGGACAGGTAAGTATGAAGCGTACTTGTGGTGCAATGAGTTTCATATGTGAAAATAGAACCAGTGGGCAAGCACAGCACTAGCCCGTAACCTTAAACAGGTTTATTATCCTTCAAGGGAACTAGTCTCTAATTTGCATCTTATAGTCATACAGTTATACTTGAAGATACAGCCGTTTCTACTTATTAGTGTCAGTTTCATGCAGTATAAAGCTATTCCTGTAAGATATTGATAAGGAAGTTACCTACAAATCTAGAGCAACTGAACAAAACTCCCCCTACATCACAAAATACAGAGGCCCACATTGGTACGTCACCAACACACCCAAGAATAACAATCCTGCTCACTTTTCACACACCCATTTACTATCACATGTACTCCTCTCACTTGGTACTGTGGTTAACCTTGAAAAAAGCATAAACTAAACAAGCAAAAACAGTGTTCTCCAAGCTGGATTCAGTTCAGGGTAGTTGTGCAAATAAGAAGTGGGAAAAAGAAAACTACTTGGTTGGCTTGAACCCGTACATGTTGTGCATAAAGAAAGGGGGGGGGGGGGGGGGGGGGGGAAGAATTGACTGGTCCAAACTAGTGTAGTTGTACATGTCATGGACAAGAGAAAAGAAAAAGGGGGAACCAAACCAACGTATTTGTGCATGTAAAGACATAGAAATGTTTCATATGTTGTATTGGATGTGCCAGATTTGTGGTATGGGTGTCAGTCATCGTCCACGCTCTATAAATAATGTAGGCTGCACTCACTCTCACCCAATTAACTAACAATTTAAGGGCTAGCAATTAGATTCCAAATACAGCTCTTTGATTATAGGCCAACTATTAATCTACCTAGAGGGATCACGACACCCACCCTGATCCCTGTCCCACCCAAAGGATACGATTGTGATGAATGCGGATAGGAGTCTGCAGCCCTTACAATGGCTACCTTAAAAGGGATCACTGTAAGAACACTGTTAAAATTGGGGTGCTCATTGCATACATGTTCCAGAATAGTACCCTGGGGTGCTACTAGTGGTTTCCATGGTAACCATGGTATAAAACCAGGGTTGCAATGGACATGCAATAAGGTGTGTACAACAAATTGCTATAGTGACGATCAATTTCTGGCAATTTGTTTCTGTGGAAACAGTTTTATATCAAGGTTACCATGGAACCACTGCAGCACCCCCAGGGTGCTATTCTCGAATGAGCACCCTAATTTTAACAGTGAAGAGAAGGGTTGTTTTAACAAGGCTCTGGTCACCTCAGTGCATCTCTCAGTGTCTCCACTGTGGCAATCAAAGAATGTGCATACAAGTGCAGCCTAATGTGATCTTTATAGCATCATACATCTCTGAAAGGAAAACCGAATAGGCCAATTAAAATAAGCTATAGGTCAAGTGTCTTACTCCCAGGTAACTAGGAGGGTAGGAATGCTAGAAGTGCGTGCAGCTGCACTTCTAGCATTCCCATGATATGGGGTGCAGTTACATGCAAGGACCAACAGTTACTTAAACAAAAACAACACTTAGAGCAGTTCGGGTGTCACAATCGGAGTTAAGGGATCAAATATATACATGTATAATATACTTGATGGTCCACTGTATGGTCTGCTATTACCATCTTTGTCAACATCGGAGAGTGAAGGAGGAAGGATACACACATTTCAATCTGATCGATACAGCCAAGTAGACTGTATAATCATACAACTGCTGATGGCAATCATATTACCTTTGGAGGTGTATGTTAGATCTTTGTTCAGAAATGGAGAGTAGCATGTGTGAACTAAGATGGGCCTTCTTGAAACTTGTGAACCCTTCATCAAACCTTAAAATGGCCCTTGCATCCGTTTTTTTTATGCAGAGCAATTGATTGGAGGGTTCTCCTCTTCTATACAGTTTGTACACCAAGAACTGGGCCACGATTTCACTACATTTGTGTAACTTGCATGGAAGTGTAATATTCAAGCACAATGTTGTCTAGAGTGTTTCTCTGCAACAAAGCACCTCTAGTGGGCATCCAGATATGATGACTGTCTCTTGCAATCACTATTACAGCAAAACACATCTGAAACACTTCATGATAGTTAAAGCTGCCATCTAATCACTGTACATACTGTACGTTGCAGACAGACTGTGACCAGCTGCTTTGCACAATTTGACCGTTTTGAATGTACAACCATAGCTCTGAGAAAATTAATAGTAGCCATATAACCACATCCTTGTGATAGAAGAGTGTATCTAAGAAGAGGGCACAAATTCATTCAATTACAAACATACCCTCAATACATGTATACCACACACCCTAAAACTGTATATACCCAAGTTATGTAGTACCATGCAGCAACACATTGAATTCAAGTGTTTTGTAGTAATATTGGTGGGGCTTATACACATTGACTGAGTTGGTTTGGGTGGAGAGTCTCAAAACTTCATGCACATCATTCCATTATAGCACAGATACCATAGTTATATAGCCCAAAGCTGACCAATACAATAGAATGATGTGACCATTCAATATATGCAACGCTGAAACTGGTTCGTAAGTGATTCATTCACAGCCTCTACTATTCAGCCAAGAACTGGGCCACATTTTTCACTATATTTGTGTAACTTGCATTAGGTGCCCCTAACTTCCCGTCCAACAAGCCTAAACCCATAGTTCCCAAAAACTACATGCAGTCTGAACTTACAGCTGTCAATAGACAGGCCATCATCAACAATTTATACCTTCACTCGATACAAGAGTCTTACAAAGATATCTGTGACTTAACCCTTTCAGAACTGATGCCCACTAACAGCCCAAAATTTAAAAAGTGTTCCCACCCTTGGTGGAATTCCACTCTCAATCAACTCAAGCTTGATCTACGTCAATGCCAAAAAGCTTGGCTGAAACGGAAGAATAATTCCCAACTAAATTACTCTTACCAAATACTTCAGAAGACATTTGACAAAGCTGTTAAGAAGCCAAGTCTGCCTATCAGAAGAACCGACAAATACAATTATTCCACCAACATAAGCATGACCCCAAACATTTCTGGGAGAAACTTTAAGCAAATAGGAATACACTCTGAGAGGAAAATAATCCCTAATCAAGTCACCCGTGCTGATGGAGGGGCTATATCTAAGCCTAATTCCTATCTTCACATATGGAAGGTCTACTTCAGTTCCCTCTATAATCAAGTTTCATCGTCTGTAGATAGTAACCTACCTACACTCTCACGTGTATCCCCTGATACATCACACTGCCTGGAACTAAAATCTTGAAACCAAATTCACCTGATCCCTGTAATCCTGTCAACTATAGAGGTATTTCTCTTCAAAGCACAGCCCTTAAAGCAATTCTGCAAAATCCTCAACCTCAGACTCTCTAGCTGGTCAGAATCAAATGACATACTCTCTGATGAACAAAACAGATTCAGACCAGATCGATCCTATGTAGACCAATTTTTTTGTGCTTAGTAGTGTAATTGGTAATAGAAAATTACCAACTTTTGTTGCCTTTATTGATGTCAAAAAGGCATCTGACAGTGTAGATGGAGAATGGCATAGATTAAGCCATTTAGGGATAAAAGGTAAATTCATTGATATATTACAATGTAACACCAAGGGCGCATCGACCCTAACGGGAAGAGGGCATGCAACTCTCGTATTGACTCTGAAAACAGCAAAATCCAAATGCGGCCACCGGATATACTATTTTTAGACATTGGTATGTAACCGTATATGTGAATGAATGTAATTATCCGATAATGCGGAATATCGCAGAGCAGGCCAGAGAGCTAGATCGAGCGCGTAGAGTGGATGAATGGACGCCATCCAAGTTTTGACGACTGCAAACAACGTGCCCGTCTGTCCTACATGCGGCAGCCATTGCGCGCAGGTGCCGTAGGCTTCGCTCAGGACCGTCTCCACTGAATGACACGGTTCGTTGGCGAAACTGAGGCAAGGAGAAGGCAGTGGTAAGCGCCGTCCAGGGTAACAGCAGTGAGTTTAGATTAGAAGTTCATTGACTTACTAGAGAATGGATATTTTCAAGAACTGTGGCTGTGACTACCGCGGTTAGCATGCCAGAGCTGCGCGCGCCACGGATCTGAAACAAACAATGTAGCACGTGATTTCTATAAATAGAATCAATTTGGATTTTGCCGTTTGCGGAGTTACATGCCCTCTCGCCGCCTTCGGCGGCTCGATACACCCTTGGTAACACCAAATATCAGGTTAGAGTAAATGGTTCAATCACTGAACCTTTCCCAGTTACCTCAGGTATTAAACAGGGCTGCCTGCTTTCCCCAACCCTGTTCAAGGTCTTCATTAAAAAAAAGCTTGGCCTAGGTGTGAGACGTGGAGAGATTCTACTGGCAGTTCTTATGTTTGCTGATGACATTGCTCTCCTAGCTAAAACAGAGAATGAACTCAAAGCAATGCTTGACTCCCTCTACTCCCAGTATAGTATATGGCTTATGTGCATTAACCCAACTAAATACGCTTCATTTTTGGACCCAAATCCCAAAGTAGATCTTCCTTTATCTTTAAGTGTGATCCCTTTTCCCTGGAAACAGTACCCTCCTATAAGTATTTTGGAATTCGGGTGGATGAACATTTTGGATTTCCAATCATGTATTAAACCACTTGCAGACTCTGATATATAAAAGCATTAGGCCTTCTCATTTCTAAATCCAAACAGTTTGGTCACTTCCCATTTGAAACCTTTAGTTCATTTCATGAAGCATTGGTTATCCCAAGGTTAGATTATACAGCAGGTATTTGGGGCTATAAGTCCTTCCCTTTACTACAAATAAAGCCGATATCAGACATACTTTAGGGGTTGGTAGAAACTGCCCAGTAGAGGGTGACCCAGGATGGATTCCAGTTTGGTGCAGGCACCAACTGGAAGTCTTCAACTTTTGGTACCACATTTCCAGTATGGATGATAGTTGTCTAGCTCTTTGATTAGTCACTTGCACTAGCTGATAAGGGTAAAGCCACCTGATATTTACAGGTTAGAAAATTACTAAACCAAATCAACCTTGGTCACTTGAACCCAACCAATCTAACTATAGTCTTTCACCAAGGGAATTTCAATTTATAATAACCTCTTAACTAATTAGCTACCCACCAATGGAAAATGAGAATATCTGGAATCCCAGGAACTATAGCTTGGACTCACGGACTCAGGAGGTAGGCAACTACCGTGTTTTGAGCATTATCTCAGTAACATTCACTGAAGGGACACACGGGGGTCATGGCTGCCCTCTGAGGGGGTTGCCTCCCACTACATGTCGAAACTGGACGTTATTGAACTTGAAAGACCCCATACCACCTCTGGTCCTACAAATTTTGCTCATTAAATTCTAAGTATCATTTTGTAATGGAGTGCCTCAGTCTAGAAGACCTGAGATCTAGCTTTTTTGACAGTATATCTTATTCAGATAATTTCTTTGCTTCCCTTTCCCTTATTGAAAAATTTAAGTATATTCTTTGTGCAACACATCATAGCGATATTAATCAGCAAAAATTTATGTAACATGTATAAAGCTAGAAGTAATTTCTTAAATGTTTAATCTGTTTGTACGTATTCCTACAATCTAGTCGCTCATAGGCCTAATCAGGCCAGGCATTTTGTAATGCGTGTCGCTAAATAGAATATTCATTCATTCAGTCAGTCATTCAGAAATTTGATGATTCTTACTGTAAGCAGCAGTGAATGTGAACATGAAGGCCTCAACTATAAAGACACATGCCCTTCATCACTGCATACATGTTGCCAAAGAATGTGTTCTTAACAGGTCAAAATTTTATCTTAAAAGACAAATGGCTCAAACCAGGGTACTCAAGAGAAGTTGACCAAGGACTATGGTTAGCATTGGGTAAGCTGGGTAGCCAAGTTGGCTTCCATTGGGATGCCTAATTCAGGCAACAGGAAGCAATTATGATATCACAAGTCCTCCACATTGGAAGGTCATTGAAATAATTTCACTCCAAAGTCATGCAAACTAACCACCATCCATACAAGGTACCAACAGTCAACAACTACTAATTGCTCACTGACCACAGCTTTATTGGAGATCATTTCTAATCTGTGGATCCCTTAAGTAGCCACCAAGTCCAGTTCCTTTCTCTCAGTTTGCAACCACATACTGTTCAGCATTCTTAAGTGGATTCATGGCTGCAAACACACCTTTCGTTAATGAGTTTTAATCAATTCCATCCTGTCAAGCAACCCATCTCAGCCCAAAATTAATTTTGTCCTTAAAATTCAGCCATATGCTATCACCCTGAAAGTGACTCTCCCATCCCAACTTTCAGTTACTAGAACCCATGTAAAGGCCATTGCCAGAAATGACATCATAAAGCAAAATACTGTATGACATCATCATTTGTTAAGTGCACAGGTAGCATCATTTGTTATGCAAGGGACTTGCAGATGGTAGCATTAATTAGGCAGTTGAGTGACAAGGTATTTACTGACAATACAATCTATGTCAATGGCAATAAACCTATATCAGACATAACTGAGTACATGTATAAGTCTTAGCACAGTAGCTACTGCCGTCTTGATGGCTGCTTACAACTCCATTACAATGTGTACTAACTCTACCATTGGCAATGCAAAAAGTTGGTATATATGAGCAAGGGCTTTCATACACAGGTATGCAACTCCACTCAAGGAAGCCAAGTATACCCAGACGAACGCAGACTCTCATTGCCCTTCGGTCCACAGTCACTTCCTTCCCCCCTCCCCCTCACTAGGCTCACTCTCGTCTTCCTCCCCCTCCCTTTCCATTCACTAGGTTCACTCCCCTTCTCCCTCCCTCCTCATCCCCCCCCCCCCCCCCCCCCCGAAGTCACTGGGCATGTAAATTAATGTTGTTTTTGGCAACTATTAAAACTAATATTAAAATGCATTTTAGTAAGACATACATAATTGCCGAGTGGGAAGTGAGGCAAATAATCATGCTGCAGGGCAGTCAAATCTAAGCTAGTTTGTAATGCTCAAGAATGCAATAAGTAGACTCACTCTACTGCAAGTGCACGGCTAACCTCCGCACCTGGGTTCGAGGCCAGTGCACGGTGCACTCACGCAGCGAATGTCCTCCTTACAGAATAAGTGAACTGCTATTTATATCGCTGAGCTGGAACTACAAAAGTGATTTGGGTTTTGCAGTTGCTTCATGAATATACTTTTAACAGGCTGTGAATAAATAATCAGGACTATGAATGCCCATACTCAGCTGGCAAGTATTAGCTCGCTTCCGCGAGGCTCTTCTGCGTGCATTCACATAATTATGCACTAGTTAGAACTACAAGTAAAAGTAGTACTGTCTTTGTCTGTTAATTAAAACTAAAACTAAAATTTAGCCTGTTAATCGGAGCTAAAACTAAACTAATATTGCAAAAGGTAATTAACTAAAACTAAACTAAAAATTGCAATCTCTATCCAATTCTAACTAAAACTAAACTAATACTCCGAACATAGAACGTAGTACTAACATACACTAATGTAAATGCACCACAATCACACCATAGAGTGACTACAGGCAACATCACAGCTTGCACACATCTGTAAAATGTGCATGGCAGCAAATACAGCAGTGAACAAGTGGCTCTAAAAACTAGACACACTACAATAGCAGTCTTCAAGTATGTCAGGCATGCAGTATTGTACTGATATAAACATAGTCTTTTGAGTGCACCCTTACATTGCGTACTGGTCCTCTTTACTGTCCATTGCCGAGCGGGAAGCGAGGCAACTAATCGTGCAGCAGGGCAGTCGAATCTGAGCTAGCGTATATATATATATATATATATATATATGTTTGTAACGCTCAGGAATGCAATAAGGACGTCACTCATACGCACTGTGCAAGCAAGTGCGCGGGGGTGAACTCTCACAAGTGCGCGTGGGCACTAACGCAGCGAATGTCGTCCTTGCAATATATGGTGTCTGCTGCTACTTATAATACAGAGTTGTAGCTCCAAAAATGATTATGGGTGTCGTGAATATACTTACCCGGCCACCGATGAGTCACATGAATATACTTACCATGTTACCTGGCTGTGAATACATAAACATGACAATCTCTATTCCTGGGATTGCCAGATAGTTGGTCTTACAAGTTACAGCAACTACTAACTCGCTTCCCGCGAGGCTCTTCTGCGTGCATTCACGTATGCACTAGTATAATATACTTTCTTGCTATACACTGTAAAATTCAAGGACTGCTATACAGCTGTATCAGGAAAGTGCATTGTAATTTCAGTCACTCTGCCATCTCACTAATCAATCAATACTTGGAGAGCAATTTACAGCAAACACATAAGCCAGTTACACATAATAATCATATCAGAAGTGGGCTAATTTGCATTGTCGTATAGCAGCTTAATAAGCTTTCCCATGTCCATGCAGCACTCAGTCCCACATTCATGTAATTGCATCGACTGTAGTATATATAGGTGGGACCCACTGGTATTAATTATTGCATAGCCAAGATAATTTCACTGTGCGTAAATTCACATACGATGGTCCCCCTAATCTAGGCGAAAGTTAACTATGATAACATACCTCCTGAACGGAGAGTCCAAGTCTTGCACATAGCATCAGCAGTAGCAACACCCAAACACAGCGGCTCCAGTAGTTAACAGATCGAGGCCACACGTACATAGCCATGATCGGTCCAGTCTCTTCTGAATATCTGCTCCGCTACTAGAGTGGTCCTGCTACCGTAGAGGAAGTCCTTATAAGCAATTGCAATGTTTGCAAACGGAAGTCTGTACGTGGAGGCTGAAATGAAAAAGCAATAATTCGGGGGGGGGGGGGGGGGGGGGGGGGTCCGCTTCTACTCGGCATAACTGCTAAACCATTTACTCAAATAAAACGCTGAGCGATCGCGATACACAATCATTTCTCTCTGATGAAGTGTATTTAGCACAGACAGTGAACGTGCAATGCTAACGCTATACGGCAATATCTATAGTCGGTACAAAATGTCGAGGTACACGGGGGGGGGGGGGGGGGGGGGGGGGGGGGGGGGGGTACCAAACTAAGTTGCACAAACCCTGGAACTCACTATATACTTTCAAGCATTCTTGGTACCAAATCGTAGCTAATGGGCTACGCAATAGTAACATTACCTTCAGTTTTGTGTAGCGGTAAAAGAATGGGCAGTACAAGAGACAGAAAAATGGAAACAATTTCCTGTCGCAGACACATTCATCATAACCTACCTTCCAAAATCCTACTCATCATACATCCAGTGAGCATTGGAACGGTATAGTAAATATCTAATACGCCTTCTGAAAAGCTTTCAATAGCCAAAATAGAAGGTAATTATGAGGTTCACTCGCAACTGCAACAGACAGGTAGCTAAGTCCCTTGTGTAAACACTGTGTGCAGGAGGATGTGGCAAATTTAAATACTGTCTTTGTGAGATGAGGCAGAGAAGTGTTTGTACATACAAATACATCCTGGGAAACAGTGTGCACCATGCCTTTGTTCCAGGACACAACAGAAGTATACATATGTGGTTAGCATTCAGAAAGTAAGTCTTCAGCTTCAGGAGTATGATCAACCTGGTCCTTCAGACAGCATTGCCAACCATGTGTTGAAGACGTCAGAAGCACATGGGAGAGACATCCTACATCCCTGTGTGAAAAAGGATGGACAAGGTGAGATGGAATTGTGTAGTTGCGGATTATTCAAGTGAAGGAACTGCCCTAATACCAGACTCAGAAGTTTTGAGTGCAATATACAAGGGGCTGAATCATTGATTTATTTATGTGCTGCTGTATAATGTATGGACCTCAAGTGTAATTGCGCAGGATGTGGAAGACCCCTAAACGCAATGAGCAATTCAAACGTAAATTACCAAATCCTCAACTGGTTTCACGAATGTTAAACTTTGAGACAAATGACAAGCAGTGGTTTCAATAATTATTGCAAAGCTGTTATGATTTTCACCACCAGCTTCTATACCAAGAGCATTGAAGAGGATTTGGTGCTTAGAATTAACCACATCAAAGCTGACACCACAAAGTTAGAATGTAAGCAGAATACTGCTGAACATGAATGGGCAATTAACAAGGCTGCCATCAGTGTGGCTTCCTTCTAACATCTTATCAAAGGGCCATCCGGGTAAGTGAAAAGGCGGATATGGCCAGACATGGATGCAGACTTGGACACAGACACGAACTCAGACGTGGACAGGAACTCGGACACAGACATGAATGGGAATGGACTCACGGGGTAATGACAAACTGCACCCCAAGATTAAAAATACATAGCTAAGGAAAACATATGCAATTTGAAACTGTTTAAAGAAGTACAAAAGGCAGTGTAGCTCTGTTCCCCTCCCCTACGGCCTAGGAACAAGGCTAGAGGAACTACAGGAGGACATAAAAGATCACTTATCAATTGTGCAAATCTTCATTAAACAACACTAAACACAAGCCAAGGTGGATAACTGTGCTGTCCACTGTTCCTGGTTTGACATCGTAGTGGACACACAAACAGTGTGAGTACTTGCTGTCCCAGTCTTATAGAACCACTTCTATACAGTGGTGCTGGGTCAGAGGTCAAAGCATATTTGTGGTTTGGACGCGTTCTTCACTCCGTGTCAAAGACACTAGAGTGGTGCCATACCACTTTACTGGTCTTTAGCTAGAACACTCACTGCCTTCCCATCATGAGGAAGACGGAGATCTTCCCCTCAGTGCTCTGGGCGGTGATCCAGATGCTCTTCTGGTTTGCATGGTCACACTTCATCTGTGCCCAGAGGTGTGCGTTTAGCAGCATGAAATTACTGCTGGATGGGTAGAGAGCTAGTGAGTTGGCATGCCATCAAATAATCTTTTGACCTACCATTCCTCATTCTCAAGATCAGGCAAAACAGAATACAGGTTTTGATGTACAGGAAGGGATCATGCAAACCACAGTCAGCCTTTCAGCTTCCATCTCACGCTGACACCCTCCCACATCCCTCCACCTCCCATACTCACAGACCCTCCAACCCTCCCACCTCACCTGCACTATTTTCTTCTCCCCCTCCTCCCCAGTGGGGGTTTGGATCTTGGGGAGGATGGCTGTGGCTGGCTGTGAGCCAAATGGTAGCTGAGGGCTGGAGTGAAGTGGGTCTGATTCCAGACCAGTGGACTCAGTCTCAGAATCATGGCTGTCGTCCTTGTTGTTTGGAGTGGAGGGCTCAAGGTTGGCATCTGCAGATGAGTACATGATATGCTGACAGCTGGCCAGAATGACTCAAACACACACACACACACACACACACACACACACACACACATACACAAACACCCACACTCACACACACACACACACTCATACACACACACACACACTATGCACACACACACTCAAACACATGCACACACACACACATACATACTCACACTCACACTCACACATACTCACACTCACACACACACACTCACTCACACACACACACTCACAGAGGAGTTGGCGGCCACTGGAGAGAAGGCACTAACACCAGTACTTGACAGGGATGAAAAGCTCTGTGTAGGGGGACTGAGCACAAAGAAACAAACATGTAATCTCAGTCCCACATCTAACAGACTGAAATGGGAATGAGACTAGGTGTAGTCTCATTCCCAGACCCAACAAACTGAAATGGGAATGAGACTAGGTGCATGTGGACAAGAAAGCTAGCAATGGAGTACACAGATACACAAAATTGATAGTTTGATTGGAGGGTCCACCCTAATGACATCAACTCACTGTAGTTAAGGTGTGGGTTGGGCTTGGATGTAGATATTAGTTTGCCAACTTCACCTTGGATTTACACAGACATACATCATTGTGTTCCATGTTGTTGATGATAATATGAAAGTGAAACCTCAAAACTCCACCCATGTACATTCAATTATGTCATAACTATTACGTGACGTCAGTGGGTGGGACCGGCGTTGCCAACATAAACATACACAAAGACTGATATGCGGATTATGTGCTGGTTAGATAGAGCGAACTGAGTGGTACCATTCGAACGTACACATAACCAACTCAAAACCTACCCAGCAGATTTCTCGAACTCAGCAGGGAAGTTGCTCAACGATGCAAACAGCCACTCCAGAGATGGCCAGTGGGAACATAGTTTCCGTCACAGAAACTCCTACGAGCAATAATGCCACAATCTACCCGGTAGGCAGACGCAGCCATTCCTACTCTTTGGATTGCCACCGGTAAGGTCAAGAATACCAAAGCACACATATTCCGCATCGCTCAACTTTTCGCTCACTCTCTGATTTGCGGCCATATCAACCGCAAAGGCCTGTACAGCAGGCAAGGTAACCTCGGATATCGGCGTCTAACGCTAGATTGCTAGCGCTTTGCAATCACTTGAAGCTGGATACTGTATACAGTCCAATAAACACAAAATCAGTATTCCGTAACGTAATAAACCCAACCGCAATCAGATGACATTTAGTGCCGTGTGCAATCGTTTCCATAGATACGCACGGCACGTGAAATTCTTGCTGTGGTCAAACCAACCTAGGCCTTAACTACACTGAGAATGAAGATAGTTAGCTAAGGTTTGACCAATCAGAGGACACCAGACAGGAAATCAAACTCTCAAACTGGCACACCTACTTTTTCATGTGCAAGTTCTGGAAACAGATGAGATGGTCTTGGGGACTAATAGGAATGTCTGGGGACTGATGGGATGGACTTGGGACATATGGGATGGCCTGGGGACTGATGGGATGGTCTTGGGGACAGATGGGATGGTCTTGGGGGCAGATGGGATGGTCTGGGGACAGATGAGATGGTCTGAGGACAGACGGGATGGTCTTGGGGACAGAATGGGATGGTCTAGGGACAGATGGGATGACAGATGGGAATGTCTGGGAACTGATGGGATGGTCTGGGGATGGTCTGGGGTCTGATGGGATGGTCTTGGGGACAGATGGGATGGTCTTGGGGGCAGATGGGATGGTTTGGGGACAAGTGGGATGGTCTTGGGACAGATGGGATGGTCTAGGGACAGATGGGATGGTCTTGGGGACAGATGGAATGGTCTGGGGACAGATGGGATGGTCTTGGGGACAGATGGGATGGCCTCGGAACTGATAGGATGGTCTGTGGAAAAATGGGATGGCCTAGGGATAAGTGGGATGGTCTAGGGGCAATGGTAAAATGCTACTGACCATTCCATCTCATCTGTCCCCAGCCATCCAATCTGTCCCCAGCCATCCAATATGTCCCAGACCATCCAACCTGTCCCTAGAACATCCCACCTGTCCCCAGAACATCCCACCTGTCCCCAGAACATCCCACCTATCCCCAAACCATCCCACCAGTCCCCAGACCATCCAAACCTGTCCCCAGACTATCCCACTTGTCCCCAGATATCCCACCTCCAATTTCACAGTATGGTAAAAATGGGGCTGGTATTTTTCCTCAGAGTCATGGGGTGACGTAACTGTGGAACCTGTGGCATGCAGATGAATGAAGTGGCCTACTGCGAGTGAGCAACTAGGTGGAGATGACTGTTTTACCAACCAAATGTTGAATTTGTAGTCACTAGATGGCTGTGGAAACATGACTGTCCTTATCCTATATAGTGTGTTGTGACAATACAGCAGCCTCTCTTCTGATAGTCAAACTACGAGTGATTGCGGTCAAGTCTGGGAACTAGGCAACCCATAAACCCTATATCAGTACTGTAGAAAGATGTTTCAGAGGAGGGAGTTAACGTACCATGAAGGGGAGAGGAACTGCAAGAAAGGGTTCTCTCGTCATGACCTGTCATTGTGATTTCAGTTGACGGGCTGTTACCTTCCCATTGGTCCTTCTTCCCGCCATCTGGTTCCCTCCGGCCGCCACTCCCATGACCGGACAGCATTATGGTGGGGGTTGTGATGGTGATGGCTTGATTTCATCTGAGTTCAGTTTCAGGAATCCTCCTGTGAGAAAAACCAGGAACAAGCATGGTACATCAAATACAAACGCACTCCGAGTGGACAGGGTTAGTACATTTGAATTCATTACTATAATAACCACCCCCAAGAGCGCATAAGTAGGTCGCGCGCGCGCGCCCCCCCCCCCGGAGTGTAACTTCCCCAATAGGGATCCACTTTGTTCACCGCGCTTCATGCCCAATGACGTCATAGTTTTAAAATGTGTACTTTGACCCACCTCATTAAGCTCATAGCTAATCGTGCAGTAGGTCCTGAAGCAGTGTTGTCTGGACCTCTCAGCTGTGGAGAAGAGTCCTGTCCAGGTACGTGTTGATACATAAGGTTCTTGTCAAATATACACACATCATTTTGAGTAGAATAACAAAGACATAATATTAGCTATGCATCAAAGTTGAATCATCCATATTCATACTACACAGTTCAGGGATGTCTAGCTTGCCAGTTTGGGCTGAAGGCCTAAAGAAACGTGGGACATACTATGAAGGCTACGTTGAAGATTTGGAGGGCACTCTTGAGTCACATCGGCGAGACACGGTCACAACATGGGGTATCCGCCGATCGGCACAAAGGAAACAACCTACACCTGGAGAAACAGACAAGGAAAATAAATCCGCAAAGCTTGTAAGTCCCCAGTGATAACTGTTTGTGTAATATCTACTCATAATTAGGGTAATGAACTTGCTACTCCTAAGGCACAAGTAGTACCTGAGGCTGATCACCTAATTTGCAATAATTATACATCTACTTCACACTGTCTACTTTCACCATGTGATTACAGGGGAAATCGCGGATTATGTGGAGCCGCTCAGGAGTCTCCTTTCAGAACACACCTTTTGAGGTTGTGCGGAAGGAAACTAGAGAGTGTCAGTTTGGACCACACTACTTCAAGAAGAGGGACAGAACATCCAGCCGAATCTATCTTCAGGGAACACGGAAGCTGGGATGCCACGCACACATTGAAACCACACCATAATATTATGCACGCACAAACTGACAGGAAGTTGTTTGTTTACCGTTTCCTCGACAGCGATCATATCAGTGGTTGAGATACCATTGTCTGCCTTCTGAATAGTGTAACAGCTCGGCACGCAGCTTGCCGGAGCGCGGTGTTGTTGCGGCGGTGCGATGGGGTTAACTCTCACAGTGAGCTCGGAATATCTTATCGGTGAATATATGAAGGCATGAATACAAGGCAGCAAAGCGGCTGCTTAAATACAAACACAAACAGGAAGTACAAAACCCATGGTAAAACCACGTCTCCACCAGCACAGATGATATCACAGGTGACAGGTACAACAAGAGTATTCAGCTAAATGAGCACATGACAGATGAAGGAAATCCAGCAAGCGTAATGCATAAGTGTGAAGCACAAACCAAAACCACTCTAAAGCTCACATGTACAAATATGGTCCTACTAGATGGTTCAACATGCATTACCTCACTATTAATCAACTTCGCTACAATAGATTCTGATCAGTCTACGTTCCTTCCTGTCTCAGTGGGATAGGAAGGTAGTGGCAGTAGCTGCTGATGACAAGTGCCTATTTCGAGCCATATCTCACCTCCTGTTTCACTATAACAGTATTGTGTCCATTCACACTGGAGTCCTTCATGTGTCTCCCCCTCAGTTAACTGGCAACATCATTTACCACAGCCAAGTTATTGAGTAGCTGCATTTTTATACATGCATAGTAAGTCTATAGTCTTCTTCTCCATGTACACTTACCTCGCTGTATGGCCACTGAATTCCGGTATGATTGATTCACACTGCAGTCTCATCGTATACTATATTGGGTCAAAGTGCAAACTCAAACTATATGACGTCATCGGGCATGAAACGCGATGAACAAAGTGGATCCCTGAAAGAAAGCCACGCCCCCATGATGGCATAGTCACGATAGATCTTGAGAAGAACAGGTTGGTAGAAATTCCTCTCATCGGTAGTGAGCCACCAGATGACGGATTGACAAGGATTCAGTAAATATCTCAAACCCAGCCATCACAAGATCACAACATGCGCTTGCATGTGAACTGCGCATGCGCAATTGGCAGCCCGAACACTTGTTTGTCTCAAAATGGCGTCGTGCTAGAATTTCATAGAATCATAGCTAGCCAAAACTGCCAGTTTGCAGACAAAAGAGGTCATGGCGAGTACTACGGCGATAGCAGTGTTGTCCTGTGCGTAAAGAAGTGGTTTAGTTGGTAAGCTATCCTTGACAGAAGTTCTGTATAAGAAGACGACGACGAATCAGACTTTTTCAGCGACTTGGTTATCGACTCCCGCGTACTCTAAGGTACGTTTGCGAGTGTTTTTGTGAACTGCTAGGCAGTGTCATTCTGTCTGCATGCTTGGTTGGGGGGTTGTAGCTTCTTTAGCCGTTTTCCTGCTGGTGCATCAGTATGGTAAATTCGAAATTTCCTTGGCCATATCCCTAAATAGAGAACGCTACCGCGTTCTCTGATGCTGGATGGATATGGGTAGGGAGAGTTGGCATGCCATCAAATAGCCTTCTTAACCTACCATTCCTCTCTCAGTAGGTCGCGCGGAGTAAGAGCGTGTAACTTCCGGAAAATTCAAACCGGGCAAAATCCATTAGTTGTACTAAAAATAGCTCTAGCGCGTCTAAACACTTGTAGCGATTCTTTCCGCCACGTGATAATTGACTGGAGCGGCGACACCATGGTTATTTATCTGTGTTGTTGTGCACAGCTGTATAGTTCTGAGCCAAGTGACGGTAGGAAGCGACAGCGACAGCTACCAGAGAACGCTCTACGGCTGTGCTGAAGGCTAATGGTTAACCTAGTTAGCCTCGTACCCAGGCGGTACGAGGCTATAACCTAGTCTACTCGAACAGTCACAACAACGGTTATTGTGTGGATGTGCTTACCTGAGGCTGGAGGAGGACGTCGACATCAGCAACGATCGCCACGGTGGGTTATAGGTTCAAATAAGCTCAGCCGGAGCCGAATTACTAGCCACTTAGATCTTCGCACTTCGCTAACGCGTTCACAATTACCGCCGTACGGCTTCAGGTGCAACCGGATGTTCTATTTTTAGTACAACTCGGGTATTCCGCCCGCACTGCGGGCGCCTATTGAAGTTGGGCTCCGGCAAGCTGCGTGCCGAGCTGTTACACTATTCAGAAGGCAGACAATGGTATCTCAACCACTGATATGATCGCTGTCGAGGAAACGGTAAACAAACAACTTCCTGTCAGTTTGTGCGTGCATAATATTATGGTGTGGTTTCAATGTGTGCGTGGCATCCCAGCTTCCGTGTTCCCTGAAGATAGATTCGGCTGGATGTTCTGTCCCTCTTCTTGAAGTAGTGTGGTCCAAACTGACACTCTCTAGTTTCCTTCTGCACAACCTCAAAAGGTGTGTTCTGAAAGGAGACTCCTGAGTGGCTCCACATAATCCGCGATTTCCCCTGTAATCACATGGTGAAAGTAGACAGTGTGAAGTAGATGTATAATTATTGCAAATTAGGTGATCAGCCTCAGGTACTACTTGTGCCTTAGGAGTAGCAAGTTCATTACCCTAATTATGAGTAGATATTACACAAACAGTTATCACTGGGGACTTACAAGCTTTGCGGATTTATTTTCCTTGTCTGTTTCTCCAGGTGTAGGTTGTTTCCTTTGTGCCGATCGGCGGATACCCCATGTTGTGACCGTGTCTCGCCGATGTGACTCAAGAGTGCCCTCCAAATCTTCAACGTAGCCTTCATAGTATGTCCCACGTTTCTTTAGGCCTTCAGCCCAAACTGGCAAGCTAGACATCCCTGAACTGTGTAGTATGAATATGGATGATTCAACTTTGATGCATAGCTAATATTATGTCTTTGTTATTCTACTCAAAATGATGTGTGTATATTTGACAAGAACCTTATGTATCAACACGTACCTGGACAGGACTCTTCTCCACAGCTGAGAGGTCCAGACAACACTGCTTCAGGACCTACTGCACGATTAGCGATGAGCTTAATGAGGTGGGTCAAAGTACACATTTTAAAACTATGACGTCATTGGGCATGAAGCGCGGTGAACAAAGTGGATCCCTTTCTTTTCATGACATAGCCACAGATGTACCACTACTGACTAGAACTGTGAGTGAGGCTGGAGTTTTGAACTTAATGCCATAGCAAGTACGTGACCTATAATTATGACTGTCATTGAGCTCTCTGATGTGAATGCCCCACCCTCTCCCAAAGACAATAATAAACATTGATCACAACAGCAACATCACGTAGCTTTCCTTGTTGACATGGTGATTAGGTAGTCTTGCGGGCCAGACGTTCACACGGCGCGCGGGAAGGGGGGAAAAGAACGTCTGGTCACTATAGACAGGTTTTCGTGGATGTTGCCGGAATGTTGGCGGCACCAATCAGATTGTAGAACGTTTAATAATTACATTTACCTTCCGTATTGGTCACATGATAACTGATATGTGACCCTCTCAGCATAAACCACCCATTCGCCGCATTTTGTCAAACTGAGATTATTATACATACCATCAGAGAGCATGTAGTTTTTTTTTCAATCGGACTTACGCGAGCAAAGTTATGGGTGCTTGAACGTTCTTGATACGCAAGGTCATTTCGATCGTAGACGGTACTTTTAACCCTTTAAGCCCCATTGACGTCTATAGACGTCATTTAGACCCTATGCACTTGTAGGGCTTCTTGTCAGTCAAAAAAGTGACCAAAAAGGCTTCAGAGGGCCTAGGGACAACTTTGAGGGAAGAACCCAAAAATTTGGTCAGTTTTCGGCACGCACCCCCCACTAAACATAAAAGCGGGGTGGCAGCAGCCCCCCTTCGTACTTATGTCGTGGCCGATTTTTGATTTTAATGATATTCATTGGCCCCAGGTTTTTGGTTTTAATGAGATTCATAGACCCCACCCAGGACCTCAAGAAAACATGCAAATTGATGGTGTATGGTGTGCCATCAGTCAGATCTGGCCCAAGTTTAAGGAAATCCTGGGTGAAAATCCGGCTGACATCCACCTTTGACCTCCGATTGCTGGGCTTGTGGGGGGTCATGAATATCATTAACGGTATTGCCAGAGGGGGCTCTCCATGTGTGCGAGCCCCACCAAGTCTGGCCGCTGAGGAGCGAATGCTGTGGAAGAGGAGTACCCACGAAGGTGGTGTGTGCTGAATCCATGAAAATGTGTTGTCTTGGTGGGAAGAATTCGGTAGTTAAAGGGTTAACGCGCATAAATTCCAAACGCATAGGACTTCCGGTTTGTGACGCCATCGAACATTAGCAAGCAAGTATGCGTTCAATAATCTTGAGTTGCGAACAGAAAGTCCTCCGAGGTAGGAGCCATTGAACTTTGAACCCACGTAACGTAAATTCAATGTTTGCGGTGAATGGGTGGTTTATGCTTAGAGGGTCACGATGAGGTTTTACTGATGATATTGCCAAGCTGCAAAGATGGATGAGAAGCGTGAGAGAGAAGTGTTGCGAATTCTATGGGGTTTCTGAGCTTCAGCCGAAGCAGGATCAAGTGATAAGACACTTTGTGTGAGGGAATGATGTCTTTGTAAGCCTTCCAACCAGGAGCGGGAAGTCGCTGTGCTACAGTCTACTCCCTGGAGTGTTTGATGAGATGCGCCGCTCGAAAGAACAGTCGATTGTGATTGTAGTAAGCCCCCTTGTTGCTCTGATGAAAGATCAAGTGAGAGCCATGACAGAGAGAAATGTTCAATCAGTTTTCGTTGGAGACGCTGATGACGAGGTCTGTGAGGGCAAGTATCAATGAGTCCCGAATCCCTTCTGACGGACCCAACATGGCGAGATATGCTCCTGAGCCCTATTTACCAAGAGAAGTTGGTGGCACTAGTCATAGATGAGGCTCACTGTGTCAAGAAATGGTAAGTGATTTTAAGCTTCTAATTACAGCGCACTTTACTGCTATCAATACATTAATATTTTAAGGGGATGGATAAACTTCGAGTTCCAGTTCCAGTTGAGCCACCATGTAGACTCTACCAGTCTCGTGCCCAGCTACGCGGACTGTTGTTGTTTTGGGGTGCCCCACTTGTCTGTCCGCTCGCTGGTGCCCAGGGGCTGGGAGTTTGGTTCTTGAACGATGTGCAACATTGGAAATATGCTGTTGTGCCTGCGGTGATTTGTTGTGCAGTAGCCAACAGCTTTGTTCTGCATGCATGCCAGTGTAGCCGGTGTGCTCGTGCAGCCAGTCCACCATAATAATACAGCGGATTTCACTTGCGTTTGAACATTGCTTATTCCATTCACTGAATGTATATATGTTCTGCAAATATGGGATACGTATGCAAAGTGCCCGCATAGCTTCATAGCTTCCGGACTCCAGCGTGTTCCGGGGCGTGTCACATCCATGAAGCTCCACCCATGAAACCTAGGAAATAAACTGATGTCAGTCATTATTATAATTTTCATTCTGTAACCAGTTTTCTGTTTATATTAATAATATAATAATTAATGAGCACACAGGGATTGGTACAGTTAGTCATCCTGGGAACTGCAGAACCATGCACATCAGTCAACACTGCTGAGCTAAGTCTAGTGTCCACCAGGGTCGGTCCATGCCAGTGCATTCTCTGCACAATGCTGAGGTGTCTTATAGTGTCCACAGCAGGTTCGGCCATGCCAGTGCATTCTCTGCACACTGCTGAGGTGACTTGTAGTGTCCACGGCAGGTTCGGCCATGCCGGTGCATTCTCTGCACACTGCTGAGGTGTCTTGTAGTGTCCACGGCAGGTTCGGCCATGCCGGTGCATTCTCTGCACATTGCTGAGGTGTCTTGTAGTGTCCACGGCAGGTTCGGCCATGCCAGTGCATTCTCTGCACACTGCTGAGGTGTCTTGTAGTGTCCACGGCAGGTTCGGCCATGCCGGTGCATTCTCTGCACATTGCTGAGGTGTCTTGTAGTGTCCACGGCAGGTTCAGCCTTGCCAGTGCATTCTCTGCACATTGCTGAGGTGTCTTGTAGTGTCCACGGCAGGTTCGGCCATGCCAGTGCATTCTCTGCACACTGCTGAGGTGACTCGTAGTGTCCACGGTAGGTTCGGCCATGCCAGTGCATTCTCTGCACACTGCTGAGGTGACTCGTAGTGTCCACGGTAGGTTCGGCCATGCCAGTGCATTCTCTGCACACTGCTGAGGTGACTCGTAGTGTCCACGGCAGGTTTGGCCATGCCAGTGCATTCTCTGCACAATGCTGAGGTGTCTTGTAGTGTCCACGGCAGGTTCGGCCATGCCAGTGCATTCTCTGCACACTGCTGAGGTGTCTTATAGTGTCCACAGCAGGTTCGGCCATGCCAGCGCATTCTCTGCACACTGCTGAGGTGACTCGTAGTGTCCACGGTAGGTTCGGCCATGCCAGTGCATTCTCTGCACACTGCTGAGGTGACTCGTAGTGTCCACGGCAGGTTTGGCCATGCCAGTGCATTCTCTGCACATTGCTGAGGTGTCTTGTAGTGTCCACGGCAGGTTCAGCCTTGCCAGTGCATTCTCTGCACAATGCTGAGGTGTCTTGTAGTGTCCACGGCAGGTTCGGCCATGCCGGTGCATTCTCTGCACATTGCTGAGGTGTCTTGTAGTGTCCACGGCAGGTTCGGCCATGCCGGTGCATTCTCTGCACACTGCTGAGGTGTCTTGTAGTGTCCACGGCAGGTTCGGCCATGCCAGTGCATTCTCTGCACACTGCTGAGGTGTCTTGTAGTGTCCACGGCAGGTTCGGCCATGCCGGTGCATTCTCTGCACACTGCTGAGGTGTCTTGTAGTGTCCACGGCAGGTTCAGCCTTGCCAGTGCATTCTCTGCACAATGCTGAGGTGTCTTATAGTGTCCACAGCAGGTTCGGCCATGCCGGTGCATTCTCTGCACACTGCTGAGGTGTCTTGTAGTGTCCACGGCAGGTTCGGCCATGCCAGTGCATTCTCTGCACACTGCTGAGGTGTCTTGTAGTGTCCACGGCAGGTTCGGCCATGCCAGTGCATTCTCTGCACAATGCTGAGGTGTCTTGTAGTGTCCACGGCAGGTTCGGCCATGCCGGTGCATTCTCTGCACAATGCTGAGGTGTCTTGTAGTGTCCACGGCAGGTTCAGCCTTGCCAGTGCATTCTCTGCACAATGCTGAGGTGTCTTGTAGTGTCCACGGCAGGTTCAGCCTTGCCAGTGCATTCTCTGCACACTGCTGAGGTGACTCGTAGTGTCCACGGTAGGTTCGGCCATGCCAGAGCATTCTCTGCAAAGAAGGTAAACAGTTTTCACTCCGAATCAAGAACTCTAACTAGTCTTCTGTCTCGGCAAGGTAAACCATACAACCGCGTTATGGAAACATTTAATTTACTTCTGTGCAAAGTTCGGAACACATAAACTGCTCCATCTATGGATTGATGTACATAGTCAGTGTCATAGTCAACAAACTAGTAGCCACATTCCACGGCTATGTATGGGTGTGGACTGGGAATGAGACTACAACAAAGTTGAAAATTGAGGCGTTGATGATAAACTATATAATGCCTTCCCCCTCAATACTAGGAATGCTGACTTGTGCTTTCCGAAGTATATCAATCAGTTTGTATACAAACTGATTGATATACTTCGGAAAGCACAAGAAAGCATTCCTTCCCAACACTAACAACCTCTTTAGTTCACTGCTATTACTCCAAATCCTTTCCTTGGGAAACCCAGTCAGTTGATGTGATGACCACAGTCGTAAGATAATTGATTCCATCTGGTGTTACACTAGAAGTGTCTGGGGACACATACCCACAATTCTTGAGTACAATAACTTTGTGAACAGCATTAGTATGACAACACTACAAGTATAAGAATGGTCATGTGATGACTACCACGTGCGATTTGGAAAGGGGTGGAGCCAGGAAACTGATAACAGGAAGTAGCTGAAATAAGAAGCGTCTTGACTTATATCAGGCACAGAAACATCCCATGCAGGGTACAGTTATGTTGATTGTTTTGCATTAAGTGACATCCGTAAATGCCTTAGTCAACCTGCTTGATGCAATATTAGACAGACAGACATGAGACAAACAAATATATAGACATGAAAGCGTTACTTTACCACTTTACCGGTAATAAAAATTCATGAGTTGGTGGGTTACCATAAATACTTAGACCATACATGAATAATTAATAAGCTTTTTCCTTTGAAGTTTTCCGGTTAGTTCAGGGCATTTAAGTAGGTTAGACACCCGCTTGCGCTTTGAAGTCGCCGGTTAGTTCAGGTAGCTTAGTAGAATCAAATTAAAGTTTTAATCATTGACAAGCACTTAGTATGCAAACATACCAGTATGTTTGAGGTGATATAAAGACGGATATCAAATGAACTGAATTAGTACGAGTGTGTTATTGAAACAGACGAAATATGACATGAGAATGGACAGAACAATTCAGTAGCACAAGTGACTTTGCCAGAATGGTTGGCATAGTGGCCGGCAAATCCAGCTGACTACACATCTCTTTCACCAAAGTCCACATCAACAACGCACCACTCCCCAAGGTCTGGACGAGCATATTAAAATCTTCAGATCTTTAAACTGCACCTTTCGTTGTTCAATGCCGCCTTACACATTCTTCGAGTTGCATCCTCTGAATTGTAGCTAGAAACCGCCCTTGCTGATCGGAGTTGACTTCGAACTGCTCACGAACTAGGGATCTGTGCTCATCTCCACCTCTAAGGCCAAAGAGTTTGCAGTTGTACCAAAAGCATGGTGAGGCCCCAACCAGTACACAACGAAAAAATGCCTAGGCACCACAGTTTCTCTTCTTGTTCCGGTGTCAATGGTTGAGCTTGCATAGTCTCTGTACCTACACCCTCCTTCGTCAGCTTCTTCATTCGTGCATCAAGAGCACCACGAGTCCGTGCAAAGCGAGGGTCTTTATCACCGAAACCACAAGACATGGCTGGCCGTTCTCTCGAAAGTGACGTTGTATTCCTGCAACAAGCTACATCAGGATGGCTGGGGGGCATGGGGTTTCGTCTTGGCGACGAGCTTCCATTACGAATCTAGGTAGCTAGCAGATCTGCCAGCATATCTATCGACAGCTTTTCAGGGGCATCCTTGACGCCGCGAGCATCACACCACGCACGAAACACACTGACTGCCCATTGTGTTGCCTTTCGTGTTTTTGCAGGTATGCGATCGCTGATAGCCTGGTCCAATGCTTTCTCAGATAGGGGAGATCCAAATCGTTTGCTGTTTTCGCTGCTACTGAGATCGAAATCTTCAGAGTCATCGATGTTCGGTTCAAAGTCGATCGCATTAAACCACCAGGCTTCTCCTTCCATGGCGCGGCAGGGACAACACAATTAAACTGGCACCAGCTAGCTAGCTATAGCTACCTCACCACTGTACTCTAGGCTAGCCTCGTTCCCAGGCCTTCCACACCTCCAGTTTTTGATCGCTTGCAGTATGCAAAAACGGATTTTGCATACTGCATACTGCATACTGCAAGCGATCAAAAACTGAAGGTGTGGAAGGCCTGGGAACGAGGCTAACTCTAGGCAGCATATCGCGCTTTTTTTCCTGCAGTATGACGCAAAATGACGATCCTCTCAAATATCATTGGCTGTAGCTATGCAACGGTTCTGCAAAGCCCATATATGGTCACAGCCACCCTGCTCTGCACGTGCATCAACAGGCTAGCCTTATTCAATTAGTATCACCTTATTCAATTAGCAGTATGGTCTAAGATAGATAGACCCCTCCCTACAGGAAACTAACCGACTTAAGCGCCCTTGGGAAACCTCGGAAGTGCAAATTGGGTCTCGGGCTGCGCCCTCGACCCAATTAGCACTTCCTCGGTTTCCCGCGGGCGCTTAAGTCGGTTAGTTCCTTGTAGGGAGGGATCTATCCTATACTTAAGCTTGAAGACCACCTTCTTAGAGATGTCAATACATAGCCACACTTGAGGTGCACCACAATTAGATTGTATTGTGGACAGCAGCTCAGCATTCCCATCCGATTGAGTTTAACTTTAAGGAAAAGATTGCAGGGAAGCTGTCAAGTAATCCGGAAGTGTGAACACACGGGCATCATGCGGACATGGGACTATAAAAGTGGTTAGCAACACTAGATCATTCTTTCATCAGGACTACAGTATTACTGTTTTTGTTACTTCCCACGTTTTGTTAGAGGGTTTACGGACTACTCATCTACAAAGAACACTCTTCCAAACGTTACCTGGTAAGTGAAGAGTGCATGTGTATTAATAAATTGCAGTGTCTTACAATAATGATTTGAGGAGCATAAATGACTTTGAGCATTTAGTATATGTATTGTGATTGAAGCTTCAACAAACACTCAGCAACGATATTTTTCAAAAGGGTAACCACAAACATACGAAAATTTAGCATTGGCAGTGTGACTTTCATGATACTTATCTTTTGCCCTGTGTGCACTATAGCTATGGCGGCTAATTTCAGTGCTAAATCTCCAACACAACCAAACCTTTGGCTGCTGCAACCGATACAACACTGCTGCTCTCAAGCAGGCTACAGTTATGATACTACTGTACTAACAGACCACAAATCTCGAAATGTGTTCAGGTAAAGGTGCGATTAGTGGTAACAATGATTATTGAGGACATATTCAGCCTCAAATTGTATCTTATCCAGGCAGTGGCTTGCCCATAAGCATCCAGATAAAGCTGCAAACACCAATGCGGATTCCCTGAAGATCATGGAACTATTTACCGGGATATTTTTGTCAATCAAAACAAGGTACATGTAGTGACCAGAATCCCATGCAGGTGATCTGGTCAAGTCCTATGACCATGCATGGTGTGGTCAATTTCTGCTTCCTCTCAATGCATGCCTTGTTCACACTTTAACCATAAATTATATTCATGTAAGACTGCCTCTGCTGACCAATGCTGGTGGTTGTGGTCATGGCCACCTCAGTCATTTCCTGGATACTGAAGGTTGCTGGTTAACCAACCTTTTATGGCCTATATAGCAATTTGTAACTGTCAGGGGTGGAACTATCAAGTGGCTATAGGGATATGCACATAAATTAAGCTCATTGCAGTCAATGTTTCAAGGTTTCTCATTAATGCAATACACAGGGCAAGGCTGCACGAGACATCCTCACTAAGCTGGAGAAATGGCTACAACATGGTAGTATGCCTAGGCTTCTGCAATGGGACTCACTTCTTTCACTCGATCTGAAGTACGGAAGTAATTAGAAGTAATTATAGTCATGTGACTTCCTGCCTTGAACTTACGATAAATTTCGCAGAGAAGACCAAACACTGGCAAACAGTGCTAGCTGAACTATTTATCTTGTGTTCGGTCAGCTGCAGGCATCAGGCTACACTGTAGGATGTCCTGATATGAAGAATGACGATGACTGGAGGAAGGCATTGATCACGGTCCTGGCTACATCCTCTGCACAGAGATTGATCATCGCTACATGCAACACACAGGTCATTGATGAGAACTTGGAACAGAAGCACAAGAATTGAGCCCTTAGGAACCCCCTTGTCTCCATATCCCGTCTTGGCATTCTGCATATCTTTCAGGAACATTACTAGTTCATCCCTCAGTTCCCCATAGGCTTCCAGCTTAGCTGGGATTAAGGACGTCCCCCTAGCCTCATTCCCAGGCCTTCTCACCCCAGCGTTTGTCGCTTGCAGTACTAATGCTGGGGTGAGAAGTCTTGAGAACGAGGCTACTGTCTGGGGTATAACTCTGCCCAGAAGTGTCTTGAAAGTTGGAATGCTGCCATGGGTGTTGATGAGGGAAAGTGGGTGTGTGAAGTGAGAACTCAACAGCAGTAGGCCTGTCGCTGAGGAAGTCACAGAGTCACAGAGTACTTTAGTTGCAATGCTTGTAAAGGACTACACCGAATAATATTAATAACCACCACACACAATTTCCACTAACAGCAGCAGCACCCTCCACATGACCTACAAGAACTGGTTAGGCAGCCACCTTGATTGAGACATTCGTCACAAAAGCCCCCCAACTCCCATCCCCGGATATGGATCAGAACAGACATGTTGAATGAAGAGCTCGATCATTGCTGAGTTGCCTAATGGAGAAGTTGAGCACTGCAAGGGTACTGAGAAGCAGTTGACAGAACCAAATGGAATGATGGCTGGAGTTAGCCTCATTCCCAGGCCATCACCCAGCTTTTCGTCGCTTGCAGTACGTACTGCAAGCATAGATAATAGAACTACGTAGAAGGGATTGGAAACGGGCAAAAATTTTACGGGCAAACGTCATTATGCTGATTGCATGCGCGTTTCGGTCTAGTCACTAGTCTTGTCTGCGTAGCTGCTTAGCTAGCTATTGGCAGTACGCCCCACCCAGTACAGAGGAAACGCGATTAACGGCGGTTACCGCAGACAGTCCCTACTTGTACTTCGTGGCAGCTTTCTGGGGCTTCCAAGGGCGGATGTGCAGAGTTGTGACTGTGGATGAATACGTTTTACTGAGGTGAGTTGTGTTTGATAACACTTCATATAAGTGCACTTAAGTGAGTAAATGAATACCAGTACAGAGGAACGTGTATGAACATTGAGCACTGAAAATGCTGTTAACCACAGGATTTAGATGGACAAAACAATCACAAGTGGAAAGGTGCGAGAGGCTTTGGCATCTGTTTTAGAGCAACCGGAGTACTTGTTGCCTACCCCCAGGAATGTTGCCATCAGGGACTCCACCAAGAAGCTTTTGGAAACTATTACAGCTGTCGGAAACATCAAAGTTTTTGAAAATTTCTCAAAAAATCTGGTTACCTCTATTCAGAGTATTTTCCCTGTCTCTAGTTCTGCTTCCGCCACTGACAATTCAATGGAAAAATTGCTGAGTGCATTCCACAAGAAGAGAATATCAGAATTGGAGGGCATCTGGCAATTTTTTTTTGAGAAACTGGGCTGGCAAGCGCCTGATCCTATGATTTCTCAATACATCAACCAAACTTTGTTTGACAGTCTAGTTATGAACCATTTTGGAGCTGCAAGCCATGCTAAACCAAAACCACCACCATCTACTTCTCTGACTGTCGATGAGGATAATATTTTGAGGTATGTTAGCGGGTACATCCCATTTAAGCTGCTCAGGCAATTTGAAAAACAGACGACCGATAAAGCAGCTGATTTTGTCGAATGCCTGAGCCACATGGCTGTGCCAGGAACCAGTGCGGAAGAGGACTTTCCAACCTATGCTACGAAGTGGATTCAGCAGGTCAACCGTGGAGGACTATTCGTTGTCAATGATCGGGCATTTGACCTTTTCAGGCGGATCGAAATTGAAATTCGCGACACCTTACCAACCTTGCTGGGACCCAATCCACCAGAATCACAACAGAGAGATGCCGTGGTTAGTCGTGTAACTACAACGGAAGAAATCCAGGAACAGTGGGCCCTCCTGGCTGTGGACATAGATGATGACAACGATGCACAGGAGTTGCTCAGAGTCATTGTGAACTTGTGGATAACAATTAGGGCACATGCATTGGCAAAGTCCTGGATGGAATGCTATAGGTCGACCAAGAAGAGTACGTCTAAAGCAAAGGGATTGCGGAAGAGTTTGAAAAAGACAGACACAGACACCGAGCAATGAGTATGTAATATAAAGTTGTTCACCAATAATTATTACACCAGTTTCTCTAGCTTTTAGATGTTCTCTTTCTTTTTGGCAATGGGGTTTCATCAATCTCTTTTCCTGCCCGCCGCCTTTTCCGGCAGTTGCCTCTCACTGGGTCAAGTGCAACAGAACCCTGTACACGAATTGACACGGTGTTGTCTAAAAAGTTCTTAGCTGTTGGGTTTTCACTGCGCCCACCACAGGCTCGCTGCTTGCCAAAGAATGCCTCAAGACGATCCTGGCAGAATCGTTCGCTAAACAGATACTTTACCCCTGGTAGCTGAAGTAGGAACTCCGCCATCTCCACAAATGATAGCACTACAGAAAGGTTGGTATCATAAACATTTTGAATACAGTGTGATTCCAAAAATGTGCATATACACACCTGTCATTCGCAGACCAAGTAGGGTTTCTTTGCTGAGACACATAGTCTGTTTCTGAGCTTTTGTAAAGCCTTTTCGCTGTTCAATGCTGGTCTGCCATTCCTTGAGATACGATAAGAAGTCTTCCTTGAGCCACTGCATGAATAATTTTGTGCGTGTGTGCATGTGTATAACATGTGTACGTGTGTGTGTGTGTGTGTGTGTGTGTGTGTGTGTGTGTGTGTGTGTGTGTTTGTGTGTGTGTGTGTGTGTGTGTGTGTTTGTGTGTGTGTGTGTGTGTGTGTGTGTGTGTGTGTGTGTGTGTGTAATGATGTGACTTAAGGTAAATGATGCTGCTGTTTGATACCTTAAGGCGATTATCCTCTGGGGAGCGGTAGGGTCTGAGATCAGGTTTCCGGTGCTCAAAACTCTCTGTGAAACAGCGGACATTCATACAATTAAAAAAACGATCAAAATAGCGGACAAATCTTTCTGTCTCTGTAGTGCTCTCATCACCGAAGTACGCAAAAGCATTTGCCACTGAAGAGCTCAGTACCTGAAACATAAATGCGGGAAGCATGTCATAACAGCCCTGCAACATCAATTTGAATTCTCATCCCCCCTCCTCCCCAATAGAATTGCTGGATAGGTTGTAGTTGTTTTTGTCATCAAGCTTGCAATAACAGCTGCCCAACTAATACAAAAACAAACTGTAAACTTGTTGCTATGTTGCTGCACAACATCCTCAAGTTATGCTTGAACTATAGGCTATCATAGAGCCCTTAGATTATGGCATAAACACCCTGTGGGCACTAGGCCTAGGCCCTAGGGCCAGTGCAGTGTTAATTGGTGAAGGGTGCAGCCTGACACCAAGTCTTCCAAAGGGTATTAAAGTCCGAATTGGGGGGGGGGGGGGGGGGGGGGGGCTCAGCTTACCTATAGACTATACCCCAGAATATTGTATGACACTCTGTGGAAGCCTGCCAACATCAAAGCTGCCATTAATTATTCACATATGTCATATTCATACCCTAGGCCCTGTAGCTACATGTACCAGTACATTGTTGTAACTGCTGACCCCAAACAAGATTGGGCATTCAGTCAATGTATTGGTCCCCACAGGTACATGTATAGGCCAATGCATTGAGCATCCATAATTTAACTAGCCCATCTAACCTGAGCAGCGAGACCAACCCTCATCCGACTGTATGAGTTAAGATTGAGGTGATCATGTTTGAGTTTCTTCAGGAATGTGAGGCCAGATTCCATGTGGGTCTTCCTGTAGAGATCCCTGAGGTGCTGCCAGTTAATATGCTTGCCATTGATCTAAAATTAATAAAAGATTATGAAGTGGTTATTGTTCAGGCAGGAAGTAGGACGCTAAGTTAGGGTATAGTAGGACGCTAATTATTATAAGTTAGGGTATATTAGGGCCAGGGCCAGTGCTGAATGTGCATGTGTGTCCAGTATACCTGTACTTAAAGTACGTACTTCCTGCCGGACCAATATCCACGTCAAAAAATGGTGTCTTGTGTGATTAAAACTCACCCAGAGCTTCCGCGTGTTTCCATGACTAAACGAATGTGACCAGCAATTCCGAGTCGTTTTGATAAGGTGAGGAACATCAGATATAAAGTATATAGGTCGCTTGTCTTGACTGTAGGGGTTTGTGGTCTTGTAAATTGGCATTGATGTGGCTCTTTTTCTAGATTTTCTTGACATTTTTGACTTGTGCATCTTGAAAAATTTTCGGTTTGCAGAAGCTCCATCGCAAGTGATTGCAATCACCTTTAGCCCACAACATTCCAGATTTCTGACCACTTCCCATACAATTGGGAAGATGTTTGCTGCACACGTTGTCTTGGTCGCAAACTGTACATACAGGAATTCAAGGTCTATGAACACCCCTCGCACCATAAACACTAACATGTACGTTGCAACAGAGTTTGGGTCAAATTCAGAATCACTTGAATTCAGTGACATTAGTTGGTTGTTGAATTGACCTAAATTGATGTATCCAATCAGCTCAAATGTTTTACTATCATACACAAGGTCCTCCTTGATTTTCACTTCATCGAAGAGGACAACAACATACTTTTGCCACTGTTCCAAGGAGGTAACTTTGGCTTCCTTTATCAGCTGCTCATTAACATCAGGTTGGATGCCCAACGCACTTCTCACAAGGTGAGTGTAATCACGCAATGTTCGTTCTGACGGCAGAGTGATGAATCCAGATGTTCGGAAAGCATGGTATGCTGCTGATGATATCATCTTGAGGTGCAAGCACCATTTGATTATCATTGGATGCCAGCGCATTTGCCGTTTATCCGTAACCTCTGTAGGTTTCAGCTGCTGCTCCCAGAAAAGTCTCTGAAATGAGTTCTCAGAAAAATCTGATTTGATTTGCTCTGTGTTTTCGTCCATGATTTTCAGAAGATCACTGTTCATCTGGTCATCTAATTCGACACACCCCGGCGACTCCATCATTTTATTGATCTTCTCTTTGAGTTTTTTCAAATGCCTCTCCGCTGTGTTTGTACGGGTTTTCATGTTCTTGTGTCTCTGAGCTTTTTCAGGGGTTTGAAGGTGGCAGAAGTTTGTACGGCTAGAAGTTGATGTGCGTTTAGATGGGGAAGTGGATAGTCGCTTCTGCGCCAGGAACGGTGTATTCCACGCAGTGTAGCACGATACGCCACACATGACTGACATTTGCTGCCATGGCACAGAATTTCACATTCAGATGTCCGAACTGTGCAATGATACTGCTGTCCATGTAGCACGACTGGAATGGCATCATCCAGATAGGCAGACGTTACCCCCTTTTGGTTAGCAATCTTTTTACCTTTCCTCTGGTGCATCATATCAGCAAATATCTGATCAGGGTGACCTGCACACAGAGTACTTTTATGCAGGGTCTCCAGCAACTCCTGCAGACCAGCAGGGTCGACACACTCTGGAATTCTACTGAGTGGTTGACATGTTGAATGATTAAGTTTGTGCCCAAATGCTGTAGCTTCCCACTTACCATCAGAATGGACAGTCAGACAGTGGGTGACTCTAACCGGCTGGTCATTGTCCTTGGGTTTGCGCAAAATTTTGCACAAGCAGATAGACATTGGAGAGGACGATTGATCACTCCATTTGTCTGATGGTAGAGTTAGTGATTCCCTCAATGCAGACAAAGTTATCCTGGGTTCAATCTGCAAGAATAGAATTTATGAATTTAATGAATGTGTATGAGATCTAGACCAATGACAGTTTGAGAATGTACGTACCTGCTCCTTGTATCTCAGGTACTTCTTCGTTCCCCTTTTCGGTGGCCGTCCTTTCGGTTTGTGGACAAATTTTTGTTGCTTCTGCTCATGGCATTTATAAGCCCTACGTCTGAATCTTCTTGCACCCATTTCTATAAATCATGTGGTTAAGGGCGCATGGTAAACAGTACCTGACCTACTCAATGCAGAATATTTAACAAACAGTGAAGCAGCTTGTGGAAAAAACTACGGAAACAGTTGTGATTTCCAAGGGAAATTACACGACATTTTATTCAATAGCCTAATAATCCCAGTGACATGAACCTAATTTACCCCATAAGGGCATGTAAACTTTAAGGCCAAGCTTATCCCCACCCAATCCATTAGTGGTGCACTTATATGAAGTCTTAAAAAACTACACAAACACAACTCACCTCAGTAAAACGTATTCATCCCATAAAAACCCGTATTCATAACTCCGCACATCCGCTCTTTGAAGCCCCGGACAGCTGCTACTACAAGTGGGCGGTCTGTGGTGACCGCTGTTTCCTCTGAACTTTGACACTGGGTGGGGCATTTTGCCAAAAAAGGTTAGTTGCCATTATCTCGCTCGTGCGCGAAGCCGTCACAAACCGAAACGAGCATACTTAGGACAAGGGTTACCCGTAAAATTTTTGCGCGCGTTTCCAATCCCTTCTACGTAGTTCTATTATCTATGCTGCAAGTGACGAAAAGCTGGGCGTGGGACTGGGAACGAGGCTAGGCTGGAGTAGTTCCATGTGGAGCAACCCATAGCTGGGATCTCCCTACACAGGAGGTGCACCAAATATTTCGGAACCCCCCAACCCCAAGAGCAGTATTAGGTGGTCTTACTCGGAAGCATTCAGACACCTGGTCCGGAATTGGGCACTTTCTGAACTAATAGTATTGCTATGATGAGAATGTACATCTACAAACAGAAAATTATTGATCTCAGAATTTTAGTGTGAATTTGTACTATTCCAGCATGGGTGTGCAAACTGGTCCAGCTCAAACACACCAATATTAGAATGACAAGTTATTTATGTCAGATTCTATGAGGTAGACTTCAATTTATATACAAGGAACGAACTAGTAATGTTCCTGAAAGACATGCAGAATGCCAATATGGTATATGAAGACAAGGGAGTTCCTAAGGGCTCAATTCTTGTGCTTCTGTTCCAAGTTCTCATCAATGACCTGTGTTGCATGTAGCGATGATCAATCTCTGTGCAGAGGATGTAGCCAGGACCGTGATCAATGCCTTCCTCCAGTCATCGTCATTCTTCATATCAGGACATCCTACAGTGTAGCCTGATGCCTGCAGCTGACCGAACACAAGATAAATAGTTCAGCTAGCACTGTTTGCCAGTGTTTGGTCTTCTCTGCGAAATATATCGTAAGTTCAAGGCAGGAAGTCACATGACTATAATTACTTCTAATTACTTCCGTACTTCAGATCGAGTGAAAGAAGTGAGTCCCCTATGATTACGCACGTCGCACGTCGTGGAGCAGCTAGAGCGCTCACTTCTAATTCTCCACGCAGCATGGAAAGAGAAGTAAGTTGCATGAGCAGTAGCACCGTAGAACTTGATATATACAGAGCACACACTCAGGGGCGGATACAGGATTTATGAAAGGGGGGGGGGGGGGCACTATATCATACGCTGCCGGAGGCAGTGCATAGAGGCGCGTAGCGCCGATCAGTCCGCGCGAAGCGCGGAAAAAATTTTCGCCTTCATTTTTCACTTCTACCGAATAAAACGCAGCCGCGTTGCAACCCTATAATTTTACAGCGAAATAAAAGTGATACAACCAAAACAGCACCTGCATGCAGGCTGAAACTGAATGATACAAAACAACCAACCAAATGCATATATGGTAAAGGTAAAAAGTGGATAAAATATTAGTATAAAAAAATATATTAGAGCATAGTGACAGGGGTATACTAGATCGTGGTCTCGTTCCCAAGCCGTTCGGTTTCAGGCAACGCACGGTATTGCGAGCTAAGGAGGCCAGGCCAGGAGTTGCAACGTAGCGGCAGCAAGTTAGTAAGGAGGAAAATAAAGTGATGAAGAAGCAAAAGGGGGGGGCACCGGCCCCCGGTGCCCCCCCCCCCCCCCCCCCCCCCCCCCCCCCCCTAGATCCACCCCTGGTGTGATTTATACATTGCTTTGATGGTGCAACCATAGATAATTATTATCTATGGTGCAACTGGCAGTACTGTTAATTCATGCACGCTCTGTGCATGCAGCGCAATTTAGCCTCTGTCGCGGAGTAGAAATGCAATAGCTATAATTCGACCAAGAATAGTATTGACTATTGTGGTACATGATGCTACTATGCCTCTCTATTGTTGCAGTACAAACCCTGGACTGTGCCTCAGTAAATGCAATCTACCACTCTACTTCTGATCATGACTCTTTCAAGACTCAGCACAATGGAACCTCAACAAAAGACCCGGAGAACTGCACTGTACTTGCTGCTTCTGTGCACATGCCTGAAGCTGACTGGCGTGAACGGTTTGAAGAAACTGCACAGAGCACCAAAGGGTTATAGTGTGATCGACTCGTACTACGTGCACATCAATCCGCATGCTAACTGGACTATTGTGGAAGAGCTGGTTGGTAGTATAGAAACTATGAACAATGATGAAGGGAAGCCGGAGTACAGGGCTAAGGTCCTCAGCACCTTCACGCAGGCTGGGTACGGCTTTTCTGCGACTCTCTCCGATGCAACGCTACAGATGGTGAGTTTCTGTTCTGTACTGTAACTATGTAGATACTGATTATCAACTGCATATCATATTAGGTAGGAATTAACATGATAATATGGTGCAGTTTTTGGAACAGACCTATAGAGGAACAGAAACTTGATGTTTGGATATATAGGTGTTTAGATAGGTATATAGTGCATCCAATCAGACGTGCTTGCTGGCTTGGTTGTTTGTTTACACAGGTTTCTCCTGCTCAGTAAACATTTTGTGTTCATAGTTTGCCAGGTGGCTTGTCCTGGAGCAATCAACGTGTCTCGTTAACACTTGCACTTTTCTAATGTAGTCAACAGTAGTGGACTCAGGATTAGCACTTAGTGCACACGGATTTCGATTTTTCATTAAAGTCCTGTGTGGTTGGGTGTATTCATGGCCAGCATATTAGCTCGCGCACCAACCGAATAAATAGATGTTTCGGCCACTATATAGTGGGCCTCATCAGTGAAAATGTCCACATTGCTTGTATTTTCACTGATGAGGGCTGCTGTATAGTGGCCGAAACGTCTGTTTCAAACTACTTGAAATATTATTCGGTTGGTGTGCAAGCTAATATACCATGGGCATTAACTTTTGCACATTGTTTCTAGATGTATCCTACCTTATAGTCTAGTTGGCTCAATCATTGTAGGCTTACACATACTGAAAATGCAAAGCAGCTCTTCAAAGGTGGTCCCATCATTCCATGGGCACCAAGGATCCTGCCACTGCTCAACTAGAACCGAAGATAGATAAACAAACCGATAGATAGACAGACATGTTATTAGTATTCGTTTGCAGCTCTGAAACTCAATATCGTGGAGTGATATCTGACTCTTACCACTAATCTTTGAACAATTAATCCTTTCACTGATATTCTGAGGTATCAGTATACTGAGACAACTGGAATGAGATATGTGCATCCACATTCCTAGGCCCCTCCCACCTCCAAGTTTGGTCGCTATGACAATCTAGTAGAGTTGGTGGGGAAACAAGGCTACTGGTAGCCTTGTTCCCAGTGGCCTGGGAACGAGGCTGGTCTACCTTGCTGCACTGCATGATGAAGGACAGCATACTCAATCCCACTATTCATACTAGATTGAGTCAGGGAACATTGCAGTACAGTTAAGCAGGAGAGGGACTGGTAAATTATGTGAGTGATGTCACGGGTAGAAAGATGGAACTCGGATCAGCGAAGGCACCAGGTAGCAATCATGCATGTGTATCTACATAGCTAGTGGGGGAGGGCAACTGTTATACACACCATGCAAGCGTTGAACTTGTAGATGGTTGAAACAACGTGCAAAATGTAGCGTTTTGGTTCTGACAATTTTGCCATTTGGGTAGATTACATAATCATGTTCATGCGAAGAAATTTACCTGGCCCTCCCAACTTTTCTGTACTGCAAGCAACTAAAAAGCTGGGCGGGGGCCTGGGAACGAGACTAAAATTTATCATAGGTAGCAACAATAGGAAATAACAGCTTTGCATTCAAAAGGTTTCTGTTTGTGGCTTGGCATAAGGTTCTTGATTATAGCACTTTGTAGATGTAGGCACCTAGTAACCGTATACTCTTAGCAACATGGCTAATTTGTTTGTCTGACTATTTCTGCTTGGATTCTGTTTGTGATGGTCCGACCCATTAACCACATTGTGCGTGACCTTACCATCATTGTGAACATTACCAAGGTTCCAGATTAGGAATGGCACTTGTTGAATAATACTAGACGAATGCAGAACATTATGGGGCGAGCCTGAGCGAGTACATGCAGGTGCTGCATGTGTGAATGTGCATGGAGCAGTTGCATGTGCATGTCATCAGAATGTGAGTCTGACGGAGAGTTAGCGAAGGACACAGAATGTTGATCACACATGAAAGTTATGACCGCACTAATATTTCGTGCACTTGAAGCAGTTAGTCTCCCAGGCCAGCCTCTCGCCACACCCACTGCTGAAGCAGTCTGGCAGGTAGGTCCAGGAGTGGTCTCTGTTAGCCACTTACCGCCCCGCTATAGTCTCCATCCTTGCAAGGCCTTGTTGAGGTAAAGTGGTAGACTGTTCATAGTTCGCGTCTCAGATCAGTTAGACCGGCGCGACATCAACGCACGAGCATGCAGGAAGTGAACTCAGGTTGGAAATAACGCATGACGCAAAACACGCAAAATACGACCAGGAAGTGATTTACGGCACGACGTACGATTCATACATATATATAGAAAATTTACTGCAAAAGCGACTGATTATCGGACGACATGTAAAATCGGACGCGCTAGCGCTGAACGAGTATATTACCGGAAGTGGGCGGGACCTTCAGTCGATACTACAGACCCATCGCACACTGAGTTGAAAGTTGGGTGGTTCTCTGTTGCTTGGTTCTGGAACTACAGCCAGCCAAAGTTAGATCCAAAACAATGTATGATCGGACAAAATTGATGTATTATAGGATGACGCTCCCTGCTTTTTCTCTGAAGGAACTTTCTCTGAGATTTTTACATTTTCGGGAAGCCTCATGATCCCTCTGCCGCAGGCTCACTTTTTGTCACTGTGGCTGATTCGAGTGCTGGAGAATATCACCGAATGTTGACCATGGTCTCCGTGTCTAATATCGGACGCTGAAATTTCGTCGTAGTTTAGCGATGACACTCTCAGGTACACTATAGTGCTGCAATACGGATATCATTGGAATGTGCAGGTCCTCAGCAACAAAATGGTATAAGTCCCGCGTTTATACGTTGCACCGTTCCTGAGATATAGTCGTTTACCCCAAAACTCTCCAGGAATACTGTCGTTGCTATCTTGGACCGCCCATACAGGAGCAAACTGGGGAAAGCAGCTGTATCTCAGGTACGGTGCAACGTATAAACACGGGATTTGCGCCATTACGTTGCTGAGGACCTGCACTTTCCAATGGTATCCGTACTGAAACACTAGAGTGTACTTGTGAGTGTCTACGCCAAAATACGACGAAATTTCAGCGTCCGATATTAGACACGGAGACCATGGTCAACATTCGGTGATATTCTCTAGCACTCGAATCAGCCACGGTGACAAAAAGTGAGCCTGCGGCAGAGGGATCATGAGGCTTCCCGAAAATGTAAAAATCTCAGAGAAAGTTCCTTCAGAGAAAAGGCAGGGAGCACCATCCGATAATACATCAATTTTGTCCGATCATACATTGTTTCCGATCTAACTTTGGCTGGCTGTAGCTCCAGAACCAAGCAACAGAGAACCACCAAACTTTCAACTCAAAGTGCGATGGGTCTGTAGTATCGACTGAAGGTCCCGCCCACTTCCGGCAATATACTCGTTCGGCGCTAGCGCGTCCGATTTTACATGTCGTCCGATAATCAGTTGCTTACTCTATATAGAAAATTTACTGCAAACTCGTCTATGTGGGGCTCGCTCAGGCTCGCCCCAATTAGTGCTGTCATGCCTTCTTAATTTTTGGTGGTAATTTGGTAAAGTTGCTGCTGGCTAATATGTTGCCATGCCTACAGTGATTAAGAGCAAATATATAGCTGCACTATTGTCCCTCTTCCACACGTGTCAGAGATAGGCAATAGAATTCCTATACGTTCCATGCAAATTGGGAATTTATGCAATTTTGAGATTGCATAACACAATCTTGATTGCCAAGTGTAGCGAGGCAAGTAACAGCAGTTCAGTACTCAGCTAGCATTTGTTATATGTGTGCAACTTCTGTCATGCTTTGTCTTCACTTAGAACCTACATCGCAGTACCAGACAGTTCTCACTAACTCAATAAATGATTTTCAGCACAGAATGACTGATTATCTCAAGATCATGGTACTCTTTGGAGTTTGGAGGTGCATTTACCGAGGCAATTTCAGCACATTCATAATGGAACGAGACCAGTATTTGTTACAAGCATGGGAATGAGACTAGTATTTGTTACAAGCCTGGGAACGAGACTAGTATTTACAAGCATGGGAACGAGACTACAAGCCTGGGAACGAGACTAGTATTTGTTACAAGCCTGGGAACGAGACTAGTATTTGTTACAAGCCTGGGAACGAGACTAGTATTTACAAGCATGGGAACGAGACTACAAGCCTGGGAACGAGACTAGTATTTGTTACAAGCCTGGGAACGAGACTAGTATTTGTTACAAGCCTGGGAACGAGACTAGTATTTGTTACAAGCCTGGGAACGAGACTAGTATTTGTTACAAGCATGGGAACGAGACCAGTATTTGTTACCTTCCAGTTCACGTACAGACATAGTAGCGTGACCAGCTGCAGGAGTGCATGATCGAGCTGTCAAAGGTGGCGAAGGAGCGTCGAACTCGGCATGCCTGCCCTAGCGGTAGGTATTCACGCGTCCCAAACTTTCACCTTTTACAGCAAGAGAGGCCATTACATAAAGTGTGAAAGACAAATTGGCGTTTGTGCGGTACCGCAAAGGTCTTCCATATAAGGTATGACCGTAAGGTGAGGGTGCACAACATGTCTGTACTAGTTCGACGCTCCTTCGCCGCCTTCGGCGGCTCATGCGCTCCTGGCGTGACTGATCTATTCATTTTTCCCAACGACAGCAGACACCTCAACCATTGCCAACTGCCTGCATGCAATCAGACAATAATCACCAGTGAAGAAGTGCATAGCTGTGTTTAGTCTGGTTCCCGGACCCAACCCATGAGTATGGGTCTGGGCAAATGACCTACCCTTCAGTGTAGCCGAGCACTGCATTTCAGCGAAAGTGTTGATTAGGGAAAACCGAACGTTAACTAGTATTTGTGACTGATGGATAGTATTATACATGCGCACACACCCGTACATAACGTTAATCATCGGTCGTGAGTCCACTCTTACAGGTTAGCTAACAGTAAAAGCAGCTTTATTATACCAAATATAGTAGCTTGGGATAAATTATATTAGTATCAATGTCTTCACAATCACAAACCCATTTTCTCTATCTTAATGGCAATCAGGAAGCACTACTAGCAATTCCAGTAATGCCCTCTGTAGACAGTCCTTGTTGTATTTGTGCTATTCCACCAATTTTGACAGAATGTCGTTGTAGAAATTAAATACTTACTTATATCGGCATGAAATTGCTACTAAAGAAGGAAGCTGCATGTTGTTGCTAAGAGATGTGTGAAGTAGGATTTGATTGCACATAGCCGGATTGTCTACTAACTTGTATCTTCATTCAAGACACTGTCAATTTTCTGGGTATTGTATTACATAAGCAAATTAATGTCAGTCAGATAATATGATTCAGGATGACCTCGAGGTTTGGGTGGAATTGCTTATAGACTCAACTGAGGTTATCAGGTTGCTGCAGTTGTCCGACATCTATTGACGCATGTGCATTGGTACGGCCTATGGAAGAGTGGAAGATGTAAAACTAAGCCGGGAAATACAAATTTCTGGATCAATTGTGTGCATGTTTACCGGTAGGATGCCTTAGCCATGTAAACGGCAAGGGCACACATTGTTCACTATCTCATCAGCTTTGCATACACCACCAACATTTGAAATGGATCTGGGACAAGCAACCTGAAAACTTCTGACTATCTTCTTCACAGATTATCATATTACATAAGTAGCTGTTGGTAGTAATATGATTCAGGATGATATTGGTGGGATGACCAAGATTACAGACTGTCTGTCTTCTTTGCAGGTTCTGGGCCACAGAGCAGTTGAATTTGTGGAAGAAGACCAGTATGTGCAAGGCGGTGAAGCCAGGACAACAGGATCCTGGGGACTGGACCGAATTGACCAAGTATCCAAAATCTATGATTCCAAGTTCAATAGCCCTTGTAACCTGACCGGGAACGGCGTAGATGTGTATGTATTGGACACGGGGATCTCACAACATGAATACCTGCAAGGACGAGTGCACACTCTTAGCTGTGGTGGAGAGCAGCTGCAGCGTGGTAGCGACCGTTGCTATGGCCACGGTACAAACGTCGCTGGCACGATTGGGGGGACAACACTTGGAGTTGCACCCGGGGTCAATATCTTTTCAGTGAGGGTGCTGAACTGTACAATTCAGAGCACTTGGAATATCGTACTGCAAGGAATCGAGTGTGTTTTGAATCACACTAAGCAACGAGACAACCAACCAGCGGTGGTCAACATGTCCATTTATGGATCAAAGCACCGAGCAGTCAAGAAAGCAATAGACAGCCTGATCAAGCAAGGAATCTCAGTTGTTGGGATTGCAGGTAAGGTCACATCAAGAGGCCTTCTCACCCAAGGGTTTGTTGCTTGCAGTACTACCCCACATTAGTACTGCAAGTGACAAACGCTGGGGTGAGAAGGCCTGGGAACGATGTTATTGTGCAGTGACGATGGAGTTGGTTGCACGGTTTACACTTAAAGTACTTCACTGTTAAAATTGTAACTAGTCACACTAGAGACTATGTGACAATTGGCATATCTATTTTTTGTTACCTAACATTGTAGGTAACAACAACGATGGCAAGCCGAGAGATTCCTGTAAGTACTCTCCAGCTTCAATCCAGGGTGTCGTTGCTGTCTCTGCAAGCACAAAGGTGGATGAAGCGTTCAGTTATTCAAATGCAGGGGTGTGTGTGGACTTGTACGCTCCTGGTAAGGACATCAAGACTACATCTAGCTATTGCGAGTTCTGTGCTGATACTAAGAGTGGATCTTCGATGGCTGCACCACATGTTTCGGGAGCCGTAGCTCTGTTACTGGAACGGTGTCCAAACCTTCCTCCCTGGAAAGTGCACTACCACCTTCTCTCTCAGATGACACTACCAGACAGATTGGACATGAAACCTATCCCAAGACGACTGCGAGCCTCTACCCCTAATCTTCTCCTCCATGTTAGCAATGCCATGTGTACTCTGACCTGCTGAGCACCTCTTTCGACTAGTCTCATTCACAGGCCTTACCTCAGTTGTTTTTTTGTGGTTAACAATTTCACTACACACATGCACTTGGAAGTTTGATCATACCTTTCTATCCTCTGTGAGGTTCTGTTGTTTTTGTATCTGTGTATAAAGCGGGACTTTATATACACCCTCAGATCCCATTAACCCTTTAACCACCATCACTTCAAAACCCATCATGAGACTTTGATGTTACTTCCAGCAACGTCCTTGGGAGCAGTGCATGGCCGTATATAGGTGGGTTCACCTGAGACCCCAGTTGGGTCCAGTGGCCATTTCTCATTTTAAGAATAAATGGATGTAGAAACAGTCCTCTCACCTTAATGTCCTCCAATTCCAGTGTTCAAGGCAGAGTTTTCAGTAGAGTGGATTAGCATTGCCGAGCAAGAAAGCATGATAAGAAGCATTAATTTTATGTGCATGGCAAGTGTTCTATGAACACACTCTTGTTTTATATTTTGTACATACTGTGTGTGGGCGCAACTATGAATCATTGTCTTTGTGATCATAAACAGAAGAGACGGAGCCATGCGGATACGTGTAACAGGAAATAGCTGAAAACCCACTGTAGTTGTGATATCTGTCAACTACGTAAATGCTAAGCTTCATCTCCGATCAAGAAGTCCAAAATTTCTTCTTTGAAATGACTTTAATGATCATGAAGAGGTGGAGCAATGTTATGAAATAGCTGAACTGCCTCGACTTGTATATACCAGATACACAGACATCCTCTAAACTGCATGTATACGTGTATACATCGATTGCTTAACCACGTGCACTTGGGCATAATGCTTGTGGGTATTTTGCAGTCTAGGTATGAAAAGAATTCTACTTTCTTAGTTCCGTACCTGTCAAGTACAGAACTGTGAAAGTAGCATTCGATTAGCCTCATTCCCAGGCCCCACCCAGCTTTTCGTCGCTTGCAGCAAGCAGCAAGCCCTGGTCAGAGCCTGGGAATGAGGCTAGCATGCATTCCAATTTGTGTACATGTACATGAATTCTTCTCTCAGTCAACTAATACCATGCCACTGGTGCTGTAACAAAACGTGTGAAGTGCTTTGTTGGAACACGTGTTGCACATTGTACCCAGCGGCCCCTACACCAAAAAAAATTGCATTCCAATGCATCATACATACATACATACATACAGATATCCATCCCCACTCTGCAATTTTGTGGAGGGTCCTGCTGCATGAAGGCTATAATCTCAATCTCCTTTTTTCGACATGTACATCATTGGTATTCAATCACCGCTACTGTACAGTCACTGACCACAAGCTCTCTTCTCTATGGACGCATTAGGAATGGGCAAGTCTGGAATCCGCAAGTTCAGAGGCAGGTACAATGCCTAAGCTGCTAGAGGAAGGAAAGTATGGAGGGTGAAAGCGTAAGTGCATGCCTCTTCCATCACACCTCCAAAGGGTCCCATGATGATGGGAAACCTCAACAACAACAACCGAGCCGCCTCCTGAAACCAGGTAAGGATGCAGGCAGAGTTAACGGAGCTCTCTGTGTATGATAAAGCAACGGTTCATGCAGTTGCCAAGTTGAGAACAATATAGGATCCCATACACTAAGGGTTCTGGCAATGGGACTCCACAATCCACATGCAAGGCATGTACATACAAAGGCAGGATATGTGGATTGTGAGACAGGAAATGACGGAGTGCAAGGACATGCAAGGCAATCATTGAGCTCAGATGAAACCTATAGAGAATGCAGCAAACTGTGGTACGTGGTGTGAATTGCAGGATCATGCAGTGAATCATCGAGTCTTCGAATGTAAATGGCACTCTCAGTCCCTCCTCGACTTACCTGATTGAACTCCAGCTATAGTGCTTGTAGCTACTGGTGGGGCGACACTGCCGCCGTGTGGGCGACACTGCCGCAGTGTCTGTTGCACATGCAGCATCTTCAGGTTAATGCATGGGCTATGTATGGTACACACACACACACAGAGGCCTAACTATATTTGTTTAGTTGTATAGCCTGTCCATGTCCAAGCATAGATAATATACTACGAAAGTATATTATCTATGGTCCAAGCACCTGCCATTAATTACTAGAAGAATGCTTGACATTGTGGGGTGAGCCCAAGCGAGTGTGTGTGCAAAACATGAGCTGTTGCATCAAGAGTTCATAACAATAAGAGTGTGCAACTGCCATAATTATGGTATCCATCTTGGCAGACCATGTGGTCAACATGTACATAGGCTGTGTAAACTCTGTAGTGATCACAATTTCACACTTAGGAGCATGCAGCTGCTATAGCCTCGTACCCAAGCCTTCAATCGCGGGGGGAAGGCCTGGTATACACTGTTTGCGCATGCGCTTAATTTCCCCCAAAATCTTGGAAAATAGGATATCTCGGTATTCTTCCGTGAAACGATGACGTCGAATGACGTCCACGTTTACATTCCTAGAAGAACCGCAACGAACGACGAGTTCGAGTATATAGCAATAATGGCGTGCAAAAGTTCCGGTGGTAGTAGTTTCTCTGAGGCTCTTACCTATGCTTTGCGAAGGCTGAAAATGACACGGATGACTGTGAAAGAAGAGCAGCGCTCCTCCATGAGAGCTGTGTACGAAGGCAGCGACGTGTTCGTGTGGCTAGCTACCTACTGGCTATGGCAAGAGCCTGTGCTACCAAGCGCTCCCTTTCCTCATGGAGTCTAGCTACAAGAAGGGACTTGTAGACAGTGGAAAGAGCTGTGGTGTGCTTGTTGTGAGCCCTTTGATCGCTCTCATGCACGCGTACGCGGGTGTGTTTACGCAAACGCCCAACCCATTCGCAAACGAAACGTCACAATTAAAAATGACGTAATATTCACATTTAAATTAAACGCATGCGCAAACAGTGTATACCAGGCCTTCCCCCCGCGATTGAAGGCCTGGGTACGAGGCTAGCAGCTGCTACTACTTCACCACTGATTGTCTGCATCATACTGCTGAGATGATGGTAGTGATACCATATATGGCAGTTGCACACTCTTGCATGAGCATATCACAACCTCGGGCCACAGAATAAGACACAAAAAGCACAGACATGATATGCACAACCCAGGATTCGTGAGTCAGGCTAGCTGAAGCAGTTTAAGGTTAGGATACGCATACCGCATAAGCATTATTTCATAGCTTTTTTGTCACCAAAAATAAAACAGTGTGATCCAACTTGGACTTAGGAGACCTTATTGAAATAGGCACACAGTATAAAGTGCATGCCAGACGAAGCCTTTTCTGCAATTAACCATCCCAAGTTATGCAGCACTCTATTCGAGTCCTGATGGCGACTCCAGGGTCATTATTTCGAGGATTGTTCAGCCTATAGCCATAAACGCTTCCATCATGCCCTAGTGTTTCCGATGGCGGGTCTCAAACAGTGTTAGTTGTTAGGATGTGTACACCTTGTCCAGAGACATCATTTAATCAGGAATTGTTTCCCATTCTAAAAGGGCAGCCAAGCGGGTTTCCTGCATCCAAGCTGGTTATCTGGGAACTGCATGGATTGAAGAAAGATCATGTGTACATAGCCACACACAGTTTATATACCACATTGCTAGTAGATGTTTTTACAAAGACTATAATTATGGAAGCTTGAGCTCATATATAATATTGTACAGTCATAACAATATCGATATCAATTTTAGCATACACCAATACTCCAGCAGAATAAACTGGCTATTGACAATGAGCATTGAAAAATTTGTGCTAAGCATGGAGGTTTTGAAGAAAGATCATGAACTCGTAAAATTGTTCAGCATACACCAACACTCCAGCGGAAAACTGAGAAACTATCACAAAGGAGCTAAATAGCTAATGACGTCGTAGAAACAAAAAAACACTCTTTCCTCAGACCCTTGAAATTCCTTTAATTATTACACAATTGTCCATCTGGGTCATGGTTGCTTAATTGAGGTACGATCAATTACGCATTTAATAAAGATGGTATCGTCAATGATAAAGCCGCTATTCTTCAGATCATGATGAGATACAAAACGTGGGCAGCCACTTGCAACATTCATATCTGACTTTGGCTTCTTGAAGGAACTACTCATTGGATCAGGCTGGAAAGTATCAATGATATCACGTCCGCCTGCCTGATTGATCAGCCTGAAGGTCACCTTGTGAGAAAAAGGCCATGGCAGGATGTTGTCGAACTCTCCCCGCATAATCACGAAGAACAGAGACAAGTAACTATTCTTTCCGATGCCATCTCCCAGGATATACAGGCGAAGGCACATCTTATACCCATATCTACCGGTATAAAACGGTAAACTAAAAATTGATGTGTATTTCCCATTTTGCGCATCTGCCATGCGCTGACTGAACTGTGGTATCTTCCACAGCATCGTGCCGTCATAATTACTGTTTTCTATCAATGATAACCGGAAATCTCTATCTTCAAGTTCAGCGTTCTTTGCTTTCAGCATCCTTTCAAGTTTGGTCACTGAAGTACGAAGGGATACGATCTCTTCATCTCTTTTCTGTAACGCTTCACTCATACTTCCTTCAACCTCTTCTCTAACTTTGGCTATTTCTCGGCCAATTTTTTCCGTTATTTCTTGTGTCTTATCATCAAAAATTTGTAATTGATCAGGAGGAAATCCCGGATCATAAACTATAGATTTCTCACGTGCAATTGATTCAACCTTTTCTCCAGGCCCGTCCTTTTCAACTTCATATCCACTATCTGGTAGGGTTTGCAGAGCACGTTTTTGACTTTTCACCGAATCTGTTTCTTCGTCATCGGCGGTGAACCTTGGCGGAACACAACCACCATCTGCTTCGGTTCTTTGCTGTGTAGACACTGAGCCTTGCTTGTACATTTGCACCTTTATCGTACCCTTAAGCTCTCCTAATTGATCGACAAAAAGCTGCATATGCTCAACAATACCAGCGTGTAAGTGCTCGGCTAGTTCAGTTCCTTGCATCTGCACAGAGAATAAAAGTCAGACCATAGTCTCCCATATTCTAGTTCAAACACAAGTAAGTCATGGCAGCCAAAAACTACAGAAGACAATCAACATTAGGGTATTCCCCAATTACTATCCATCTCTACATGATCAAAGAATAACTCACAGGAATGGTCTCAGAACATCCAACTGCTACACACGGGCATTGCTTGGGAGCCTTGGGGCACCTCAACTCGTGTGCTTCCAGCTGTGAATTGACAAAGACGTCTACATAGCCTCCTTCCTCAGGCACACACACATGCACATATGCACGCACGCACACACACACACACACACACACACAGCACGCAAGCACACACACACACACACACACACACACACACACACACACACACACACACACACATACACACACACGCACACACGCACACACGCACACACACACGCATGCGCACACACATGCACACACACACGCATGCTGAGTCCAAAGTCAAACTTACCTCTGTAACAAGCAAGCCACAATGCTCACACTGTTCAGTGCCATACTGGCATTCTCTTTGATGATCCTAGGACAATCAACAGCAGACGAAGTTCCTCAATTACCTACCATTTACTCATGCATAAAAGCAGCACTGTTTGCTGAGCATTGCCTACCTGGAGCTCACTAAACTTTCCCTCCCAGTCGCAGCCTCTATCACTGTAACTGCACACAACTGGCAGGCATAGGATTTCTCTTCTGACAAATCGATCAGGAAAGTACTGCAGGGGGATATAAGAGGCTAAAGTAATTCATTGTAGATACTAGAGGCAAAAAATTTTCTCCGTAAAATCCAAAAGGATTTAGTGATGGCGTGTCATATTCTACCTCTCAAAAACCCAAGAAACAAGGAGAAATGCCATTAACCAGCCTCAGTCCCATCCCATCCCTAAATTCTACATTTTATAATGGGATGGGACATACCTTTACCAGCTTGTCAACGCACTTCCACAGGGAGCTAGTTAGGGATGCTGTGTACGTGGCGCAGTCATATTGCCCAAGCAATAAACGCAGTCCTTGAATAGTCGGCACACCAAAATGACGTACGAAACAAATAAACGCCGCAGTGTCTATTCGCAGAAATATGGTAATACAACTCAGTATAGCTTGCTGTGTGGGAAACAGAAGTTCACAAGGCAGTCGACAAATGTGACCCGCTACAAGAAAACCAGCCACTCGCAGATTTCCGCGAAATCAGCGTTCTTGGTATCAATCGACTCGAGATTTACCGTAGAGTTCAACGGTCAAGTTTTCGTGCTCAAAATAGGTTCATACGCCGAGTTACAGCCTTAAAATTGTACACGGGTAGCCCGTCCCTCAGAATACAATTTTACGAGAAACGGAGCATTTTGTGTGCACGTGGTGTTCCGTATACGGTCCGTGTCATAATGAATTCGTCGATAAAGACGGCGAACTGAGTCGAAGACAGAGCGATAGCCAGTCCCGTTGTTGGAGAGAACGTTTCCAGAAAACGTTGGAAGGTACACCGCGTAACTTGTCAGTGATAGTTCGCGTCTGGCTGCGTGTCTTATCATCGAGCGACAACAATAGTGTAAGTCCGTTCATGCGCTAGCTAAACTGAACTCCCTTCTTTCTCCCGAGTGTTACGGTAAGCAAACAACATTGTATTGCTATGAAATTTTATGAATGGACAGAGAGAAGGTTATAGTTTCACAAAATGAAAAGAAAAAAAAAGTCAAAAATAAAAATTCTTCCGAGTATAGATCCCCGTCCTGCAAAATCATATTCAGCTGCGAGTGGTCGGTTTTCTCATAGCTGGTCACAAATGGTGCCATACATTAAATGAACAGAATACACAACAAAAAAGCTCGATGAATGTAGGACATTGTGGGGCGAGCATGAGCAAGCTGCACGAATTCTAGCCGCGGAGAGAGAATGCAGTATCAAAACTTGCTGACTGTCATTGAGGCCACAATAGTTGTAGGAAGTTTGTGGTAGTGTGTTGGTACCTGTAGCCTGTATAGCTGGCACAGATGGTCATGTCAGCATAACTACTCTGACCTTCCTGTGGAGTACTAATGTACTAGCCTCGTTCCCAGGCTCTCCCACGTGCGGACAAAAATTGAGAAAAAGGGGGAGAGCCTGGGATATTTTGTCACGTGAGAAACGTCACGTTTAATTGCGTGTGGGCGATCAAAACCGCAAGTCATGCATGAATATATTATAATTCTATACCAGTGCGTGTAGTTCTTATTTGAGGCTATTGTATAGCTGTACAGCGCTATCACGTTGCCCCGTACTACACAGCAGCCGCATTATTCCTGCTCGAAGACTCCGGAATCGCACCAGGTTCTGCGTGAGACGCCAAGACGGTCGTTCCATGGCCTTGCTGAGAAGTGGCCGAATTGAACGCCAAAATGACCCGTTTCCAGGTTTGTATGAGTCGTTCTCGACACTTACTGTTCACATAGGCTGCCAAGGCACGGCTACCGTCGATCTCCACGCAGCTAACGGTCGAGCGCTAAATGAGCCGGCTTCGCGCTGCATAGTTGCGGTCAGTGTGCCCACGTTCAATTAAGTTCTCTCTACCCTTCTCTCTACCCTGACGTCACGCACGTGATAAATTATCCCAGGCCCTCTCCCGCTTTTCCGTACTTTTAGCGACGAAAAGCTGGGCGGGGCCTGGGAACGAGGCCACTAATGTACCACGCACCATCGAGTGTAAGTCCGAATGTTGTGCCAGATTTACTGTATTTGCACGACATCGGGAAATCTTTCATACACGAGGGGCAACCGCACTCCTGGTAGCTTTTGCAACCCCGCGGTTGCCTCGCCGTAGCTAGCGCAAGCTAATTATTGCAATTCGTTCCAATTAACGCACGTGCCACGTGGCACCCATGCTCAGTCGATCGCGAGCAATGGCGACCAAAAGTACATTATTACAGCACTCACAACTTAGCCAGCACGGTGAGTTTCAGCATGTAAGCGTCAGTGAACGACAGCGATCACAGCTGTGTTGTCAGAATCTTCGTGTGCCTTTCCCGAGGGCTGTACTGCCACCGGAAGTGTGAGAGAGCACTCGAGCAATGGCGGCCAACGGCGAGACAAAAGCGCTCATACCTCCACGACCAAGGTGAGTTTCAGCACCAACTTTTTTATGTTCAGGTCAATGCTGGATAACGATCATGGCAGTGTAGTCAGAATCTTTGTAGGCGAACATTATATAATACGAGGGGCAACCACACTCCTGGTAGCCACGGTTAAACGGTAGCACAAGCTAAGTGTGACAGTTCGTTCCAATTATCACACATCACATGAGTACCATGATAGCTATATACAGGGAAGATCAGAAATTATTTAGAGTGCTCTCAAGTACCATTCATAAAGTAGCCGCGTTGCAACCTGCCATAGCGCAAGCTAAGTATTGCAGTACGTTCCAATTAACGCTCATGTCACGTGGCAACCATGCTCAGTCGATTGCGAGCAATGGCGACCAAAAGGAAGACAAGACATTATTACAGCACTCACAACTTAGCCAGCACGGTGAGTTTCGGCATGTAAGCGTCAGTGAATGACAGCGATCACGGCCGTGTGGTCAGAATGTTTGTGTGCCTTTCCTAAGAACAGTACTGCCACCGGAAGTCAAAGAGAGCGTTCAAGCAATGGCGGCCGACGGCGAGACAAAAGCGCTCATATCTCTACCACCAAGGTGGGTTTCAGCACAATTATTTTGATTTTGTGTCACTGCATCATAGCGATTACGACGGTATAGTCAGAATCTTTGTAGGCCATTCCAAAGTAGTCAAACGTTTATTATTTAGATTACATTGCATTACAATACGCGGCACAATTTTTCCCCTACCAGGAGTGTAATAGTTTAGAATACGTTACATTACGTGGCACAATTTTCCCCTACCAGGAGTGTAATATTCAATGTGCCAGATCTACGGTATGGGGGTAACAGATCGACTACAACTAATGTTGGCCTCACTCACTCTCACCCAGTATACTAGTGGCAAAAAATTTTCTGCGAAAAATAAAAAGGATTTAGTGATGGCCTGTCACATTCGGAATTATTCCACCCCTCGAAAAAGCTAAGAAACAAGGAGAAATGCCTTTAACCAGGCTCAGTCCCATCCATTATAAAATGTAGAATTTAGGGTAATAGCCTCAAGCTTGCAAGGGGTGGTCACACCGTACTTAGAGCCGCGACCGGCGATTGTGACCCCGTATACGGCGGATGTAGGTGTGGCTTACCGTATTACTCCGTATACTACCAAAAGTCATGCAGCCACGGTGGATTTTTGCAACGGTCACAGGGTCACCGGCAGTTTAGCAGCGCGGTCACTGGCAGTTTTTGGACAGTAACAGATTGTGACCCCGGTCGCAGCTCTAAGTACAGCGCATATGGAGTGACCACCCCTTGAGCCTGTTTGAACAACAGTATGCCTGGGTTGTCATCCGGTTGTGCAACCAGACAAATTATTGTGCCCTGACATAGTCCAAGGGATAGTACCAGGGTAACCACACCGTCATGATATTGAAACTTAGCTAAATTAGTACCTTAGCGCCATCTTCGGCAGTAAGTTCTTCCCCGCAATCACCTCTGGGACATACCGCAGGGCTACGGACACGGAGGAGGTACGTACATGTGAATACCTGAAATCGATCCGAGCTTGACAAGCCAGAACTCACTTCTCGTTCTCCGGCGCCAGGATGGCATCAGCGCAGCTCTGGCAGAGCCAGTGCCCGCAAGAAGGTTGTACCGCGTCCTTCAGCACAAGCGAGCACTTGGGGCACAGGTACTTCTTCCAGAGGTCGGTCTTGAAGATATTGATATTCTTGCCCAACTTGTGTCCCGTCATGGGCAGGCACCAGTTTAATACTAGCTCAGTTCAGTTCAGCACAATTTGCGATACTGCGGAGGTATGTGGGAGTACCACGCAGTCTGCCTACTGTAATACATGTATATATAAGTACCTAGGTGGTACTTTGCCCTTTATATACTCCTCCCCCACGCGGGACTTCCCCCGGGAAAGTCCCAGTGTCTGGTCACGTTAAACGCGTTCTATTCGTCAATAGCAAGCATGCATGCAGATGCGAGTCTCTGATGCGAGTCTGTCACTTCATTTTTACCCCGTGCGCATGCGCAGCAAGGGGTGGCTGTCTTTGTATCATTGTCAATCCCCCTCCTAAACCCGTACCTCTGTACATATACTTATACAGTGTTCAGTCTGTACATGCTATCCCGAAAGGGCAATGCACATGAACCTTGACCTTGACCTTGACCCTAGAGTGATTGGTTTGTCTGTCAGTCTGTCCATAGATGTAGAGCGGTTTGAGCAGTGAAGGCCTTGTTGAAGGCTTATTTCAGGATAGAAGTGTCAGAATTCAGAAAATACAAGCATCTACGTAACTCACAGACCAGAGATCTACTCGAGAGGCCGAGAAAAGCTGCGTGAAAGTCGTGCTTCTAATTTATACAACTTGACCACACCCTATTTCTAACATTACTGCTACAACTTAGGGTATCTCATTCTGCATATGCATGCTGATAATCGTGGCCCCATCGTGCATGCTGTACGAATAATCGGTGGTAGGCCTATTAAGCTTATAGCTGTCAAGTCAAAGTTGCGCACGGGGTACGTGCTCTGCTGAGCACCTCTAGTTGGTTGTTTTTTTGTACTTGTCTGTGTATTTATTGCTTGGTGCATGACTTGTTTTCTGTTTGCGTGCTTGTATTAGTATAGTCGTGATTGTGCTTGTGCCTTTTTCTTCTTTTTTTGTTGTTGTATATAAACCTGTTTGTATGCAGGACTCCCTGGGAGATCAGCCTATACAGGGGCGGCGGCACGGGGGGGGGGGGGGGGCAAGGGGGGCAAGCGCCCCCCCGAAAAATATTTAGGGGGGGCATCGCCCCCCCTAACTCCTAGCTAGCTACTATTAAACAGCCAACGGCTGCCCTATACTTAGTACTAGGCTGACTCGGCTAACCTTGTGATGTACGCGAATCGAGTTGCTGATCTGGCGCAGCATCGATCCTCATACATCTGGAACGCGCAGTACAAAGCACGAAGGTGCCACGAGAGCCCATCCTGATAACTGAAAAATGAAGGCGAAAAAATTTTTCCGCGCTTCGCGCGGACTGATCGGCGCTACGCGCCTCTATGCACTGCCTTCGGCAGCGTGCGTAGGCTACGCCACTGGCTTGCCCCCCCAATCGAAAATACGTGCCGCCGCCCCTGCTATATATGGCTGAAGGGATTACCTGCCTAAAACTAGAGGTGTTCATAGAACACATACCCCGCGCAGAACGTCTACAGGATACAGTGCAGCTACAATCGACGTGACATCTCTGCCCATCGCATCGAACAAGTGCTATCGCGTATACTGTGTTCGTGTATGGCCATATCCAAGGTGTGGGAGTGACCGCTTACCGTATATACAACAACGTGCATATTTATATTGCATATTGTGAAGCTGAAGAGGTGGGGCCAAATGTTAGGAAATAGCTGGAAAAACAGCCTAAACGAAGCGCCTTGACTTCAGTCAGGTACACATAGAGCAGTTTTTTGCTATTAATTTTGCTATTGTTTGACTCCATTTCGATGGTTTATGAGGGTCTATGTGGCAAAATTTCAATCTTTTTTTGCCTGACTGACAGTACAGTACAGACAGACGACTGACGGACAAAACCCACTTCGCGCATGCGCGCGCGGGGTAATTAAAGTCTACTACTACTACTACTACTAATGATATTCATGATTATATGGCCTTGGGCCAGCATTGAAGTCAGTGCAGGGCTAGCTACTTAGTGCTCAGTGTTGACAACTCCAGTGAAATCACAATCATGTTATTACATCTAACCAGATCATGACATCATGTCGTGAGCTCATTCAGCAGCTAGTGAGTCGATGGACTCTCATATGGACTACAACTTGCACGCCTGTGTGTGTGTGTGTGTGTGCACGTGTGCACGTGTGTGAATGTGTGTGTGCATACAGCTTCGATCATATTCATGTACCTAAAGTGACAACCGAGCATGTGACATCATTCCCAGGAGGCTACAATAGAATTTGCTGAGTAACAATGAGCTGGCACTGAAGAATAATTGTCTAGCTCATAATTATTACAGTAGTCTCAACTTTGCAGGTCTAGTACAAGTTTTATACTTTATTACTGCCAACTCATCTTTTGAGGTTATCTTTCCTTGGACGCATTCATGTTCGGCACAAAATCCAGTCACGGTCCAGTGCAGAGTCCAGAGTCAAGGTTTTGCACTAACCCGTGGTAACAATGAACTTCACTTTCTGCCAAGTCGAACCTCTTGGTGAGCAATGGTGACCCTGGCAATGCAGGCAAGGTCCACCCACGCACATCCTAGCTACAGCATACAGTTTAGGGCCAGTGCTTCGGAATTATACAGTTGGAACAGAGCCAGTGAGTCAGATCTATGCCAATATGACCTCAGCACAATGAACTGAACTGATGTGCAACTTGGAGGGTGTAGACAGCATGGCTGTGTCTTATAATATTCGAAGTAGATATTGGTCTGGCAGGAAGTATACAGGGCAGGTTAGGGTATAATTATTAGGTCTGTAGATGCGCACGCATTTCCGGTACCTATACCCGCTAAAGTTTACTTCATGTTGGACAAAATTATCCATGTCGTTTAATATTATAGTGCAGTGGTCGTCTTCCAAGCAATCAAGAACATATTGCACATCATGGAGCCATTGCTAATTAGAGACTACAATGAAGAGAAGTGGAGCCAAATACACTGAGGCTAGTACCGGGTATCTCATTTGCTCCACCTCTTTATAATCACAGAAGTCGAAACAAACCGCCTTTACTTTTATCAGGTAGCTATGTACATAGATAGCTAGATAGATGGTTTTGTTGTTTCTTGTTTGGAAATTATTTTGAATGAGAGACGTACGATGAATATATTTTGCAGTATATACCAGAGTAGTCAAGTATGCTAGGTAGTAGCTAATGCTTTTACTTGTGGATATTGGTCCGGCAGGAAGTACATACTTAAATACATAATAGGTATAGGTATCAGAAACGTGCACGCATCTAGAACCGGCCCTGGCCCTAATATACCCTAACCCATTGCCCTACTTCCTGCCGGACCAATATCCACTTCGATGCTACCAATGGGCTTTTTCATAGCCTCGTTCCCAGGCTCCTCACCAGCTTTTTGTCACATACTGTACATAGTATGTGACAAAAAGCTCGGGAGGAGCCTGGGAACGAGGCTACTTCTTCATTGAATACAGTTGGCAATGAATGGGAGGTAGAGTGCAGTATGCATACAATGACTATAATATAGCATGATTAAACTTTCACTACTACATGCATGCATGACAAATCTTTGGGCATTTCCAACTTTCACATTAACTTAGATTGCACAATCTGCAGACAGAAGACAGCAAAGCATTAACTTACTGCTAGCGCTGCTAGGGGATTTCTGTATGTACGTAATGGCCATTGCAGAGCCTCGCACGGTAGCACCGTGCAGTCTACATGCATTCCACGTTCTGTGCATGGGCCTGGGTATGAGGCTACCTGACTGGGATTATGGTGACATTAGATGAACCTCCACCCACCTATTTACAAAGATTGGGCCACAGCAGCCATACAAATAAAAGGCATTCATGAGGTCAGTAAGTGGTGCTTCAACTCATGAATATCAAAGGAACAATGCTGAGATCAAAAATGGGGTTTCCCATTTGCTGCCTTATAATCTTTCATCATTCTGTTGGTGATGCAATTATTGTTGCTGATGATTCTTTATGTGGCCTGAACAAGAGAGTCCGGAACAGAGAGAGCAACGACTACAAGCTGACCGAGAGAGGAGACGACTAAGAAGGCAACGAGAAACCACTGACCAACATAGGCAACGTGTAGCTACAATGTAGCTAGATGCTCGTAGACTACATCAGTATTCCTCCATTGACAAATTTAGTCTAATGGGTTTTCTCTTCAAGCCACTTTCTCTGTGTGCTCGCGTATACTTTTCCAGTGCACCTTTCATTGAAGTTTGTCCATCATATGTGTCTATTGGTGCAACAAATTGTGACGTATTTGCCTGTGAAGTCTTTCATCAGTACGGCAGCATGCGCCAAGATTTGATCTAATCTCAGAGCAATAGCTAGCTACGTATACCGAGCAAATTTTGCAAACCATCTGTAGTGTCCAACACTTGTATCAGTTTTGCAAGCAAACCGCCGAGACAGTTTGGCCTCTTGTTTGCTATCTGTGTTGCATGCATGTGTATCTCAATGTGATGATTGTACAAAAGTTTAATATAATTATAATTACATACATGTATATATAGCAGCAGTCATGATTCTGACTTTCCACTGTCAGCATACACAAACTCTCCAATGGATTACCTAAGATGTATGGACCTGCAGTTAAATTCATGGGTGTTTAATTGTGCTTCGATCAATCACGCACTTTATAAAGATGGTGTCATCGACAATAAAGCCACTATTTTTCAGATCATGATGTGAAACGAAGCGTGGACAGCCACTTGCAACATTCATATCTGACTTTGGCTTCTTGAATGAGCTACTCATTGGGTCAGGCTGGAAAGTATCGATGATATCACGTCCTCCCGTCTGATTGATCAGCCTGAAGGTCACCTTGTGGGAAAAAGGCCATGGTAGGATGTTGTCGAACTCTCCACGCATGATCACAAAGAACAGAGACACGTACTTGTTCTTTCCGATGCCGTCTCCCAGGATATACAGGCGAAGGCACATCTTATACCCATATCGGCCTGTATAAAATGGTAGACTGAAGATTGACGTGTATTTTCCATTCTGAGCATCACCCATTCGCTGACTGAACTGTGGGATTTTCCAAACCATGGTACCATCGTAGTTGCAATTTTCAATCAGTGAAAGCCTGAAATCTCGATCTTCTATTTCAGCACTCTTTGCTCGTATCGTTTTTTCAAGTCTTGTGACGGAGCTCCGCAAAGCAACAATCTCTTCGTCTTTCTTTCGCAATGCACTTTGCAATGTTGTTTCAAACTCTGTACGCAATTTCCCTAGCTCGTCCAGTACAAAACCATTACTCTTCTGCCTCATAACTTCAACCCAACCCATATCACTGCCTGCCCCTCTCATTGCCATCATGGTGGTGAAAGCTTTTTGTTGTCGCGGAGTACCACCATCAACTTCTGAATCTTCTTTTACAAGTTGCAGATTCAATTTTCTGGAACCAACTCCATCGGTCTCAGCTAGATCGCCTCGGTCCGACACAAAGCTTTCATTTCCTCCAATCAATTGTGGTCGTAGAGGCAATCGATCAAAAGCATCACACTGCTTGAGCAATGACCTCAATGTAGTTGCCATCAGCTCAAAATGGTCGACAAAGTGCTCTTCGCTTTCCAAGTGTGCATGCAAGTCGCCCTTCTTTAGCTGCGAAATGTTAGTCAACAAGGAAATATATAATTCCAATACGCATATTTAGATTGCCTATTCAATTGCAATGGATATCAGTCATCCGACCTAGCCTCAAACCCAGGCGCGGAGGAGGCTATCATCTGACTCACTTCACTGAACACTAGAGTTTGCATATTAAGTAACATACCTTGCGTGTTTCAGGACATCCAAATTCTGCCAGTGGACATGGTTTGGCTACTTCAGAGCACACTTTCATATGGGTCTCCAGCTAATGTAGGCATAACATAACACCCCCATTACCATCATATCCTTAGTGTAGCATAAACAATGACTATATGCAGCAAATGACTAACACATGCTGTCACTGCACAATGCTTAGCTATAAACATCACATCCAAAAAGGGTCACTATAAATAAATACTTAGCCAGCTCCACGCCCAGCTTTCCATACATACTGCAAGTGACGATAAACTGGACATGCAGGGTCCTGGGAACGAGCCTATAACAAATACTATCATTTACTTCTTGTCCCTGAAGTAGCTGGCCACAGTTCTCACAGGGCTGCCTATCGTACTCACATCCTTCAAGATGGTTCTGCATTAGGCATGGAATAGAGTGAGTGATATGGCGAAAAAAATCAGAAGTAGGAAAAAGAAGAGATACAAGTTAAGTCAAGCCTTTGAAGTAATATTGCTTACTGGATTAGCACTTTAGGTGTGTGTATGTGTCATGATGTGTGTCACGATGTGTGTCAGCACGTGTAGTAAGAGCACAGGAGACAGCAATGCAGCGAGATGAACCCTACACACTGTAGACATTGCACACAAACACATTGTGTTGAGTCCATGTCAAATTGTTTATGCTGGCATTGTAGGCACGGGAGGACAAACCTCAAAGTCAGCAAATTTCCCCCTCCAGGTACAACCTTTCTCCTGGTTGAGGCACACCACATCATAGTTGAAGATCTCTTTCTGTACAAATCGGTCGGGAAAGTACTGCACGGGATAGATAGTAAACATAAAATGCACGGGCAACAATCAGGCTTGAAAGCATGACAGGTAAGGAATCAAGTTACATAATGGGAAATTCTACCTATGGTCATACACAGTGTTTCCTCTTTAAAAGTTCAAAAATTATGATGCAATACAAGACGCTCCCCCAACAAAGGATGTTTACTTACTCATCGTTCTTGTTGCATGATTGTTCCATCTTGATCAACCATTCACACACACCCTGTTGATCATAAATGATCACTTACATTTACACCGTCCTCGCTTGTAAGCTCCTCCTTGCAATCTTCTCTTGGACATCTCGGCAAGCTAATAGAAGATATTCAAAATCATGGTGATACATGCATGCAGAATAAACAATCAGTATTCGGAACATACATTTCTTCCGAGTTAGTTTTGAAGAGGTCTTCTGCACAGGTCTGGCACAACCAGTGTCCACAGCTTGGCTGTACAGCATCCCTTGACAAGCATTGGCAGCTGGGACAGATATACTTCCTGTGCTGGCCTCCCTTGGTGAGGAATATGGAGTCAGTTATCCGGGGATACCCAGGCATTGCCGTTGTTTGGAAATGTAGGCTTAGTTCCAGCCAGCTTTTTTATACACTAGACATCGAACACGGGGGAACACCCAGGGACTGCCAGCTGTCTTTGTTGTCTCACTCCTAGAGTTCCCCGGGGATTCTCCCTTACCACATGCATGACGTCGTGCGAACCAACGGCTAGGCTATCGATGTCGCGATCCCACGCCAAGCTTATGATTATGTTGTTTGACACTGACAGTGCAGTACCAGTGTAGATATCAGTAGGTTGTGTACCGAGACTAGCAGTAAGTCACCACTCCGTTGGTTTCGTATGTACAGTACACTGATGAAGTGCTGTCAGGGTTTATGTTCTACGCGACGGTAAATTCCTAGATAGAACCGTGGCTGTGCTAGACAGGCTAGAGTAGTTGCAGAGAGCTGTCCGGCGCTGGACTGCTCACATAGATGAATGAGGAGGCAGTAGCTGAGCGAACGAAGCAAGCAAAGCCTAGTCTGGTTCCCAGACCCTAGGCAAGGCCGGCGCAGCAGGGTGGGCTGGGTGGGCCATGGCCCACCCAATTCTCAGGCCAGGTAGTTTTTTTTTTTGACCTGTCGCTCCATCGCGACATCGAGCATCGAGGCAACATCGAGCGCTCAGCTCAGTCGATCGACACTCGCACTCGTACTCGTGATCGGGTCATAGCCTCGTTCCCAGGCGCCTGGGAACGAAGCTAATTATAAGCTGTAGGCCGGCCCCGCCCGGCTTTTCGTCGCTTCGAAGAGGCGCGCGGGCGAGGGGGAAAACCAACTGTCATCAGTGTCGAAAAGCATGCAGGACATTTTACAGAAAAAAGAAAATAAGCGTGAGACAATAAAGAGACCCTAGGTCACAAAGTTCCAGATTCTACTGTTTATGGTAGAGAAAGGGTTTGGCAAGGGTATATAAAAAAAATATTATTAATATAAGTAATATGCTATACATTGTACACATATCCAAGGGTATACAAAAAAACAAGTTGAGTGGGGCACATATTGTGAGCATGCAGTCAAGTGAGAAGTGGTCTTTCTGAATGCCAGTAAGGCTCTTTGCGAGCCAGGAATATTGCAAACGAGGTAGAGATAGCGATCTTTGCGGCTGCATCAAACATGGCACGAATAGTGGAACGAGCAATGGATGGGAAGAAATGTCTTTGTGGCAGACTGGGAGAGAATGGCCCAGTGACGAAATCTCACACGTTATGAGTGTGGCTGAGTAACCTTTGGCCTCGAGATCACTCACCAACTCTAGATAGGAGCTTTTGTTAGATTTCCTGAATCTCGCATTGTTGAGATTTTCTCTTGAGTCAAAGGGTACAGTGAGCTCTATTAGCGTGATCTCCAGGCCTCTGATCAGGACCATGTCTGGTCTGGCAGATGTGACTAAAATGGAAATGGGGACAGTGGCCTGGGGAGCTTCTGAGGCCCATTTCCCTGGAAGGTCCACATAGAGGGCCTCACCTTCTCCCAGGAAGGATCTGAGGGATGAGAAAAGCTTCAAAAGAACACTGTCATGCCTCCAGGTGAAGCGTTGTTGGTTCAGTGCAATGGGACAGAAGTTTAGAATGTGCAAGACAGTAGGAGACCTAGACTTGCATAGATCACAGGCGGCGTCAACCCTCATTCTCCACCTTCTTTGATTGAGAGGAGTGGGAAGAGTATCAGAGCTAGCTCTCAGAATGAAGGACAGTTGTTTTGCAGGTAGGCCGTCAAGGATTCGTGCCCAGACCCTGTTGGATTTCTCCAGGTCACAGGCGTTTAGGAACTTGCTTTGGACAGATAGCTTGTGCAGATTGTCATCCCAATTCTTGGAGATCCCCTTCTTGAACATAGCTTTACAAGCTTTGCCCAGGGTTTTCCTGGAAATCGAAGAGATTGAGTTCCTTGCAAGTTCCAGGAGACCCTTGACTGCGTCAGGGAAACCTTGACGAGAGAGAAACTGTTGGTCAGTTGTCAAGGATGATAGGTTCTTAATGAGTGGATCCTGAGAGGACGAGATGGAAGCGAGAAAATTTAGTTTGGCCTTGGTTCGGAATTCAGGAAGGTAAGGGACACCCAACACATCGGGATGATGTATCACAGCAATGGTGGTGGATCTGCATAAGCCCAGCCAGCTCTTGATACATTTCATTGCACGACCCTGGAGCTTGGAGACCGTGGATTTGCTAATAACATCCACAGCAAGGAGAAAATGAAAGGAGGGAACTTGTTGCGCGAGCGAAATTTGAGCAAGAAAGAAGCACATGGCAGCCGCTGGACCTGCAATCCTCTTACATTCTGGAACTTGCAGTGAAGGTGCCACGAGAGCCTATCCTGATAACTGAAAAATGAAGGTGAAAAAAAATTTCCGCGCTTCGCGCGGACTGATCGGCGCTTCGGCGGCTTCGCGCCTCTGCACACTGCCTTCGGCAGCGTCCAATGGATTCTGGCCCACCCGGCCCTGCCTACCCGCGAGTAAGGGTCTGGGCAAATGAACCGCGCTTCCGCATAGCCAAGGAATTTCATTCAGTGAGCATTATTAGTTGCTGGCCGCTGATGCGGGACTTGCGACTGATGAATCATAGACTCGGTAGAGTCTATATGAATGAATGAATGAAATATTTTATTTGAGTGACACGCATTACAAAATGCCCGGCCTGATTAGGCCTATGAGTCACTAGACTAGTACAAAAATTGGTAACAATTTACAAACCGATTAAATATTTAAGAGCCTACATATGAATGTCCCTACTATAAACTGCCTATGCCATGGTCTTCAGACAAGGAGAACTCGGGGGGCTTTGTCGGAACAGTTGACTTGAGATGTCCGGGCCTGATTCTTCAGCCAATGCTGGAAGTGTAATACTTGAGTAATATAGATAGATAGATAGATAGATAGATAGATAGATAGATAAGATTTTATTCTTGTGACATGTGCAATATGCACTCAGCCGACACACACGACTTACAAGTCACACACATACATTAATTTTATAAAAGAAACATACTTCATTAAACCGATGCTATGTGCAGTACATGAAACGACTACAGTACTTAGTGAACACCTCTTTGATGAACATTACATATAAAAGTTTGGCAATGTGACTGTCCAGATTTGCCTGCTGCACAATTCGAATGAATTTGTCATTGTCCTTTAACATTGCAAAGCCTGGGTGAGCTTGCTCCATCCGACGCAGCAGAGGGCCCCTAGCTTTCTTCAAACTGGGGCAACCTACACAGAAATGCTGCTCATCCTCCACCATGCCTGTATTGCAGGTCTTGCACTTTCTCTCTTCCACAGGGAGGCAAACATATCTGCCTATCTCAATTTGGAGAGGTGCTGTTCCCCCTCTCAGACGAGCCAGCAGGGATCTGTGGGCCTTCACCCTATAGTCCATATACCAAGGCAAGGACACCTACTGCCCAGTTGCCTGTGAGGTCACTGACTTCTGCAGCAAACTTCAGCTCAAACATGCGCCTGCTGCCAAAAAAAATTACATAAACAAGTAATAAAAAACATTAAAAATGTAGCAGGATGTAGGGATACCAGAACGGCAAAAAGTAAGGAAACAAGAGGGATGATCGAACATAACAGTGAAGTATACAATCACCCCTACATATCTTTTTTCATTGTACATGTATAATATGGAAGAAGATCTCTGTAGGGGTGATTGTATACTTCACTGTTATGTTCGATCATCCCTCTTGTTTCCTTACTTTTTGCCGTTCTGGTATCCCTACATCCTGCTACATTTTTAATGTTTTTTTATCAATATGTACTGGTGCGCGCGCGCGTATAACGCTGTTCATCAGTCACACGTACTAGTTTAATAACGTGCTGTTTTCCCTAATCAACACTTTCGCCGGAATGCGGTGCTCGGCTACGCGGAAGTACAATTCATTTGCCCAGACCCGGACCCTTACTCCGAGATAGGGTCTGGGAACCAGACTAGCAAAGCCGAGCGAAGCAAGCATGAAGCATGAAGACCGTCCCGCCCAAGAAGGGTCTGGGAACCAAACCAGTTTGGTTCCCAGACCCTTCTTGGGCGGGACGCCCCGCCCTCCCCGGAAACCGGAAACGAAACGCCGAAAGGCCAGGGTCTGGGAACCGAGACCGTACGTTGAGGGTGGTTCATTTGCCCAGACAGCAGACCCTTACTCGCGGGTTGGGTCTGGGAACCAGACTAGACGAAGGGCGTGCATATGTAGATCGTGAGACATCGAGGCAACTGGGTCACCGTCAAGGGAATATGAATCCGGAATAGTAAGCGTGCATGGATGTACTTTTGTCTTTTGTCTCTAGAGGTACGGAAGCCCACAAGTGTCACATGCCTACAGCCTTGGCCTGGAGCCTGGAGCCTGGAGCCTAGAGCCCACGTGCATGCACAATGTACATGTATACACAGCCAGTGTAAAGACACTATTTTTGTGTAGCTACACCTTGTAGCAAGCTAGCCCTTCGCTTTCTCCAGCACACAATCGCTTTCAGTATGTGTGCGCGGAGCCGGAGAAGGAGATTAAGTCACATCCATTTACGTCATTGTAATCCACCCATCAAAGTTGCTATGACTATATCCCTGTATGTATGCAACACGTGGGTGGTTCAAGTAAAAACTGTGCCTAATGTTTTTGAAATAAATTTTTATAGCCTCAGAGACAAACGAATACAAATGGCTGTCCTCACCTGTGAATGTGCAGCTTTGTAGTTAACTTGCATAATTATATACAATGTTAGCTTGCATATATTATCAAGACAGAAAGCCACACCCACCTTAATTGACTTGAATATGAATATCATTAAGGTACAGTTTTTACTTGAACCACCCATAGTACGTAAGTAGTACCTTGAGTCATAAAATTTTCCCTTTGCGGAAGTCAATGTTGAATTCCATGTAAACTGTCACAGGTATGTACTAGTATTCTTAATGAGAACAATTCTGTTATATACCTTCAGTGACTACCTCTTCAAACTTCTGATGATTGGTGACACTGGTGTTGGAAAGACGAGCTTGCTTCTACGATTTACAGTAAGTATATACTTAGCCTTGTAGTGGTAATCACTAAATGGTCCTGATACGGTGGCCCTGGAGGTCGCGCTATGCGACGATGTCTATGCGCCAATGTCGATGTGACGGTAGACGATGTCGATGTGACAATAGACGATGACGATGTGACGTTCACGCGCGATGGATTAAAATTACATCCGGAACTACGCCCGCGCGCCGGCCACGCCCATACTCGAGTACTCGTGGCCATGTACGCGCGTGCTGACTTCAAGATGCAGAGAAACTCGGTGAGGTCTTTTAGGTGTCAAACCGGTCTTCATTTCCGGATGTTCGGCTGCATCTTCTATCACCTCCACAGCATATCATTTGTTGACAGCCTTCACTCTACCCATCTTTTTAACTCGCGCGATAGTTCTTGGAAGTTGAGGGATCGGTTGAACTGTGCAGATTGTAAGCCATTCACTCATGATAAACATGGTTTTCTGGCAACACACCAGACTGAACTGCACCAAGATGTGAGACAAGAATCAGGTTGCTAAAGCTTCAAGTGCTGTTGTTAACAAACATATAATTTCCTATAGTCTACTAGTCAGCTTCTAGCTAATCCCTATAGCTACACACCTAGCTAAAAGACCTCACCGAGTTTCTCTACTTCTTGAAGTCAGCACGCGCGTACATGGCCACAAAACTCGAGTATGGGCGTGGCCGGCGCGCGGGCGTAGTTCCGGATGTAATTTTAATCCATCGCGCGTGCACCGTGAACGTCACATCGTCATCGTCTACCGTCACATCGTCATCGTCTATCGTCACATCGACATCGTCTACTGTCACATCGACATTGGAGCATAGACATCGTCGCATAGCGCGACCTCCAGGGCCACCGTATCCCGATCCTAAACTGACCTTCTTAGCCAAACTGCGCATGCTGACTATGCCTGACGATACCATCAGCAAACGTATTTCAGAGATGCCCAGAAAAGCATGTAACTGTTCATGGCATAAGCATCTCTACCCTTTGCTGTGCATGCGCACGCACGCTTATGCCATGCACAGTTACATGCTTTTCTGGGCATCTCTAGTTTTGTAAGTCTGCACACCACTTATTCTCACACTGTGTGAAATTACCTCTGCTCAAGTTGATCTGGAAGTACAATATCTTCCTCTGAGGCTTCCCTGCAATATATATATCCTCCACACTTTGGAGTACCAGTGGGTGTATGCTGTAGCCTCGTTCCCAGGCTCTTCCCCAGCTTTTTGTCGCATACTGTTGTTTGTACAGTATGCGACAAAAAGCTGGGGAGGAGCCTGGGAACGAGGCTATGTGCACTGTACATAGGCTATATGACTAATAGAATTCATGCAACAAAGTGGGATTCTAATGCTAAACTCAGAGCACGCTGTCAAGTAATTTATCTTCTCTGGTTGGGATACCAGGTATGGCTCATTTTCTACTACCGTAGTATCCCCCCTTCGAAAATACGCCCTCCCCCCTCTTTTCGCCTAATTCCTGCACAGGGTACAGTGCTCCCAGCAAAGAGAGTACATTTTGGTTTCTTTGAGAAAATTGTGTATAACTTCAAACAGACATCATCTATGTTCAAAATAAGTTGATAGAAATGTACCATAACCATTTTGTGACCAATCACGAAAAAATAATTAAGTCACATGACATTCCAACAGAGCTATATCTCCACATGTCAACTGAGTACGCAAAATACTTTAGGGTCGGCATTTCCCTAAACCTAGGAGTTAAGATCTGAAACTTGATGCACGTGTAGTGACCCAAGTGGAGCAGGTTTTAAGCCCCTCTTGAATCCTTAATTCTGTTGTCCTGAGAGAGCAGAGATGTTAAAGCAGTTCCGGAGGGGCCTATACTTTAGGGTCAGCATTCACACAAACCTGGTAGTTAAGAGCTGATTTTTTTTTGAGAGGTCATGCTTATGCTATAGTATGTCTGGCCCAAGTTTAAAATCCTAACCCCTTACAGATCCTGAGATGTTGCCCCTTTTGTTCAATTTTTGTAAATTTAATCAAAAATCTGACCTTTGACCCCTGGTTTTTCTATTGAATTTATATGGAAATTTTTTTTTTTGGAAATCCAGTCCAAGGGGTTCTCAGGTGGTTTTATGGTGATTTGAGTGTGGAAAACTGGTTGTAACTGCCAAAATCAAAATTTCCGAAAATGTACTCTCTTTGCTGGGAGCACTGTAGTTCGACTCGTTCTAATGCCTCCTGGTGAGCGTCGTCTGTAGGGAGACCATGCATGATGACCACAAACAGTAATGGCGATTGTTTGTACTTTTGTAACTGTGAACATGAACCTTGGCAGTACTAGTTTGTGTACGTAGCAAACGTTTTGAGGGGGCGTATAGCCGAGACTAATTGCATATTCAAAAATACGCCCCCTCTCCACTTTGTGTTGGATGTAGTGTACAAAATGGGAGAGCGTATTAACAGGAGACTACGGTACAGCTTGTGAATGTTTGTGTTCACCTTTTGCAGGATGATACTTTCACGCGAAGCTACGTTACGACCGTGGGGGTGGACTACGTAAGTCAAGAGCTATAGAACTAGCAACAAGATAATGTGTATCACCTGTGACATCATGCAATGTATGGCAAATCCGTGCAGAAAATCAAGACTGTGGAGATAGATGACAAAACAATAAAGCTTCAAATTGTGAGTATCATTTATAACACACATAGCTACTTGCAATAGGTAGTATAGAGTATACTATATCATCCATTAATGGATGGCGTAGATCATCCAAAATTGGATGTTAGAGACTTGGCAGGCAGAATGAAGTTGACGTTCGCCGTTCACAGAGACTCGCTATCACTCGTGGTTATGTTCTGAAACTGCCAAATTGTATCAAATTAAGCTTCCCGCGAGGAATCTCTGCGTGGTCTACCAAAAATAGGGAGGTATGTTCCGATTCCAAAAATGGATGATTTTAGACCATGCTAAAATCATCCAAATTTGGCTTCTTGTTCTCTATAGGGAACCAACAATTTTGGATGATTTTGCCATCCATTTTTGTTAAAATGTAATCATGCGGTCAGCCGCTCTGGCAGTCTCCCTCCTTGCCTCATCAGTTCTCCCTCGATGTCGCTGCACTCTTTGCCTTGTCAATCGTCGTCTCCTGTCAGAAACCGACTCATACTCATCCATGATCCATTTTGTACAGGACAAAGGTGAGATCACATGGTGCGCGTGCGGGTTATATACGAGCACGTGGGGGGGGGGGGGGGGGGGGGGGGGGGGATCCAACGCGTAATTTACGTGCGGGGCCACTTCCAATGCGTTGCAGACAAATATAGTCGCACTAGCTCAGATTCGACCTCCACACTGCACGATTAGTTGCCTCGCTTCCCGCTCGGCAATTATTAAGCACTGAAGTCTTCCAGCATATGTTCGATGTTACGGAGTGGAATAGGCTATAATTGCAAATGGAGTGCACTTCCTATTCAAGGATTGTGATTCGAAATTAACTTATTGGTGCATATACAATGTATGTGGAGATATACATATATGCATGCTCCTAATAAGCATGGTGGCAAATGGGACGTCACCACCAAAGTGAGTTTCAGCACTTTGTAATGAGTACAGACGTTTTATGACACCTTGCAAGAAACCTTGAATTGCGTACAGCGTAAACCGTAAGGCCACAGTAACCGCAAGTGGCGGGCCATGACGTCACGAGCCATGTATGGCTTCAACCGCAAGCGAGACAGAGAGTTTGCTGTTTGCCTAGCTTAGAAGAACGTCAACGGAGTCTATCGCGAATTCTGTGGCTTAGTATGAATTGGTATGAGTGGAACCAGGACTACCAGTCATACGCGTACTGGCCGCCTCCGCCTGTGCAGTGGCCGCTGGAGGTACCGGGTCCAGTTTGCCCGCCAATTTCCCAACATGGCGGCAGCGCTAGCGGTAGGGATGCGCTTTCAAGGCGAAACACGGAGTCAGAGTCATCTCTCAATGATGAGGGAGCCAGCCTGGATATGGTGGAAAGAGAGAAATATGAGGTTCAGAGTAGCTATGACATTGTGATATTAGCTAGTATGTTATAGATGGACCTTTACACAGGAAGTGGGAGTTAACTAGCTATCTTAAATTATGCAGTTTGCTGCCGTTCTAGAGCCTCGCTTCTGATGCTTACTATACTGTAGCAGATAACCTACAGGAGCATTAACGCTGAGACAACCGAGCAGGTATGCAAAGCAGCCTCACCGCACCCAGCTTTGTCGCTTGCTAGCGACAAAGCTGGGTGTGGAGGCCTGGGAATGAGGCTAATATAGAGTACATGTATTTACCGTTTCTATTAAGCGCCCGTTTGTTGTAGCTAGTTACCATGGACTGTATTGTAGTCTGCTACATACCGTCAACGGTAACTAGCTACAACAAACGGGCGTTTCGGTAGCAAGTAATCGTGCAAGTTTGAATGCATGCCTGAATTTGGAGAACTCAAACTCTAGTGGTATATTATCTATGCTCTAGGCTAGCCGTGATGTTTGTAGTTGTTATGCTATGAATTAAACCTCTATTTACAGCTGGCATTCAATTACCGTGTAAAGATCATCAACCCTAACAAGAAGAGTGTTTTCATTGTTCGTGAAATGCGCAATTTTCATGACCAGTTTGAATCTCTCACATCATTGAAAATGAAATTGATAGATGCATTTGGGGAGCTGGTACCTTCAACTATTGACTTCCAGACAGGGTACTTCTGGGGAAAGCAATCTACGAAGTTCTGGATTATGTGCCAGGATGACCTCAATGCAATGTACAAGTGTTTGCATGACACCATGAAGGGAAATATTCTACTGTGGTGTGACGCTAGGTCATCTGCTACTGGCACAAGCACACTGGAGGTGCAGCCCAGCTCTGGGAATCGCAAGCGCAAGTCCCAGTCGGATCCTCCTGTGAGCAAACGTCAGCAAACAGAGGATGATGTGGAGGAGACAGTGAAGGGGCTTAAAGAAAAGCATGGGACTAAGTTTACTATGCCCCAGTTACGTTTGTGGGCGCGTATGATTGCCGCAGGGAACCATGAGAGCATGGAAGACCCTCCCAAAATCCCAGCAATAACTGGAATTACTCCCAAGAGGGAGAAGAGGGAGTCCCTTGCAGATGCAATATCTCATGCTGCTACGACATTTGCTGACGCATTTCAGCCCAAGGTCCAGATGGCTAGTGCAAATAACTCTTTGGTTATTAATCAAACCACTCCACCTAAGCTCCCAAGTACTAGTAGGGTTGGACTGTCTCCTGGGCGTATAACTGAATTGCGTGTCAAGAAACTGCAAGAGTTAAGGGAGCTACAGCGACTTCTTGAGGAGAACATTCTCAGTGAGGAGGAGTTCACTGAACAGAAGTCCTTAGTGCTGGACTCACTTCGTAAGCTTGTTCACTAACAAGCTTATGGACCATGCAGGTTACTGAACAAGTGAACATTAGCTACCAGTAATTTTTGTGAACTAGCTTACAAAGCAGACCTCTGGTATATCCCATCTTACTTGTGTATTCCTTCATACACGTTGATTTCATCAAATCCCACTCTGTATATGTGATCCAACTGTCATGATGCTGTACTGTGTTGTCGGTACTAACCAAACAGCCTTAGATTACTATGAGCGACGTGGCATGTGCGTTAATTGGAACAAACTGCGATACTTAGCTTATGCCTACGGCGAGTCGCATCTGGGGTTGCAACGGCTACCCACCAGGAGTGCGGTTGCCCTTCATTACTATGACTGAGTGCCATTATTTACACACATATTGCAGCTTGCTAGCTTGTAACCGGATCTTCATACACACTATATACAAACTTTGTATCTTTAATTCATGTTATAGATGCCACTGTTGTCAATCCAGTTCTGGCAATCCTCTTCAGTGATATGCGAGTAAGCAGCATATACAATAGCATCCATGTCCATTTCCCCTAAGTCGTGTTCTCTTTCATACCATTTAATAGTTTTCTTCAGTTTAGAAAATAGTTCTTCAATGGGGTTATAGTCCGGCGAATAGGGTGGGAGGTAAAGCAACAATGCACCAACTCCGTTGATCATCTCCTGTATGCCCTCAACATGATGGATGGAGGCATTGTCCATAATGACCACACTATGTGGATTTGTTCCATTAAATGGCATCAGGTGAGGAAGCAATGTTCCTTGTACAATTTCATAGAACAGGTCACCATCCACAGGGCCACGAACAACCTTACAGTCAAGTGCACCCCTTGTGCTCATGCAAGCAACTGCTGACAGGTGTTCACCTCGTACCAGCAGCTTGTGAGCTTGAGCTGCTCTACCCCTCCAGCTGTAGGCATAACGCCTAAGAACGTCTCGCCTATCTGTACCAGTCTCATCTAAAAAAATGAACATGTCAGCACTGTAAATCGAGACTTCATTAGCAAAAGTAGACCTTAGTACATCATCTCTCTGTTTAGCAACAATCTTCATTTTCTGTCGACTAAAACCCTGAGTATGCAAAAATTGGCACAGTGTTGATTGTGCTACATCTAATTCGACAGCACGCTTTATCTCCGTCTGGAGTTCGTGAAGATAAATACCTGGGCGTTCCATTATTAACTGTAAGATGAGGAACTGGACAACATCTGTCAACTTACGAGGAAGGTTTGAACGATCGTAGTGTTTTTTGTCGACAGATCCAGTACGCTTGAACAACTCGACAGTTCTGGAGACGGTCGAAGGGTCAACCCCTAGGTTTGTCGCAACCCTTTTGCATGAGAAGTCAAGGGCCAGACGTTGGTATACCATCCGCCAGCGGAGGTCATCACTGTAGGCGCTGCAACGCCGAGGCTCGCAACTAGTCGCCATGATAAACATAGCTATTACAACTGCATGCGTTTGGCATTAATTGGGCCTTTCCGCATTCTTGTTTCTGAGAAGCCTTATCACGCAACAAAGAAACCCTATCACGACGCACGCGCCCAGGCTTACGAATTCTGCCTTACGTTGCAAGGAGTCATAAAAGGTCTGTACCGACAGCTTTCCACCACTGCAGCTGATATGTGAATTCACTAACAATGCATACGTGACTTTAGCTTTCACTGCCTATAATTTCTAGTGCCATGGATTTTGAACATTGGCAGTAAACAATAATTGTGTATCCTAAGGGCTTCAATAGAGTACCCCAGTACACTATGGGATTTAGAGACCCCGCAGTGGGTAATCTGATTGGTGGAATGTACTGTAATCGTCTGCTATGATCGAGGAATACTTCTTGTATGATTTTCCAGTGGGACACAGCTGGTCAGGAACGGTTCAGGACCATTACTCAAAGCTACTATAGGGGAGCCCATGGCATCATTGTAGTCTATGATGTCACAGATGAGGTATGTGATGCTTGTTTTTACTCATGGAGTTTTGTCACAACCTTGTGCTAGCCGTAACTGAAATGAATGGTTCCTGTAATTCGTCTACCATTGTGCAGACATCGTTTAAAAATGTTATGGCCTGGTTACAAGAGATAGACGAGTATGCGTCAGACGGGGATGCGTCAGCAAATGTGCAGAAGCTGCTGGTGGGGAACAAGTATGACCTGGCCTACCTCAGAGCTGTGGAGAAAGAAGATGCACAAGTTAGTGTTGATTAACCCTCAGATGTTAGTATGCACTTATACAACCCCATCTTACATATCTTTCCAAATGAGAAAAATATCTAGCTAGGGTGTTGTATACTGAACTGCTTATGCCATCATCCCTGCTTGTTTTCTTATACTTTTTGCTGTTCTGCTATCCCTACATCTCCATACATTTTTTGCACTACCTCATTTTTGTAGCAGCATCCTTGATAGCAATGTCTGCATTCACTCCACATGCAGTACACAATTTTGAGTTCAAAATTACTCTCTACGCATGCACACAAATGAAGCAAATGGTGTCACAGATGAAGCCATAGTTATTGAGTGGGTGGTTTCAGGTGCCTTGTGAGACTTCGAAGTTGTCAAGAGTGATGGTGTTGTGCACTGCTCAGAATAAAAGGCTGCTGTTTTGTGCAAACACCACCGTGAGGGACGGTCAGCCAAATTTGAACTAGCCTGTCTGAAGTGTCCGCTCTATCCCTACATATAGACTCTTCCAAGTCTATGATATCAGTACAGCAAGTTGTGACTGAAGAGCAAGGCTCACTGCAAAGTATATGTGCAGTGAGCCTTGCTCTTCGGTCACAAACTTGTATGGCCTCCACTTCATAGCTAGACCAATTATAATTATAATTTGTTTCTGCAGAAATTTGCTGACCGGTATCACATCCCATTCATGGAAACCAGTGCTAAACACAGTGAGAATGTAGAAGCGTTTATAACCATGGCAACTGAATTACTGAGAGCGCAACACAGAATTACAGAAGAGGAAGTGATAAGGATCAACCCACAAGAACCAAAAAAGAAAAAGTGTTGCTAAAAATAAACCACTTTCCATCTCTGTACTGTATACTAGTGTATGCAACTTGTATAATACCTATGGCGAGTTGCTAATTTTATGTTAGGAACTGACAATTATCGTAGCTGAAAGGAAATATTTTGTTGTTGTTACTATTTCTATTAGTTTGTACATACAGTACTGGACATACAATAGCATAAATATTATACAAGTAGCTTCGCTCACTCAGCTACTTCCCCCTCATTCATATGGCACGCCATCTGTGACAAAAACCTTGGGCATACAGTGCATCGTGTAAAAATATGACTACATACACCGCCAGAGGTATACCGCGGCGACATGTCCCTCAACCAATATGGAACTTGTATGTCATCTTGTATTATTATACAATGTGAATAAAGATGTAGCTATTACGGGATCAGTTGGAATATACGGAACCGGAAGTCAGTTCAATACTTAGGCTATATTAGGGCCAGGGCAGGTACTAATTATTGCCGCTAACTTCCGGTGCCATATATTCCAACTGATCCCTATTATGTGCATGTGGAAGCATCACAAGAGTTTGGAATGAGCACAATTAAAACCAGTACGTAACTGAGACAATGGGATGGATGTGCATGGGCTAGCCTTGTTCCCTGACAGTCGTATGGCACGCCATCCGTAACAAAAACCTTAGGCATACAGTGCGTCGCTTCTTAACACTTAGCATCATGTTTATTGAGGAACTGTCAGCAAGAGCTTTCAGTAAATTTTCGGACAGATCAATATTAAGTGCATCCTTATTAATTCTCTTGCTTTACTTAAATGTAGCAGCCTCATCCCATACAGGATTGACCAGCCACTACACATCCAATATACAACTCTCTAGAGAACGCATAATACAAGACGTTTATACTGCATAAGTTGAATACGACTAAATTGCTGACAAGTTTAACTATACAGATCATCCTCTCCGTCATCGTCTAGCTGTTGTCCCCCTGGGGGACCTCCTCCTCCTGCCCCGCCCTGCGGCTGAGATGACTGGGGGAATCTGGAGAGAGAGAGAGGAGAGGGAGGAGATGAGAGGAGAGGGAGGGAGATAAGAGAGGAGAGGGATAAGAGGAGAGGGATGAGAGGAGAGGGGAGGGGAGAGGAGACAGTTGTCAGCGAAGTTCTGACTAAGCCATGACTAAGTAACTATTTACTTTATCCTACTGGTACTGTAGCCTTAGTGGAAGGCAAATCCCTAATATAATGTATGACTATTCGTAAGGGCAAAGTACCTGAAGCTCTGTCCGAACCCCCGTGCCGTCTGCAGTTTCTGGGCAAACATCTCATACTTTCTGATGTCGTTGTCTGTAACAGAGCGGCGAGCATAGCGCATCGCATCTTCAAAGTGGTCCTTCCGAATCTCAGGGACAGCATCTTCCTCCATGTCCTAGATCACAAAACAACAGTTTGTCACTTCCCAGGACACAAATTGTGTGATTCCTGCTCTCAGTGGGGCACATGGAGAGGTACATGTAGCCTCGAACCCAGGTGCAGAGTTCAAGGCTAACCCCAATCGTTCAGTAGACACCAGGTAGGTCAACTCACAATCTCAGCATCTGGGTTTTCTCTGAGTTGTCTCTCACGTTGAACCTCGATCTCAATCGACTCTCGGATGGCCAACTTGCATGCCTGTGGTGTGTGTGTGTGTGTTGCGTGATGTGTTTATACTTTGAAAAATCGCAGCTTGTGCTGAACAATCTACAGCATTAGTCCTTGTGCAGCCGCTCCTGCACACACCAACTCCTTCACTCGGAGTTACTCTACTACTTTCTTTGTTTGACACAACCATTGCATGAAGTACATAGCTAGCCTTGTGCCAAGTCAAGTAATGTAGACTCGCTCTTATAAGAGGTAACCATGGCAATGCACACTCACTCTAGAGTAACCATACTAAGTTAGTAAACCCCCCAACAATGCACCTTATAAGAGGTAACCATGGCAATGCACCTCATAAGAGTAACCACAGCAACAGAAACTCACTCTCTGGCAGATTTCTGTCAGGTCAGCTCCACTGAAGCCCTTGGTAACCCTGGCGATGTAGGCAAGGTCCACCTCCTAGAGAGATGAATAGAGCGGTCCTTATTGAGGGCCAGTGTAGAGATAGTGTGTGGTCTACTGAGGTCAAGATACACAGAATGGTTGAAACAGGTTTCTTACGCTGCTAATAGGCGATTTCCGAGTTGCAGCTTTCATAATGGCCACTCGTGACTGTAAGGAGTAACGTCAAGAATATTATGTCTAAGGTCATTTGTACTCGTGCACCACCTTACTATAGTTACACATGTAGTAAAGCGGAATGGACCAGGGACTCACTGCATCATCTGGCAGAGGTATGTAGATAAGCTGGTCCAGCCTTCCAGGTCGGAGGATGGCTGGGTCAATGATGTCCGGACGGTTGGTAGCCCCGATGATGAACACGTTCTTCTTATTGCTCATGCCGTCCATCTCTGTCAGGATCTGGTTGATCACACGGTCCGCTGCTCCACCTGGGAGGGAGGAGAAGAGGGGGAGGAAGGAGGAGGGGGAGGAAGGGGGAGAGGGAGAGGGAGAGGAGGGGGATGGGAGGAGGAGGAGGGGGGAAAAGGAGGAGGAGGAGGAGGGAGAAGGAGGAGGAGGAGGGAGGGAAATGGAAGGAAGGAAATGGAGATAGTAAGGGAGAGGAGTGGGGAGGGGAGAAAGAGATGGGGGGGGGGGGGAGAGTAACTGTTTCGCACTAACCTCCATCCCCAATATTCCCTCCACGAGACTTGGCAATGGAGTCCAGTTCATCAAAGAACAGGACGCAGGGGGCGGCTGCCCTGGCCTTGTCAAACACGTCCCTCACATTTGCTTCCGATTCCCCAAACCACATTGTCAGCAGCTCAGGACCCTGGGGAAAACAAACACTCGTCATAATCCCACAATCAGTCGTTGTGGTATATAAACATTATCGGCTGCAGACATCAGAACATATTCACACTAAATCTACACCATACACTCAACACATTCTTGCAAGAGCTGGATCTTTGCCTTCTTCAATCGATATTATTAACCACGGTAAATCTGCAGCCTATACTCAACTAGTTACTGTATATACTGCGTTCCTCCATTGTACGAGTGGCAAGACGACGATCTGCAAGCATTTTCCAAGTGTGTTATTCTTCGCTGACAATCACTGTTACACTGAAATACATATTTAGCGCATCCGCTAAGCTTACAGGGATCCCAACATGGACATTGAGAAACAGAGAACTGCCAATTGCTAATTCAAAATCAGTTGTTCTGCCACTCAAAATGGCCGCCTGCATCACATGCACTAAAGGTAGTGAAGGACGACACTGTTGTTGTCATGTAAGGTTCTCTGACCTTGATGGAGATGAAGTTGGCCTGGCACTCGTGTGCGATGGCCTTGGCCAGCAGGGTCTTCCCACAGCCGGGGGGACCGTAGAAGAGCACCCCTTTGGACGGCGTCATCCCAAACTGGAGGAACTTCTCAGGGTGTTCCACAGGGTACTGAGTGTGTGTGTGGTGTGCGTGTGTGTGGGTGAGTGTGTGTGTGTGTGCAAGGGTGTGTGGGTGGGTGTGAACTGCCTACCTGCACCAGCTCCTGCAACTCCTTTTTGACCTCTTCCAGTCCTCCAATGTCATCCCAGGTCACAGTGGGCACCTCCACCACTGTCTCACGGAGAGCAGAGGGGTTTGTGTTGTTCATTGCAAACTACAAAGGAGGTGAGGGGAGGGGGGGGGGAGGGAGGGAGGGAGGGAGGGAGGGAGGGAGGGAGGGGGGGGGGGGGGGAGGGAGGGAGGGAGGGAGGGAGGGAGGGAGGGAGGGAGGGTGGGAGGGAGGGAGGGAGGGAGGGAGGGAGGGAGGGAGGGAGGGGTCTTCATGATATTATGATATTTGCAAAGTGCAATTCTGAGCAATTCTGAATATTGCCCACCAGTGGTCAACATGCACTCATCTGAGAAGCAAAGGATGTTGTTGACATGAAGTGGGCTTGAGAAATATTGCAAGCAAAGTTTCTCAATTCTAGTACCCCCATCAGTGGATAGACTTCCCATGCGAGTATGAGATCTCAGCTCACCCTGAAGTTGTCCATGGTGACAGCAAGAGAGTCCATGACCTCAGCATCGATGGTCTCATCCTCCAGATCTATTAGATCCATCTTCTCACGGATCTGAGGGAGGGGGAGGAGGGGAGTGGGGGAGAGGAGGTGGAATGAAGAGGAGATGGGAGGGATACAAGGACAAGCAAGAGTGGCAGGATGGGATAGAAGGATGAGGAGGGGAGATGGAGTGAGGGAGAGGGTGGGGTACAAGGATGGAGGTCAGGAAGATGGAGTACAGATGAGGAGGGGAGGGGGAGGTGGAGGGGGGCAGAGGGAGGGGGAGGTGAAGGGGAGGGGGGGAGGTGGAGGGGGTGGAGGGAGGGGGAGGTGGAGGGGTGGGGGGAGGGGGGAGGTGGAGGGGTGGGGGGAGGGGGAAGGGGGAAAGTGGGAGATGGAGGAGAAAAGACCTGAAATGAAGAACACTGTATCATGCCAGTCTCGTTACCAGACTCTCTCCTCAAACCGGGGGGAGGGGAAAGCCTGGTAACGTTCACAAGAAAAGCTGTCGACTTCCGGTGCGTCATTATGCACGTGATAAATGAAGGACACTCCTACTTTTGTAGTAAATGTCGCATGAGTTACAAATCAGTCACATGCTATCTTTTCATTTTCAAGACATCCCCAGCTTCATCAAGGTCCGAGACACAAGCAAACCAGGACAGCTCATCTTGTAAACTGCTAAGCGGTGCGACAACCAATGAGCGAACTGGTCCCGCAAACAAACCACAGTGAACAGCGAAGTCCGATCAAGACACTGTATCAGGCTAGCCTCGGGGCCAGGCTCTCTCCTCAAAACCTTCGAGAGGTACTCTGTCCTGGAACATTCAGTTCCGAGTCAACAATTCGTGCGTTAGCATGGCGCAGTGAAGGTAAATGCCTACAAAATGATCACGTGTTTATGTGGTTTTGTTCTGCAATCTGATCAGCAACGCCCGATCCAGGTGCCGGAAGTCGACAGCTTTTCTTGCGAATCTTACCAGGCTTTCTCCTCCGCCTATTCTTGTGAGGAGAGAGCCTGGGAACGAGGCTAGTATCATGCTCAGTTAGTGCCCACCTGTTGCAGGGCAGCCTCAGAGCAGAGAGAAGCAAGATCCGAGCCAACAAAGCCATGGCTCTCATGTGCAACCTGCTCGAGGTCCACATCGTCGCTCAGCTTCATGTTCTTCGTGTGGATGCGAAGGATCTCAAGGCGGCCTACAGGGAGAGGGAGGGAGGGCAGGTATGTTCACACTGGCACATTTTGGATACCTCCATTTTCTTTCTTAGACGTTGTACTACGCTAGGTATCTTGGGCTAGGAATGACATATGAAGCTGGGATTTGCACCATTGTGATCAGCACGAATGGAGCATTCCAGTGATGTCCATTTTGCTGGCAGTTGAATTTTGACCGAAAATCATGAAAAACCATGGATTATAGCCTTTGGTCGAGTGCGATTTTTGGCAAAAATGTGACCGACATAAAAAATCATTTTAAGGACATCATTTGAAAGCTCTCTTCATGCTGATCACAATGGTGCAATTCCCAGCTTCATATCTCATTCACGTACCAAGATACAATGCAACTTTCCTCGGACATTGAGACTCCTACATGTATGCTATACAGTAGTGTATATGCTAGGGTTGGGCCTTTGGTTGAGTGCGACTTCATTTTTAGCACATCACTTGAAGACTCTTTTCATGCTGATCGCAATGGCACAATACCAAGCTTCATCTCATTTAAATGCATGGATACAACATGCCTTTCTTTACACAATGGATACACGGAGTAGGAATTATGCCAGCTACATGATTGTACATGTACTATGCTGGGTATCTTGGGCTAGGAATAAGATATGAAGCTGGGATTTGCACCGTTGTGATCAGCATGAATGGAGCTTTCCAATGATGCCCTTTTTGCTGTAGGTTGAATTTTGTCCCAAAATCATGAAAAGCCTTTGGTCAAGTGCGATTTTGACAAAAATGTGGTGAGATTTAAAAAAATCATTTCAAGGAAATCATTTGAAAGCTCATTTTATGCTGACCACAATGGCACAGTTCCCAGCATCGCATCTCGTTCACATACCCATACCTAGTGCAACGTTCAATTCCCAAGTCTACTCCCAACACCTAATTTGGTTTAAATGTTCCATATTGGCAGAAGTGGCACATTAGTCACTCACTCCATGGAACAGGAGTGATGTTTATAGGTTTAAATCCAAAATTGGGACATCAAAGTGTGCCATACTTGATACAAAATGGATTCCAATATGTGACAATTTGCCAAATAAAATGAACCTCAGGGAGGGAGGGAGAAAGAGGGATGGGGGGGAGGGAGGGAGGGAGGGAGGGAGGGAGGGAGGGAGGGAGGGAGGGAGGGAGGGAGGGAGGGAGGGAGGGAGGGAGGGAGGGAGAGGGACGGAGGGAGAATACCGAGCATGCAAATACATTCGGATAGACATGCATTATTCCACTGACCTGTGGCATCAGGGATGCCAATGTCAACCTCACGATCAAACCGTCCAAACCTCCGGAGGGCAGTGTCAATGCTGTTAGGTCGGTTGGTGGCCGCCATGACAACTACATGTGCTCGCTGCTTGAGCCCATCCATGAGTGTCAACAGCTGGGACACAATACGTCTCTCTACCTCACCATGAGTCTGTTGAGAGAGGGGGGGGAGGGCGGAGGGAGGAGGGAGGGGGAGGGAGCAGAGAGGGGAGGAGGGAGTGGGGAGGAGGGAGGAGGGAGGAGGAGGAGGGAAGAGAGAGGGAAGGAGGGAGGAGGGAGGGAGGTGGGAGTGGGGAGGAGGGGAAGGGGAGGGAGGAGGGGGGAGTGGGGAGGGAGGAGGGAGGGGGAAGGTGAGGGAGGAGGGGGAAGGGAAGGGAGGAGGGGGAGGGAGGTGGGAGGGAGGAGGGGGGAGGAGGGAGGAGGGAGGAGGGGGAAGGGGAGGGAGGAGGGGGAAGGGGAGGGAGGAGGGGGAAGGGGAGGGAGGAGGGGGAAGGGGAGGGAGGAGGGGGAGGGAGGAAGGGGAGGGAGGAGGGGGAAGGGGAGGGAGGAGGGGGAAGGGGAGGGAGGAGGGGGAGGGAGGAAGGGGAGGGAGGAGGGGGAAGGGGAGGGAGGAGGGGGAAGGGGAGGGAGGAGGGGGAAGGGGAGGGAGGAGGGGGAAGGGGAGGGAGGAGGGGGAGGGAGGAGGGAGGTGGGAGGGAGGAGGGATATGATATACAGGTTCAAAGCAAGTCACTACTGTGTACATACCTTATCTCTCTTGGGAGCAATGGCGTCCAACTCGTCAATAAAGATAATTGCAGGGGCATTCTTCTCTGCCTCTTCAAAGGCTGTGGGTAGAGACAGGAAATGCCACTTCTTCAAAACATACCCCCTTACAAAGAAGATTACTGAAGATCACTGGGGATTGCCAGTAATAGCCTCATGTTCCCACTGCCAGTATTTCATCGCTTCCAGTATGAAATACGGCGGGGGAAGGCCTGGGAGATCTGGTCACATGCGGTGCCATCAGGCAGACACATGGTTGACACACAGAGGGTGGTGCCCAATAAAGAATCTCGATGTCCTGTGTAGTACTGTCCGTCCAAAGGCTGGGTGTCAGAGCGTCCACAAGGCAGACAATCGATACCGTTCGTTGTTCACAGCACCAGGGACAGATCAATGCGAATATAACGGTTGGGCACCGCCGCCCGTGTGTCTACCATCTGTCTACCTGACGTCATCACACGTGGCCAGATCTCCCAGGCCTTCCCCCACCGTATTTCATACTGGAAGCGATCAAATACTGGCGGTGGGAACGGCCTAGAATGCATTACATACAGAGAACACCAAAATTTTGCAATAGAGCTATGACCAGGATAGGCACTCATGCCAATGCCATGTTAGTGTGCGTACCGCACACCTGCATACAGTACAGATCACAGCTAAGTTAACACACTCGCGCGTGTGACTAGCGAGTTAGTAGGCGCGTACATGCGAGTACACGTCACGCACGCGCGTGTGCCTCGCGAGTGACGAGCTCCGCCCTCGCGTGTGACTCGCGAGTACTCGTATATACTCGTACTCGTCGAGTACACGTGAACAGAACACGTGTGACCTTTTGAGTGACCTTTTATTAGAAGCGAGTACCGAGAGAGAACCAGGACAAAAGAGAGCAGAGATAGTTGCGAGCTATAGCACGAACGAGACAGCATGGGGCGCATGACACAAGGGCAAGGGTAGTGTGGGGCGAAATACTAAGTGAGTTGCGTGCGGGACCGACGTTCGAGATGCTGAACAAAAGCGGTCATTTTGTTGGAAGACGCTGAAGTCTGCTGCTGCTTACTCTGCTGCTGGATGGGGGAGACCAATAGTGACTCATGACGTGAGCGCTACTGCAGGTAACCACAGAACAAAGGCGGCATAAGCCTTTTCTTTGAACGGCCAATGCCGACTCAGCGCTGTTCAAACAGCACACAGCAACGCTCAACATCTTAGCATGCCTTTACTACGGTAGTTACAGAGCGGGAGAGTACTTACCAATCACCTGGAGCGGCATAAAGCCGTTTGACATCGCTGCCCGAGAAAGCAATATAGAACGTGCACACTCGCGAGTACACACGCGCACTCGCTAAAATTATTCGCGTGTGTTTACACTCGCGAGTACACGCGAGTTTTTGCACCAGCACTCGCGTGTTGATTACTCGTCACACGCGTGTAAATCACACGCCACACGCGAGTATTTGTTAACTTAGCTGTGATCTGTACTGTACACGCAATGCTGACTCATGTGGGCCATCCAAATCCGGCAAGGGGGGTGGGAAGAGACTTCCCCCACCAGAACCAAGAGACAATCCCTTCTTCTCTGTCCCTCCATTCATTATCCTGCGCTGCTGTGGTCACACCAGCAGGCCGGGGTAAGCTCTCGGAGGAATGATCTACACAATCCGTTCTTTGGATGAAAATTACATGGAATTTCAAAATTCCGTGATCCAATTACCCAAAGAGTGACAAATTACATTCACCTCCTCAGAGGTATGAATCTCCAGTTCGCTTTCAATGATTTGTGAACAGTCTAAACGACTCATGACATCACAATGGATGATCATGGCACCGGGACAGAGAGTGGTATGGGAATGAGACCAGTGCTCACCTTTTCTCAGGTTGCTCTCCGACTCTCCCGCCATCTTGCTCATGATCTCCGGGCCTAATGGAGGGAGACAGGTGGTTTGTAACAGTCATGAGGCATCCCCCAGCTTGCTACCTAGTCATTCAGCTATGACCTCAACACACATATACAGGGAGGGGGAGGAGGGGGGTAGGAGAGAGGACAGAAAGAAACAGGAAAGAGGGGAGGGAGAGAGGACAAAGGAGAGGAAGTGAGAGGAGGGAGGAGAAAAGATGAGAGAAGAGAGGGAGGAGAAAAGATGAGAGAAGAGAGGGAGGAAGCAAAGATAGTGGAGGAGGGCAGACAGGGGAGAAAGAAGAGAGAAAAGATGAAGGGAAAGGAGGGAGGGAGAAGGGAGGGAGAAGGGAAGGAAGGGAGGGAGAAGGAAAGGAAGCGGGGGAAGGACGGGAGGGAAGGATGGGAGAGAGAAGCGACTCAAGGGAGGGAGAAGGGGAAGCAGAGAAGAGAAAGTGGTCTCAAGAGATGGCACACCGTTGATCAGAAAGAAAAAGGCTCCTGTCTCATTGGCAACTGCTCGGGCAATTAGGGTCTTTCCGGTACCAGGGGGACCATAGAGCAGGATTCCCCTCGGGGGCTTTACACCAATGGCCCTGAACAGCTGGGGGTGTCGAAGGGGAAGCTCCACCATCTGGAGAGAGGCAGCAAGGTACCATAATGTCATATAGTCTACTGATGTCACTGTGTGCACATACAGTACACACACATACATGCACACACATGCACACACGCATACATGCACACACATGCACATGCACACACGGATACATGCACACACATATACATGCACACACATGTACACATGCATACATGCACACACACACACATGCACACGCGGATACATGCACACACATGCACACACATATACATGCATACATGCATACATGCATACATGCACACACACAGATACATGCACACACATGCACACACATACATGCACACACACACACATGCACACACGGATACATGCACACACAGCACACACATGCACACATGGATACATGCACACACGGATACATGCACACACATGCACACACATGCACACGCATACATGCATACACACACATGCACACACCTCTTTGATCTGTGCAAGCTGTTTCCTGCACCCACCGACGTCATCATACCCAACCTCGTTCAGCGACTCCTCCTCGTCCTCACGTTTGATTGGCTCTCCCTCGCAGTGGATCACAGTGTCCGGGGCAACGATGCAATGAGGGGTGGGGTCAGTCTCGACTACCTTGAACTCCACCCCCCTCATCCCTCCCCTCACGAGGAAGATGTCTCCCTTGTGCACTGGGCGGTAGGCTTCCAGGAAGTAGGGCTTGAGGAATACATCAAAGAGATTACTAAGGTGGAGAGGGGAGGAGGGGAGGAGGGGAAGAAAGAAGGGAGAGGGAGAGGGAGGGAGGTAGGGGGAGGAAGGAGAGGGGAGAGAGAGGGAAAGGATGGAGGAAGGGAGAGGGTGGGAGGAGTCAGGACGGAGGAGAGGAGAGGGTGGGAGGATGGAGGAGGGGGAAAGAGAAAGGAAAGGAGGGGGAGAGGAGGGGAAGGTCAATTGATATTGGCTTGTAAAATCCTATTACAGTGACATACATACATAAACAAACCCAATTGTGGGGTGGATCAAGGCTCGCTGCTCGTGTTAGAGGTCTACCAACTTCATTGTGCAGTCAAAAGCCCCCAGCACTCTCACTCACCCTGTGATCCCCTCCACAGTGTCGTCAATGGGCAGCACGTGGACCCTCTTGCCATACTTCACATCAGGAAAGGCCGTGACACTGTAGGGAGGGAGAGAGGGAGGGAGAGAGGGAGGGAGGGAGGGAGGGAGGGAGGGAGGGAGGGAGGGAGGGAGGGAGGGAGGGAGGGAGGGAGGGAGGGAGGGAGGGAGGGAGGGAGGGAGGGAGGGAGGGAGGGAGCACACTCCAATTTCTTGTAATCATGCACTTCATTTATCCTTTACAATAAAAGCAGATAACTACATGTACACTGTCAGTTGACCATTAACCCTTCACCAACCAAGGACGGCATTTGCCAAAACAGTACAGCACACCACCAACTATCAGACAAGGCCACCCGGCCACCCTACAGTGTAGCCTCCGTTGATCTGCACCCCACCAACCTGACAATGTCTCCCAGCCTCACACGAAGGTTCTGCCGCACCACTCTGTTCATACGGATCTTCTCGTTGGCCACCGTGTCATCAGACAAGACAATGCACACCTGCAACAAACACACGCCATTACCATTCATGGTCTGTACTTTAAGTGTTCATCATAAAGTACAGCGAATAGAAAAATACGCAAACAAAACAAGTGAGCACTAATTAGAAGTATTGAATCCGTAATCTGTACATACATGTACCAGCAGATACATGTAGTCAAGCAAACACATTTCATGCAGTACTAAATTCCTAGTAACATTTAGTAATCTCCAGTATTCTCTAGTAATCTGTAGTATTCTCTAGTGTTCTTTAGTAATCTCCAGTATTCTCTAGTAATCTCTAGTATTCTCTAGTGTTCTCTAGTAATCTTCAGTATTCTCTAGTGTTCTTTAGTAATCTTCAGTATTCTCTAGTATTCCAGTACAATTGTAGCGCCAAATGTGATATTTAGCTCGCACTACTCAAGGACCACACCCCCTCTATATCTACTTGTCAGACTAACAGTGGTACACACAGACACATGATGCTTCCAAGCTGTGAACAGGACTCACCGTTTCTTTTCTTCTCTTCCCCTTGAGGAGCACTGTGTCTCCCCGGAACAGCTGCAGCTCGTCCATCTTGTCCTGGGAGAGAGCCACCACGGAATTGTCATCGTTGACCGCTTCCTCTACTATCAGACGATTGGGACGCGACTTGGTCCGCAGGATGGCTGTAGCCAAGTCATCTCTGAAAGAGAGTGAGGGTGTGTGCACAGATTTTTATGCGAAAGAATGCATGGATGATTACACACATTGTGAATAAGGGGTTGTCCTGCCATAAGCTCCAACGTAACTAGCTTTGGAGTGCACATTGCATGCATATCGTGCCTCTGTTCAACCTGCATACCTATGCCAAAAGTCTGATCTTGTGTAGCTCCACATACAAACATGCATACACACATACACAAAGCGCACAGTCACTACCGGGCACCGGCCATGCAGTGTATCTGCATGCCTTCACTCACTGGGGATCAGGTTCTTTGATTTCAGCCATTCTTCCTGGGTCTGTGAGACGTAAGAAGTGCCTCGAACGTTCCTTCTTGAAAACTGGATAGGAGAGGCGCGTTTGCGTACTCAAATATTCCCGCAGCGAGTAGATGACTCAGCTCTCAGGCTCAGCTCTCAGACGTCCACGTTGCAGTTTGTGCACGTGCGCATGTGCATTGTTGTTATGTGACGTCATGGTTTGTATTGTTTTACCCCGCCCACTAGCTATTGTGTATTTGTTGATCTGATCTGAGGGCCTGGGCTAGCGGCTAGGCTAGGGATGACTGCTGGAACGTTAGATTATCTACCTTGGACAGCCCCGTTTCGCAGTTCAAGTCCGATATTGGCTACGTCTTTGATCGAGTTCAGCTAGGAAATAGAAAAACCGTCTGTTCCGGTTCTATCATTATCGAGATACACCACACATGAATTATGGTGGCGTGACAGTTCTGCAACCGACAATGCAATCCAATGGACCTAATGCGAAGTCAGCTAGTGGCAAGTTATTACTAAAAGCGAAGAGCAAAAGCCCAAAAGTTCGAGATTCCGGACCAGATGGAATTGCAGATGTTTCGGTAAGATCAGTGAACAGTGCAGTAGAGTCCAAGAAGAAGACTCGTGGTGTACCGCCAGAAGCACTGAGAATGCCGTGGGGCAGACTCGACAGTCCAACTTTCAAGATCGAAGACTCCAGCCCTGACGAACCGAGGCATTACAGCCCATTCAGCCCCACGTTGGTTTCTAACTTTTCTGACAGTCCTTATCATAGTATCTCACCTGCACGAAGAATCAACAGCCTCTCACCGGCCAGAGACTTTAGCGACGAGGAGCTGCACCTAAGGTCTCCGAGCTCCCCCCTCCTCACGGCCATGCGGGAGGCAGTGGACTCAATCTCACAGTACGAGGACTTCGAGATCCTTGAGAAGATCGGAGCAGGATTCTTTGCCGAAGTGTTCAAGGTGAGCACATGGGGGACCTATTGGGTGATTACTCCCTCATGAGCACTGAGGTGGAAACACACTTTTTCATACTATAACTGATGATGGAGGGAATGTCATCCAATTTTTCATCGCTTGCAGTACAGAAAAGCAGGGAGGGCCTGGTGTGTGTGTGTGTGTGTGTGGGGGGGGGGGGGGGGGGGGGGGGGGGGGGGGGCTGGAAAAGAGGCTGGCAAATGTCCTAGGAACGATTCCACACCATAGTGGACCAATGGCACTGCGCTTGTGGCCACGAAGAAATGTTCACTGGTAATTTCAGGGCAGGTTGTGTGAGATGTGGTGTGCGGAACCTGCAGTGGTGGGGCCTGGAAATGGACCTCGCTGAGTGAAGCTGGCTGTATGTCCTGTGAGAAGCAGTGTGCTCGGTTTGTGACTGTTGGCAACGTTGAGAGGAGGAGCAAGCTGTGGACCCGGTAGCCTCATTCCCAGGCTGTGTGTGGGAACGGGGCTATGGGTCAGTGGCAAGAGCGTCAGACTAGTATTCAGGAGTTGGGTTTGGTTGGTCCCCAGTGGTCTCAGGAGCTTGCCTGTGGAATTAGTTTCTCTCTCACAATGTTGCTGCTGGGGGGGATAAAAGAATGCGACATTTGAAACCCACCCGTTCCAACGACAATCAAGTCAGAGCTAGATCGAGAAAGGGTGGCCTGAAAATGAGACAGCCAAACTTCAGACACCACTCCGGTCTATGCTATGAAGACGACACCACTCCGGTCTATGCTATGAAGACGACACCACTCCGGTCTATGCTATGAAGACGACACCACTCCGGTCTATGCTATGAAGACTTGATTTACTACGTACTACTGACCCTGAGACCCACCCTCTTTTCTGCAGAGTGAGAAAGTAAGATTCTTGGATGGTGGGTATACGTTGCAATGCCAGCTATGCTGCCTGCATGTACCAATTTGTAGTACGAAATATGAATAATTGATGAGGACCACACTGGCACCTAGCCTCGTTCCCAGGCACGCGGCCTGGGAACGAGGCTAACTGGCACCATTCTGATGATCACTGTCGTGCACTGACTCAAATGTATAATAGTTGCGCTGCACGGTGAAGTTCTATTCATGTACGATCTTCCTATTGGCTGCCTTTGGTTGCTTCGACTGGCATTAGCGTATCATATGTGCGTGAGCCATCACTACAAGCTGATGATGCAATGCACGTCCGCTGATGTGTCCACAGGGTAAGAGTAGAGCAAGGCATGAGGGGTCATTCTGAAAAGTGAGCTTGTCCTACCAGGATTGTGGTTACCTCCGAGAGAAATACCTTACATTCGTTGCTATTCAGTGACATAGCTTGTGTGCGGATGTTGTTGGTGTAACTGTTCTTAGCTAGACAAAGCATCAACTCAACATGCAATAGTTCTGTGTACGGTGACGTGCAACACCTCAAATCTGTAGTTATTTGCACTGAAAGTGCCGGTACACCCAGCTGTGTG
>OZ007517.1:1363111-1474199 GCA_963931865.1 Axinella damicornis | reverse complement strand
GAGCATCTCCTCTGCCAAGATGTTTTTCACGTGATCTTGTGTGTTACTTGTACTGGAGCAATGGTCACATTACCGGAGCCATGTTAGCTGTATGATGCCAAGGCTCTACTGTTCTCTCCCCTCCCTCCCGTCTGCCCTGTTCTCTCCCATCCCTCCCGTCTGCCCTGTTCTCCTCCCCTCCCTCCCGTCTGCCCTGTTCTCTCCCCTCCCTCCCGTCTGCCCTGTTCTCTCCCTCCCTCCCGTCTGCCCTGTTCTCTCCCCTCCCTCCCGTCTGCCCTGTTCTCTCCCCTCCCTCCTGTCTGCCCTGTTCTCTCCCCTCCCTCCCGTCTGCCCTCATTTTAGAATGCGTCACAGTGATCCCGATGCCAGCAATCACGACTGCAGCAATCCTACAGACTGCCTCCTTAGCACAGGCTCCTCAGCCAGTGCAACCCAAACCAGCGGTCGGAGTACCGCAAGCGGCACAGCCTCTAATCTCCCTCATGGGTACGGTCATCCCCCAGCCACCGCCTCTCACCGGGAACGTGGACCCTACCAAGATAGAGGAAATTCGGAGGACTGTTTATGTGGGCAACCTCAATAGCAATGTGAGTCTTACTGTACATGAGGTTGCCTCATTCCCAGACAGCGTGGGCCTGGGACTGAGGCTAGACATGAGGACATTGGCATGCCTTGAAATCCCTTGATGTGCTCTAATTGGAGCAAGAAATCCAAGAAACCTGGTTAATGTGCTCCAACTATCGGTACATGCAATACTAGTACATGGCAGTATTGTGTAGTTACACTTGATCCTCCTACACACACTCACACACATGCTCACTCAACATCACTCACACGATCACTCACACCCCAGCTGACAGCCGAACAGGTGCTCACGTTCTTCCAACCCTGTGGTGAGATCAAGTATGTCAGAATGGCCGGAGACGAGACCCAACCCACAAGGTTTGCCATGTGTATTACACCAATAATTTACTAGGCACATGCTAAATTTTGTGATTCATGTGTTGGCTTAAACCCACTGACATCAAACAGTTTTTCTGTGGGGTGTAACAACCGCACCTAACAACGCATAGCAACACATAACCGCTACACATAACAAGACATAACAGCAAGGCATCACGTTAGGGCTGTATTTTCCAACATTGTGATTACAATCTGTTCTCCTGTTAGAACGTTGCATATGTATCTGCACAATATTTGCTGTAGTGACCGACATCACACAGTTGTGACCGTTGCCATTGCAATGCTCAGAGATAATTGGCTACCTTCAGTTCTGCTACATTCGAGTGGAAACTGCACTACTGGTAGTAGCGCATGGTGGATGTATTGCAGCTCGTCCCAATTAATACGTGACCATGCTCAGTTGACGAATTGAGTCAGCAATGATGGCCAAAAGAAAGGCAAAGAATTACTACAGCGTTCACAACTTAGTCAGCATGGTGAGTTTCGACACTGTACTGGCAATGAAAGTCGAAGAGAGCGCTGGAGCAATGACAGCCAATGGAAGACGAAAGCGCTTGTATCTGAGTAGCAGTACCAAAAACATATGTTTGGGTCAGTGCATGATAGCGATCACGATGGTATGGTCAGAATCTCATTATACGGCACAATTTTTCCCCTACCAGTAGTGTAACCAGTAGTGTAAAATAGTCATAGCCTTGGCCTGCAAGTGGAGCCCATACGTTTGCTACTTTGGTTACACGTAGTGTTCATTTTTCATTTGATTGATGAAGATGCATGGCTGCGTGCTCTTATTCAGGTTGCGTTTGTGGAGTTTTCATCGCCCGACTCCGTGCCGATTGCTCTGCAGTACAACGGAGCCATGTTTGGAGACCGACCAATCAAGTGAGGGGATTTGTGTGTGTGTGCGTGTGGGGGGTGGGGGGGGGGGGGGGGGGGGGGGGGGGGGGTGGGTGGGCAGTTTCACCATAACAGTACTCCAACAGTAGACATAGTAACTGTTGTTACATTTCTGTGGTGTGTCTGCTGCCAATTCAACTGTTTCTGCACTTTTTTTCTTTCTCTCTTCTCCTACTGTCCTACCATGTGTCGTAGATACTAGCGGCAATGATGTATTTGACAACATCGTATATCTGAGAATTGCAACCACGCCACACTACAAGCCACAATGCCTGGCTCCCAAGAAGGTTGCCCGACTCACTCTTCTTGTGTTCATGATATTAAGTGCATTTCCACTGCTCTGGCACACACAGACAGACAGTTGTCGTAGTGTAATTGTGCTTGTCAATTTCGAATGCACTCTTGGGTTTTTGTGGCACACACTCACACATCCACACCCTCACATGTACACACACACACATACACTCGTACACATGTATGCACATACACACAACATGCTCCCGCTGGGTACCAACACACACCCACACACACACACACTCACACACACACATACACACTCACACGTACATTGGGCTGTTGAAGAAATGGATTCCAATACAAGGGACTTGCACAGCTCCCAGACAGCTGAACGTACACGTATACATGTAACACAGTTTCATTCCAAGTAAAGTCATGTTCAATTCAACTTCAATCACATACCCATGTAGTCAGCCTCAGTCTCAGGGAGTGGAGGACTGAATCGAGTTCACGCCCTGACTGGCAAGTGGTCCTGGTATGCTCTGAGCTCTTGGATGAGAGGAGAAAGCAATAAGATGCACACCAGTCGTGCTACCATACATTCCTCCGATAATCAAGTTTTATATTTTGCCTCTTGTTCCCCGGTTTCCCCCCTCCCCTTCACCTTCACGCACACACCCCACTCCCATACATATACACTTACTCACACACACACACTCCACACACTCTCACCCCTACACACTACACCAAACACACACTCACACTCAGGGTGAACCACAGTAAGAATGCGATCGTGAAGCCACAGGGTCCGACCGCCCAGGAGCAGAAGAGAGAGGTGGAGGAGGCCATGAAGAGGGTCCGGGAGGTGCAGCTGGCCATTGCAAATGCAATTGAACCAGTAGAAAAAGGTACATGCTAGTTAACCTGGGCCTGTAATAGTACGATTCACAAGTCCTTCCTGCCTGCCTCCCTGCCCTCTCCCACCTACCTCCTCCTTTCCCCTCCCTCCTTCCCCCCACCACCCTCCCTCCTGCCTCTCCCACCTCCTCCCACTTTCCCCTCCCTCCTTCCCCCCTGCCACCCTCCCTCATGCCTTTCCCACCTCCTCCACTTTCCCCTCCCTCCTTCCCCCGCCACCCTCCCTCCTGCCTCTCCCACCTCCTCCCCCCCCCCCCCCCCCCCCCCCCTCCTCCTCTCCTTCCCCTCCTCCTCCCTCCTCTTCCCCTCCCTCCCACCTCCTTCCCTCCTTCCGCCTCCCCTGTCCCTTCCTTCCAGTTCCCCAACCCTCAGCGCCAGAGAAGGAGAGAAGGAAGCGGAGCAGATCCAAGAGCAGGTCCCGCTCAAGGTCAAGGTAAGTACATCTCAGTCAAAGCCTACATTTGTAGAAACTCTTGCTAGGGGTCGACACTGTCCATTAGGCAAGTAATGACTTCCTGTCTGGCCCTCTGCATGAATGATCAGTCTTCAGCCAATATAGTGGCATGTTGTGACTAAATTGTGTTGTATATCCTCAGGTCTAGAGACAGGAGACGTCGCCGGTCCCATTCTCGAGACAGGTACCGGCGTAGGAGGTCCTACTCTCGGTCCCCACCACGCAGAAGGAGGTCCTATTCCAGGTCTGGGCAGCTTCATGCTAAAATACACCTGCAGTGTGGTAACCCAAAACAACTCTATGTACATGCCCATCATGCCTAGCCTCTTTCCCGGGTCACACTTTTCTCTCCTCCTGTGCACCCTGGGAATGAGGCTACCATCGTGCCTAACCTCATCCCCATATCCCACACCATTCGTTCAATGTTTGTGCTTCCACACTCATAGCAGAATTAGAATGAGTCACAGAATTTCAGAATTCACAAAATGTACCATGAACAACTTCTCCCAGGTCCCCTCCTCGGAGACGTCGCCGCTCTCGCTCTCGTTCCCCACCGATCCGCCGCTATGGGAGGGACAACCGACGTGGGAGCTACCACCATGGTAGGAGGTCGCGCTCACGGTCCTACTCTCCCCCACGGAGGAGGGACAGGTACTCACGAAGGAGATCAAGGTAACGTGCTTGTGTGGAGTAGATAAGGAGCAGCAACCACTGTTGTTTGATTGGACACTTCTGTTCCCTTCAGGTCCCCCCACGGGAGGATTTCCAGAAGGTCCCCCTCCCGCAGTCCACCCCCTTCTCCACCACGAAAGTCAAGGTGGAGTGCAGTCACATATCATAACATTTCCTCTCCGTACTGTTCTCCCCTTCCCTTTATCGCCTTTCTCCCTCACCCTCCCTCCTCTTCAATCTTCCCCTTCTCCCTCCTCCTTGATCCCCCTTCGATCCTCCCTCCTACCATCCCTTCTTCCATCATTCCTCCATGCACAGGGGCTCCAAGCGAAAGGAAAAAACACCATCACGTAGTCCCAGCCCTTTTGAGGAGTATGGCCCTGAGCATAGTAGCAGTACCACAACGAGCAGAAAATCCAAGAAATCCAAGAAGGAGAAGAAGTATCGCAAGAAACCCTCCCCATCTCCCTCCCCTTCCCCTCGTCAGGCCAACATAAGGAGTAGCTCTACTGGTGGCTCAGATGCGGAGGTGGCAGGTGGAAGTGGGAGCCCACCACCCAAGGACCCTGATTCAGAATCAGACTACTGAAACGGAACATCCACTTTATGCTAGCTAGTGCACCTCATCACAGTCATGCATACTTGCAGGCCACCCAGTTGTGCTGCTGCTACGTGTACTGTCCCACACTTCCCAATTTAACTGTATACATGACGTTGTAGTAACTTGGTGTGCTGCATACGTCATGTATGTGCACTTCCATGCCGTGAAATAAGAGGATGAGACTGTCCTAGACTGTGGTGTGCCACTGTGCGGTGCGGTCAGGTGTTCCATACATGTACTGCACAGCTGTGCTTTGGGGAAGAGCGACTCCGAGTGAGGGTGGTGTGGGATGAGGCTCTATATAGTCTACATGATTTGCACTGAACACATCTATAGTGATATCTGTTGGAGGGGCTAGGACATACACTGTGTGGGTGATATATGGCCTATCTTCAGTATCGATATTGTGGCCTATCTATCGTGGCAGTTAGCTTGCATGGTGATTTTGAGCATAGTTGAAGTGGCCCTGGTTATTGATCCAGCAGGAAGTAGGGGCAATGGGTTAGGACCAGGGCCGGTTCTAAATGCTCACGCGTTTTCAGTACATGTATACCTATATCTATAAAGTATGCATATGTACTTCCAGCCAGACCCTATATCCACATCGTTTTTTCTGTTCATTGCATTCTTGTTCTTTTTTCCAAGTGAAAAAAAAGGAACAAGTAAAAAAAAAAAAAAAAAGAAAAGAAAAAATACAACCTAGCAACAACCCATCCCTCCATGACAGGTCAGACACCGAAGTGTAAGCCTCAGGAGCGCTGGATAGGCGCCGGTGACTGGAATCACAGGAGGCTACCTGCTTTCAACCAGAACACCTTTCTTTAGCTTCGGTGGTCAGATGGGAACCGGCGTACTCAAGCTGCTAGGCGGGGAGTCAGGAACCGGTGTGTACGGAGTGGCCCAGACTCGTACTCGGTTATTGGGGAGGCGAACACTCAACCCCCAGGCTGTAAAGCAAGTGCTTAGCGAGTGTGCCATCCCGACATCCCGCCAAAACTTGCTACAAATTCAGCATTTAAAGGTTAAACCGGATGTACTTGTTGCGCATGCGCGTACGACTTCCCGCCAATTTTTTTAAAACTTCCCAGTGCAGTTTGAACGTTATAGCTAAGCTTAAGCTCGGTGGGCAGCTGACTAGCTGCAGCTAACCGTATCCTGTTGGGTTAACAGGTCAGTGCTAACCTTATACTAGTGTTCTTGACTATAGCCATGCACTCACCAGTCCCTAAATTTGGAAGTGCCTACATTCACAACAAAATTCAAGTTTCTGTTGTCCAAAATGGTCATTGTCTTCCACAGAACAAATGAAGCGTCTGGTAGTAGAAACAATGTACCACACCAGAGCCAAACCCATGAATGAGGTGGCACAGAGCAGCTACAGCTGTACACTATACTACAACGATGCTGAGTCTGAAGTGACTAGTGGGTTTCTCAGTATGACGGCCAGCTGTTTCCGGTTGTGTGTATGCCCGCGCCACCTTGACTTCTGGTTCCTGCCAATTTGATTTCGCGTGTTCTAAATGTGGACACGCCCCCTACCAATGGCCAACTAGTGTTGTGCTACTTGACTATGTTTCGAAGCTGGCTCGACCCATTGCAGCTGACGTTATCATAACTTGGCCTATTAACTTGGGGCTCCATTTTTGTACATTGTCTGTTGTAGCTATTATCCTTGGTGCAAGAGACTACCTGGGAGTGAGACTAGCTGGGTGGCCGGGGCATTGGAACGAGACTAGCTGGGTGGGGCATTGGAACGAGACTATCTGGGTGGGGCATTGGAACGAGGCTAGCTGGGTGGGGCATTGGAACGAGGCTAGCTGGGTGGGGCATTGGAACGAGACTAGCTGGGTGGGGCATTGGAACGAGGCTAGCTGGGTGGGGCATTGGAACGAGGCTAGCTGGGTGGGGCATTGGAACGAGGCTAGCTGGGTGGGGCATTGGAACGAGGCTAGCTGGGTGGGGCATTGGAACGAGACTAGCTGGGTGGGGCATTGGAACGAGACTAGCTGGGTGGGGCATTGGAACGAGGCTAGCTATGTGGATGTTACACATGTAGCACTGTGATGACAGTATGCATAATACAATTACATAACCATAAATGGCAATCTCTTGAGCTGTGAGTGTAATCTAGCTGTGTTTGGGTGATGAGTTCCTGATGTTCTCCCTGTTGGCCACTGGAAGCAGATCGGAACTCTGTCGTCTTGACCTTGATGGGGTTGTGGTGGGGGAATTGTCATCAAACTCGGAGACAGACTTCAGTATGCCGAGGGAGGAGGCTCTCACTTTATCGTACCTTGCCTGCATCTAGCAAAAGAGAGGAAAACAATACGTCAGAGTTGGCGGGGAATAATATGGGTTTGGATAGGAACTTTTAATAGGACATAATTATGTGTGTATATACCACCGGGATAGGAGCTTAGAGCTGCTAAAGGCTAGCTAGCCTTGTTCCCCGGCTTCCTGCCCCAAGCACAATGCAAGAATAATTCACACAGCTGCAGAATCAGACGAACCTCGGCTAGCAGCTGCCTGCTCTCCATCTGAAGTTTCCCAGTGCTCTTCCTTTCTGGTGGTGTCTGTGGCTGCAGCACCGTGCCTGGATGGGTGGGTGAGTGGGGTGGGATGAGAAGCTAAACCTCACAAAGGGGTGAAAGGTGGTTGGTTTCCAACTCTGCATGTTGCCATAATTTTGTCTAGATGTTGCAGCAATGCTGATTACCTAGGTTGGTTTCCATGGCTACACAACGAGTCCTGATGTCATCGAGGATGCACTGCAAGTCCCGGACTTTGGAGCTCATGTACGGTTTGTGGAGAGAAGTGGTAGCAGACGGCTGTGTGCAGAACAATCAAGAATTCATGTGGTAGCAAAATGATTTCTTAGCATCTTTTTCCAAGAAAATCCCCTGGCCTAAACTTCATTCCAAGAATTTCCCTCACCCCTCGTTCTCATAACTTCACTACCAGCACCATCCATAGCTTCATTTCCCCCTGAGGTCTCACCCATAAACAGACCACAATTTTTCAGTGGTGGCCGAGTGGTTAAAGTTCGACTGCTAATTCAAACATTGCTGGGTTGAGTCCCACCATGCTATAGTTCTCTCGTAGGAGTCGACTCAGCTCTTTCACCTGAAATAGTTCACACTGCATCATTCGGAGAGGATGTAAAGCCGTCGGTCCAGGGGGACTTGGTTTAGATAGTCTCTGGCCCTCGTTAGCCCCCATTGTGGTAATACAAATCCAATCAAAAAATCATTCCTACATACATGTACGCACCTTTCTCTTCAGGTAGTCCCCAGTGCTGACAGGTCGGTGTGATGGCACTCCGGTGTCGGGCACCACCAGAGGATGCTTCAGGGCATACTGGAGCGCACGTGTGCAGCCGTTGGGATCTGCAACCACACATGATGTCATAATAATTATTACACAATCATCCAGCTGCTAAAGACTAGCCTCGTTCCCAGGCCTTCTACACCTCCAGTTTTTGATCGCTTGCGAACGGAGCATACTGCAAGCGATCAAAAAACTGGGGGTGTAGAAGGCTTGGGAACGAAGCTAGCTCAAGTAATATTCAACAATCAGAGGGACACATTTGGCACCTACACAGGAAGTGAAAGGGCTGGTAATTAGTAATGTGTGGTCTTTGCAGTATGACAGCACATGTTGTTTCACTCACACACATACACACCTGTAGGTATGGGCATGGAGGGATCCTTGTAGGTATCCAGCAAAGTTTCGTAGCCCTTGTAGCGATCGTGAACATGCCTGTACTTCAGTCTGAGCTCTTTCTTCTTCTCTCGGTAGCTCTCCCTCACGGACCAACGATTCTCCCCCACGCTGGCAGAGAGAGGTGTTTGTCCTCTTCCTTGCTCTTCTTGGTCCTCCCCTGCACCCTGGGGGGGGGGGGGGGGGGGGGGGGGGGGGGGGGTTGTGTGTGGTATAGGGGTATCTAGTGGTTTGTAAATACGAAGTGGATATTGGCCGGCAGGAAGTAGGGCAATGGGTTAGGGTATATAAGGGCCAGGGCTGGTTCTAGATGCGCGCGTGTTTCCAGTACCTATACCTAAGTACGTACTTCCTGCCGGACCAAGTACGTACTTCCTGCCGGACCAATATCCACGTCGTTGTAAATAATGCAGCTTGAACTGCAAGTCAACCATATTGCATACCTGTGTCATGAACACCCCTTGCTGGTCATCGACCACGTCACCGTTCCCCTCCATCTCCTTCTCCCTCCTCCCCTCCTCCTCCACCCCTCCACTGTATGGTGATTCTGTGGCAGAGGAGTGTGAAGGGGAGGAGGGTGCAGAGGAGGAGGGAGAAGGGTACTCCAACATTGGAACATCCGGCGGTGCTTCCAGAGCTGGGAGAGGGTGCTTGGGGATGGGGGGAGGAGGAGCTGAGGAGACCTGCGGTAAGAGTACAGCTAGCTGTAACTGACGACAAACACAGTGCCACATAGAACTGAGCACAATATACAATACATGTGTACCTTCTTAAACTCCTTGGCAGCCTTCCCGATGGTGTGTCTTTTCCGTGAGCTTGGCTTATGCCTGCACACGTAGTTACAATATCAGTTCAATGATCCATTACAATAAAACCAGCTCTGGAGAGCTTGTGAGAAACACGTTTCAACAATGTGCAGCAAGCAGATGGCAATAGTAGCCTCGTTCCCAGGCTGTTCCCACCGCCAGTATTTCATCGCTTCCAGTATGAAATACAGCGGGGGAACGGCCTGGGAACGAGGCTATGGCAATAGGTAGGTAGAGATAGGGATGAGGCATTACCCCCCCCCCCCCCCCCCCCCCTCCCCAAAACAACAACAGCAGCAGCAACAACAACAACAACAACAACAACAACTACAACAATAATCTGTGGCTGGCCTGCATACCTCACGACTGATATTCCATTGTGTTCCACTAGGTGAGTTTGTAATAGTGGAGGCATGCCTGGTGGGTGGGGAGACGCAGGTGGAGGAGGAGGAGGAGGAAGAGTGAAGGAGGAGGGAGAAGAGGATGAGAGGAGGAGCAGGAGCACAAAGGAGGGAGGAGGTCACAGTCCTACTAGTGGTACGCCTGGGTTACTAGCCTCATACCCAGGCCTTCTCACCCCAGTGCTTGCAGTACTAACTGCAGACGACAAACACTGGGGTGAGAAGGCCTGGGTACTGGGCTACCTCTTGTCGTTCTGGTGAGAGGGTTGCCATGGACTATAAGCTCTGTCAGAGAACTCCAGGAGCCACAGGCGAGTAGCCCCTCCGCTGTGAGGATCTGGGCAAGAATGTACATGCAGTGTAACATTCAAGTGCGTCAGTAATTCTAGTTCCTAAAGTATGAGGCAGAAGAGCCTGGGAGAGGCGTGAGTTGTGTAGGACTATTAGCTATGCAATGGAATTACTGAGTGGGCCAGTGTGTGAGTGTCAGATCTGCATGCTATACCAGTGATCGAGGGGGGGGGGGGGGTACACTTTGAGCCAAGATGTTATATGAGAGAGCAATGTTGGGTCAGTTAAATTAATCCTTTAGAGCCATGTACCGTGCTCAGCAATATTCTATAGCAATTGGATCTCACTGACATGGTTTGCAACAAATTTTAATTTGCAACGTTTCAATTTAGTATGCCTGAAGAACATTACCAGACTGTAATTGGAACGTAGCGAAATAAAATTTGTTGCAAACTACTGGCTATATATGGCTGAGGTATAGAATGTTGGGTCAGTTAATCATTGCTATAGCATGGATGGAGTAGGTGGGGCAAGGACTCACCAGGTTGTTTGCGAGGCTGAGTGTCTCCAGCTGAGGAAAGGGAGCAATGGAGTGGGGCGGTGGTAGCCTGCCTGGGGGCCCGCCGGGTAGCCGGTCGGGGGGATCCACTGTCGTCGAAGCAGGAGTGGGTTCTCCGCATGTCTGCACATGAAGTGGTGCGTGCAGCTTTGACTCAAGGCGGCATCTGGGCAATGCCTCGGCTGGCCTCTGAGCGGTGTTTGGGGGGGCCTGAATGAGTGGAGACGAGTCTGTCCGGATGGCACCTTGCACTGGGTACGCACGGGACACCTCTGATTCTGCTATGTGCTCGGACACCTGTGACTTGAAACTACTAGATGGTGTTCTCGTATCGGTTGAAATGGCCGACTCATCATCCTTCTCCTTTGCTACTGTGTGAGTGAGAGGTGTGTCCTGAGAAGAGGTGTGCTTGTCGGTAGCGACCTTCAGGGGGCTGGTTCCAATTAGCTTCAGCTGAGGGATGGTGTATATCTCGTTGTTGTCCAGGTTGAGGTACCTCAGCCTGTGAGGATAGGACGAGCCAGCTCTGACAAGTTCTTTCCAGTATACATTACAGTGTATTAACCTCAGTTCCAGAACGGTATGGATCCAAAACTGAAGCTATTTCCTCACTGCACTTATGCACATACATGTACAGCCACACACACACAGTCATACATGCACATTGCAGTGAGTGCACACACACACACCACACACACACATGCACACACACACACACACACACACACACACACACACACACACACATGCACACACACAATGTCATGCATACACATACATGCGTACACACACATGTGCACATACATTCTATGAAGGCGCAGGTATTAACTAGTGGGGCATGGGTGAAATTAAGTTCCATGTATAACCACACCCCTGTGTTACTTTAGTGTGCGAAGGATGGGCAGTGTGGGCCCAGTACTCTAGCCTACAATACGAGCTTGCCTCCTGAGTCCTGCAAGGGTGGAGAAAGTGGACTGGTCCACGAGTTTGTTGTCGTCCAACCACAGCCTCTCCAGTGCAGGAAAGCGTATCTGGAACACGGTCCTGCAGGCCAAACAGATACGATGGCCAATTCACTGACATACGTCAACCAGACACAGAAACAGCAGCAAAACAACCATTGGAGACTCATTCCCAAGTCATTCTGCTGTATGGGTGCCTATACTCGTTCTCAAGCCATTATTTATGTAATGACAAAACAGCGTGAGAATGAGCTAGGTCAGGGTTGGGCAGTTTCTTTAAAAAAAACCTCCTTGCAAGAAAGAGAAGATGGTAATCACTGGCGATGATTCTGGTAAAAATATTATGACTGATGTCGTCTTGCTTACTTACCCTGCATCAGAATCGGTTTTCAGTTTGGAACCGGGAAACGGTCTGGACATTTCCGCTGGCAGTGCCACAATGTTGTTGCCTACAAACAAGTACATATGCAATACTCACATCATGGTAGCTGTACACACAGGTTCACACTGACCCGTGAGGTGCAGCTCCTTGAGCGAGGGCAGCGTCCCCACAGCCAGCAGAGCCATCCCACTGAGTGAGTTGTAGGAGAGGTCCAAGTTCTGAAAGGAACAGAGAAGGGACACATTACTGTCATAGATACAGTGATGATCAGTTATATGTAGTGTCATGGAAAATCATGTCGTGACAGATCACATACTAACTGTGACATGATTGACAACATGAATTGAGAAGTCGGCTACGAGTTAGTTGCAGTGGTGGTTGATATACCGGTACTGCTGTTACAAAAAGTATGGTTAAATGTCAAATGTAGTCACAACTTTTGCGGCATCCCGATAATGTCTAGAGGTTGCATGTGAAGGGAAGACGATAGCTAGCCGCCAGTCTATGAAGCCAAGAGGTTGCCTTGTCAGAGAGCTGTCAGCAATGACTGTTTTGAGATCTGCAAGATTGTGATGCAGTGCAAGTTATGCACAGAATTTCAAACAAAAATACCTGTAGTTTGATAAACTCTCCCGGCTTGAAACTGACGTCCACTATGCTGTTCAGGGTAAGCTCCAAATCTTGCAGGAGTGGAAACGTTGCGAAGGCCTCTGCAACGAAGAGGAGAGAGGAGTATATCAAACATGCTTAACAATGTGATTCCTTCTGTATCCAGCTTGCCTAGAGGAAGTTCGTTGTCAGCAGCATTGACATACACCACATTGTCAAATAAAGCGAAGTCTTCCGGCTTGTACTGCAGAAAGAAAAGAGAAGGATGTCCGAGAAATATCAGCGAAGACTGGTCTCCCTAGGGGAGGAAAAGCTAAAGAAAATACCTTTACCTGTGAAGCAACAGGTGGGATTTGAGTGTACCTATCATGTGGTATGAATAGATTAATAGCTCAGCACGGGTTCACCTAGTTTCTGACTTGCAGTAGTCTCAGTCACAAGCCGTTACAACCTTAGTAGTGCTCTGTCATGATTTCTCGCAGCATGGCAGAGATGAAAAAGCACGAAACCTCTCTCTTTACACATGCACTAGTATAGTATAAGCTCTAGATAATTATAGCCTCATTACAATTCTTGTCTTCTTGGTGGTGTCGCTCAATGAGGTTTTTTTTGCTACAGTAGTCATTCCCCACACACACAGAGTGTACCCATTGAGACTCACCACCTCCAGACCTTCTCCGCTAATGTTGCAGACACAGAGGTCGCTGGGTTCCTCCACATAGCAGTGCTTCAGCAGGAAGACCGCATCCAGCATCTTCCTTGGAGCTCCGCTGACCTCGCGGGTGTTAGTAGGGGGGCGGATGGTCGTCCCACTTGCGATCCCACCTCGCATGGATGTGGAGAGGACCACTCTCAACCTTGTCTTCTGGTCCGCCTGGTAGGCAGTGATCCATTCCCCATCTACAGCACATACACGACCATCACAGTCACATGGTAGTGTGTAGCTGGCCTGTGAGACAGTCTCACAGGCCAGCTCAGCCCAGTTCCCTCTATCATATACCAGCATGCTCTGTTGCAAAACACCATCCATCGAGTGCTGCGCACTCAGTTTACCCTGCAGCACAGATATGACACTGCAGATAGCAGCTATAAGCATTAATCCTGCACTTACTAGCTCCATCCAGCTGCCTCGTCAACGAGCGCACTGGGAACCCGGAGAAGGCCACGGGCCCCATTCGCACTCGCGCAGAACGACTCTCCACACTGGAGGCGGCCATATTGTTAGTAGTTTCCATGGAAACAGTGCGTTTTGATTGCGGGGTTCTTCTCTTTGCAGAAGAAGGGTGGAACTGCAGTGCCGTAAACACCTGATTGAAAGGACCTCGAGGTTGCTTCAGAATCTCTCTCGCAAGAAGTGGAGATGGCGGTCCCAGCGCCGCCGTCCCGAAGTGCAGTCTGCATCGGTGACCCAGATGCCTTTGCATCTGAGATGATCAAGATGATCAACGACAAAGAATTTAGGTAAGGAAACATCCCTCCAAGGTCCATCCATTGGATACAATGCATTATGTCAGGCCAAGTGATACTTTTGTGTGCAGTACAGTAGTGCTCTAGTTCTCCCAACATGAACACACATACTTCATTTAGTGACATCCGATTTGTGATTGGTGAGGAGCGCCAGACAATCTACGCCCACAAGTGCCTCCTGGCTGCCCGATGCGAGGTCTTCCGAGCCATGTTTGCAGTACCGCAGGGGGAGGAGGCTCCAACACCCCTAGTCCTCTCTGATATCAAACCCTCCATCTTTCTTGCCGTGCTGGAGTTCATCTATACCAACTGCAGCAGCCTCTCCACAGATATGGTCAGCCAACGCACTCAAACTCTAGTCTCTGAAAAAAAATCACAATCACAACAGTGTAGCCAGAATCTGTCTATGTTCACCTGGAATTACCTCTATACCAGGAGTGCCATCAGTAGTGCTATTGCATGCCATTTTGATAGTGTACAGTATGTTCGTATATTAGTATGTTCGTTATAAGTATGTGTGTATTCCTTGTTGCAGGTGATTGATGTTCTGGCTGCATCAATAGAGTATGGTCTAGAAGGATTGACTAAGGTGCCTGGTGTGTGTATATTAGTCTTGTTCCCAGGCCGTCTGCCAGTCGCGCGCGCATCGCATACGTGACCTTTGAACCCTTGTCAGATAGACAAGGGTTCAAAGGTCACGTATGCGATGCGCGCGCGACTGGCAGACGGCCTGGGAACGAGGCTATGTGTATATTACATTGTGCACTGTTACTAATGAATGGAATTGATAGTCATCATGAAGTGTATGCATGAGCTGCCTGGCTAATATCCACCTGCCCCCCCCCCCCCCCCCCCCCCCCCCCCCCCCCCGCCCACACACATCTCACTGCTGTACAGCTATGTGTTAGGTTCATGCGGGACTCCATTGCAGTGGACACCGTCTGCGAGTTTGTTCAGGTATGGTATCATCAGTGTTCAGTTGTCAGCAGGAGCTCTCTGGAGCTGGCGAACTTCTTCACCAGCTCAAAGAACTCCTGATTTCAATGATATTGCTGAGCCCCCTCACCTTAAAGAGATAGTATCTTCTCACTAGCCCCGTGGCCTGGGAACAAGGCTACCGTTCCTCCATGCCAGTATGACATCCATTTGACCACAGACACCTGTGTGGACCCTAACCTCATTCCCAGGCCCCACCCACAGGCCTGGGAACGAGGCTACCTCCACGCCAGTGTGATCTCTATTTGACCGCAGACATCTGCATGGACCCTTGCAAATTAAAAGTAAAAGTTTCTGATTTCCCTGTAAAAGAAGTTTCCAGCCATTTCCAACTAAGTGTAATTATAGGACAACGGGCAACACTAAGTATTCGTCCTAGCTAGCTATCTCACCCCCCCCCCCCCCCCCCCCCCCCCCCCCCCCCCACACACACACACACATACATACACACACACACACACCTCCCGCACACTTCTACATGCAGGCTGCTCTGACCTACCAGCAGACCACCCTCCAGGAAGAGTGTCTGGCCTTCATAGAGGAGAGCACAGAGGTAATGGACTGTACCTTCAGCACCACACTACAAGTGCTCTGCTGTTGTCTGGCACTGACATTGTACTATCTTACGTACAAGTACTATACAGTGAAGCTATTAGTAATATGTGCTCTGGGAGGAAAAACCTGTTGCCATGGCAATCGCTGCTAAATATAGGGTTTGGGTTAGGGCCAGGTGTTGGAGAACACATCATCCAATTATGGGATGACTAACTTCATCCAAGAATGAAACAGTACTCTTGTTCTATAGTACATTTTCTGCCAAAAATGGACAAGTGGACCAAAATTGTTGCACTAGGTATGGGTATGTGAATGAGATATGAAGATGGGGATCGTGCCATTGCGGTCAGCATTGAAAGAGCTTTCAACTGATGTCCTATGATTGGTCACATTTTTTTTCAAAAATCACACTCGACCAAAGGCTATAATCCATGGATTTTCATGATTTTGGGTCCAAATTCAACCTACTGCAAAATGGACATCATTGGAATGCTCCATTCATGCTGATCACAATGGTGCATATCCCAGCTTCATATCTCATTCCTAGCCCAAGATACCTAGCATATTAGTTTGCATAGTGTAAGAGCCAAACGTCCAAGGAAAATTGCATCGTATCTTGGTACATGAATGAGATATGAAGCTGGGAATTGTACCATTGTGATCAGCATGAAGAGAGCTCTCAAATGATGTCCTTAAAGCGATTTTTAATGTTGGTCAAATTTTTGCCAAAAATCGCACTCGACCAAAGGCTATAATCCATGGTTTTTCATGATTTTGGGTTAAAATTCAACCTACTGCAAAATGGACATCTTTGGAATGCTCCAGTCATGCTGATCAAATGTACAATGGTGCAAACCCCGGCTTCATATCTCATTCCTAGCCCAAGATACCTATGCATAATCCTGGTCCATTTATGGAAAAGAGACATACGTACCTCTCTGAACTTTCATGACATATCTCATATCACGGCAGGAGGTGTTCAAGAGCCGAGGGTTCAATGAAATGTCGGAGGATGCAGTGGCCTTTGTGCTGCAGTCGGACCGGCTAAGGATGGACGAGGCAGACATCTTGGAGAAGGTCACCGAGTGGGCGACCGTCAACTCTGTGAGTGGGTGGAGATAGTTGGGTGGGTAGGTGGGATGGCAGGTAGCTGTGTTCCCCCAAAATATGACCTGGGAATAAGGCTAGTATGCTTTTTCTGATGAGATTTATCCTAAGTGGGTATAGTCTTATTCCCCTGATTAGGGGGAGGGGGAATACGCTGAAGTAAGCTTGTCTGTTTGGAAGGAAAGGGGGACAAAGGCCCTGAAATAAACACTGAGCAGCCACACAGTCTTCATGGTTTGACACAAAAGTATAAGCACTCATTCTCTCTCTCACACATACGTACATTCACAAACATGCACACATACACACACACACACACACACACACACACACACACACACACACACACACACACACACACACGTACACGCACACACAACACACCCTCCTCAGGTGGTGACAGGTACCACGCTGGGTGAGGTGGCAAAGGAGGTGATCTGCAATGTCCGCTTCCCTCTCCTGGACCCTGCAAAACTCAGCCAAGTTGAGAAGGAGAACCTGAAGAAAGAGTACATCCCCGTACGTCCGTTAGCATGATTGTGCATAGTATGAGAGTGTCCTGGGAATGAGATGTGTGCACACACACACACACCACACACACACACACCACACACACACACACACACACACACACACACACACACACACACACACACACACACACACACACTGTGCAGGTGAGTCTGATCTCAGGAGCATGGAAGTTCCATGCTCTGAAGCAGGTGGACCCCACCAACACCCAGACCCGCCCTCGTGCTGGCACCCAGCCAAGACCGTCCCTCAAGGTGCTTGGACTAGCACCACAATGACACTGCCGTGCATCACAATGACATCATTGTTGTACCAAGAAGATTTCATGCATGCCGTTCACATTTTACAAGTGTTTGTACATCTGGATATAATTATCACGTCAAACACAGATCTAAACCTAAATTCTGTGATTGTGTGCGCAGTGGATCGTGAATTAACTACAGATATTTCATGACTATCTAAGGGTTAAATACAGCCCTCTGAATATTAGCTGAATATAATTATGGTCTACTAATATTGCTTGATGATACATTTGAGGCTAAGCAATCACTGCTGGCCTTCTGACTGCTTCCTTCTGCTTGAGATGATTCTTCCAACATCCTGCAGTCCTTGATGCAGCAGATATCCAAGGCCCCTACTCCCACTATGATAGCAGTGAAGAAGCATGATTTGGAGTGTTGGGCTAAAGCATCATTGAGGGAGTAGCTAAATTGACAAACATCTCAGTGCATGATTTTGAGAATCAGGAATAAGCATGTCACGTGCACATTCGGCCTACGGAGCAATGCATGTTGCTGCATGGCTAGTCTCGGTCCCAGATCCAAACGGGCCAAACCCACCCCAGCACGGATCGCATCTAGTATCAAATGCGTGATACTGAAAGCGATCCACGCTGGGGTGGTTTGGGTCTGGGGCCGAGACTACTGCATGAGTTGACCTTTCTAGCAGAGGTGTGCTTTTGTTTGGCCAATTGTCTAAGTCTTGTAATGAGGATCCACTGAAGGCATTCAATTACATTATCAGATTGAGTTGTCATGGATACATAACCAGTCGCAGTTGTTCGGTCTTTGTGTCCATGCTGGTAGCGTGCATAGCCTTGTTAGTGTGCTGCATATGCAAATTAAACGCTACCATGGACAAGGTTACTGCTAAACACCCCAGCTGCCATATCTCAATTGAAACACAATATTGTTCTGTGTTCAGAAAATTGAAATCACACAATTGAATAAGTGATATGGGGACAGGTTCCCTACCCATTCTCGTTAGACAAGGCCAAACTGGTTTGGCCAGTGTCAAAGGTCAGGCAGTCTAGGAGGGTATATAAAGGCCAGTTTAGAGGGTCACTTTCAAATCAGTTTTGATCGGGTGCTGTTCGGGAGTGCTAGCTAGGACTGTGCTACGTTTGAAGTTCAACTGGCAAGATGAAAGTGTACGCCATCTTCCTCTGCCTCTCTGCTGTGAGTGTGGTCTGCTGGGCTCAGCCACTGTTGCGGTACGGCCCTGGCACCAGCGACCACGTTCTCACTGGCTGCGACGACTGCAACACCGGAGCACAGCAAGTGCTGTATGGAGACTTCGAGTTTATGGGTCAAGAACAACAGTTCTTTGCTGTAAGTTGAAGCTGACTTCATGTGCTGCAGCTGTTGAAAGACTGAAGAACAGAATGTGCTTTGTGGATATAACCTTGAAACTTGCATTACACTCTACTCCCCCCCCCCCCCCCCCCCCCCCCCCCCCCCCCCCCCCCCCCGTAGGTACATAGCAATGGCTACGTCACCTTCCCACGGACTTCTTCTGTGCAGCAATACAGCTTCACACCTGAGGTTCTCTCCTCCCTCGATGGCCCTCCAATGATTGCTCCCTACTGGGCAGATGCAGACCTGAGAGGCAGCGGTAAAGTCTTCTACAGGCAGAGTGTGTGTGATGAAGACCGCAACAACACCGCTGCCATCATCCGGACCAAGTTTGGTGGCAACTACAGACCCACGTCCATGATTGTTGTCACATGGGAGCTTGTGGGCTACTACAACCAAGCCACCGACCTGGTAGGGTGACTTCTGCAGCTACAAGGAGTTCGGATGGAATTGTCTTGCTGACAGCTGCTATAGCTAGCTGCAGAAATGTAGTCGACTTGGTAGGGTGCCTTCTGCACCTAGGATTGCCTCCAGTTGCTTGCTGCTATAGCAACTTGCTTCCAGCTAGCTATACTGCTCTAGTTGAGGCTACCTCTGGTTTACAACAAGAAACCCCTCTCTTTTCTTACTTTCTTCTCCAGCTCAACACCTTCCAGATGGTCCTAGCCTCCTCCAGGCATGGTAAGACCTACCTCATCCTGATGTACAGCAGGCTGCAGTGGACCACAGGCAGTGCCTCGGGTGGCTCAGGTGGCCTTGGAGGCACTGTAGCCCAGGCAGGATATTCCAGCGCCAGGCTTGGTGTCGGCAGTGTCTCCCTCCCTGGTTCGGGAACCCCTGCCATCCTCCACCTCCCTGACTGGAGTAACAGCCAAATAACAGGAACATTCGTCTTCTGTGTTAATGACTTCATCTGCATAGACACCCAGATGTATCCTCAGCCCACTGGTAAACAAAAACAAACAAACATAATTTGTTCCTGCAGACTTTGTTTGTTCATGCATTAGTTGTGTACATTGTTCATGCAGACTTGTTGTTATCTCATTACGTATGTTTCTCTTCGGCTAGGCCTCCTGCAACGTGTTAGAGCTGCTTCCCTCGGTCTCCTCTCCAAGACATTCCAGAAGAACGCCCAGAAGCAGCAGGACAATGATGATGACATGGGAGATACGGGAAATTCCACCAGCAGCAGCACCCTGTCAATCATGATTATGGAAGAGCACTTGAACAAATATTAGGAACTTTGTTTGCTGTGGACTTGATCCTTGATGTGTAAAACTACCTAGCTTTAAGTTTTATTACTTGTTCCTTGTAAGATTTCATTTTAGTTTGCAGAAAGGCCAAATTAAAATTTCATTTTACTGAACAACAAATAAACACTACTCGTAGAATGTATTAGAGCAGAGTTCATGTCTCAGTCTACTTCGAGCACAAACTAGTAATAATTCTACATAAAAGTGTGTAGCTAGCTATTATTCTTCCCTCGGGCAATTTGTAGCACTTTGTACTGCACACCTCCACAGACAACCGTGGTCCGTGGTAATTTGTACTTACTTACCAACTGCATTGAGTTACATAACATACCATTAAAATATCCATTTCTGTATTGCAGTGTGTGCATACAGATACAGCTGTTAGGGTTGAATTTCACACCCCAGAATCCTGGCCGTGAGGTATAGCTAGCTATGACACTGCTCCGTACAGAATGGTTATGCACTTGTATAATGCATTGTGCAGTCATGGTCGTAGGGAGGGGCGCTTAGACCCCGGCCCTTGGCTTTGGGGACGTAGCTAGGTATGTTTGGATAACTAGTGGGTTGCCTCCTGGAGCTAATTAGTATACTGTTAGTATACTGTTCAGAATGCGGTATACTGAGTAGCTAAAGGTCCACTAAACCAGATTAGCTATGTTAGGAATAGTACGACATACGTAAAACATACAACCACACTAGGACGGCACATGTGGGATGCTACCCATACAGTCTCACCAATGTCAGTAACTGATCAGATTAGGCCTTAGCAGTGATCTGTACTGACGTGATGCATTGAGAAATGTAGCCACAGAAATTAATGTTGATGATTGTATTGCAGTGTATAATCAGCTTACATTGTTTGCTTGGGGCAGTGGGGTTGCAAGTCATCTATACGTTCATTCCCACACACACACACCAAATTAATATTGCCTACTCTTGGCATGACTGAGCAATGCCAATATATATTGCCTCATGCAGTTTGCATACCACGCATGTCAAGGTGGGTGCTCTCATTAGTTCCACCAATCACGATTGGATTTCAAGATGCATGAGTAGACGGGAGGTTTGTCTCCAGCCTTACTGTTATGGCCTCTCACTGAGAGTCTGTATGGTTTTACCGCTGTACATTATTATGTGTGCATGTGCATGACATATCGCTCCAATAAATCTACTATATAGTAATTACTATACTGCTGCATGGTAAAGGCTAGTGATTAAGATATCAATGCCTCATTAATTTTACTCTTCTCAGTTATATTGAGCCTCACGTTCGAAATGGCATTCACACACAATGTGTGCTGGTATCTTTTTTACTCAATTACAGCCTTACAGGGTCTGTTTTCTTAGACAGTCTTAACGGTACAATCATATCAAATTTTCTGATTCTGCAAAACAGTACTGAGTCATGCAACATGATGTGGAGTTGGGTTGAGTACGTTTCCATAGAGCAGTCACATATTCTCCAGCTAAGGACCTCCACATTAGCAATCAGTGAAACTCTACCCCAACAGCTGAAATTTGAACCTCTTCATTATCTTCCTACAGAGGCTTCCATAAATTATGGTTGTCATTGAGTGTGCACCCCATGAATTCATTAAAGAACGGCTGTACATCCTCTTTGCTAGAAGTGTGTCAGATCAGTCAACGTTACGTTCCCACGGAGAGGTGCAACATTGGCATACAAGCTTTTAATACATCGTTCACCCATTGCTAGCAGCAGGTAGCTAAGTAAATAGGGCACAGAAAGTAATATTAAACTGAAGTCTCTGATAGGTTAAATGACTGACTGCCTTTGTAATGGTACAGTCGGAGCTTGCAATTGGCTGGGTTGTAGCTATATAGTCTCGTACTGAGGGTCTGGGAACGAGACTAGGTTGTATATTGTTCCTATTCCGTAACGTTTGGGTGAATGAATAAAGTTGGTGAGGTTTCAACCTGAAGTATTAAAATTATAAACGAGATCACTAGAGCGGTTAATTTTGAGGTAGGTAGTGGAAGGGGTCTAAGGACTGGTAGTAGCTACTGTATACTCTTGACTACCATGTGTTCCATCGTATACTAGCAGACTCTGACTATGGTTTCACATTTGTGCAGAATAGTTGACTCGGAAAATTATGACAACAATAATTGCAAGATTCTTACAAGAGAATAGCTATTCTTTAGGGATGTCACAAGAACAAGTCTCCATGCAGGGAAGTGACATTACCACAAAACAATATAGCCTTATATGGATAACGTCACTTTTAGTACTAGAGACAGGTTCACAATGGATGGAATGGCAGCGATAATCTAATCCATTCCCTCACTACTACACTTGGCGCATGCTATCTGAATTTCTCGCCATTGGAATGCTTCTTCCATTTGCTGCAGTGTACATAGTACACAAGGCACATGGGGGGAAAGTATGCTTAGGAGATGTTTGGAAGAATGCACTATAAAAGCTCTTGCACAAGAAGCAGTGGAGTAGTTACATTGGGTGATGTAACTCAATCTTGAGTCAATGCACAAGTGTCTTGGTATGCGTGTGTGAGGCTAATTGAAATAGCTCAGCAGTAGGGTGTCACGTATATACCCAGTGAGAGCAGTGCTCAATTGAAGGCCTTGTGCACAGCTGTAACTTGATAGTTTGAAGGGATATAGTATAGCTTGGAGTACCTGTAGTAAACAATTCCCTTTCATATAGTACTGTGCTAGCGCTTAGCCAAAATAATCTAATGCTACTTCACTCAGACACTTGTTTGATATGGCTCGGGTCTTACTCTTTATCCCTTTCGGTTAAGCCTAAAATGTCACCAAGATAGACCAACTGTTGTTATTCTATTATTGTTAGCTGACTTGTTCTACAGTAATGTACTCTCATTCACACTCAGGACTATATACGACAGTAATCGCTCCTAATATTTCTGATCATGAGCAACTGAACAATTGCATTAGCAGTTTTACCTATGACCAAAAAGATGGTTAGCTATAGAATATGTGCGGACTCAGCACCACAGAAAGCTTTAAGCTAGCTGGTCATTCTGTCCAAAGTCATTGCATGCATGCTTCTCATTTTCGTCTTTCTATGTTTAGTATTGTGTTGTATACACAACTTGATTGATCAATTACTGCACAGCAATTGTAGCTACACTCAAAATCCAAAAACAAAGATCTTAAGCTTCAAAGTGTGAGTGTGTGAGTGTGTGTGGGGGTGGGGGAGAAGGGGGGTGGCGTGTGCATGCGCACAGCTTGCATGCATGTACGTGTGCATGCATTTATACACAAAATGTGCTGCATGTGCAAGAGCAGCTACAGCACTCTAAATACGTACTCCCAAAACCAGTAAATCAAATCATGACCCATTACCCGATTAGCCCAAATCCAGTGCCAGCCAAAGGTTGTGTCAACTTCGAGAATAGTTGGGTAGTGTAAACATGTTGACATGGCAACTTGTACTCACCATATACGAATGGTCAGCACAATTAGCAAAACATTATACTGCACCTGATTGCACCTGCATTTATGGCACTCTGAGTGCGTGAAAGGGGTTAAAGTTACATGTTGTTGGTGGATTACTACTGGACTCATTCCCAGGCTCTGCTAGCTTGTCGTTGCCTGCATTATAATCACAAGGACGTCCATCAAGGGTGGAGACAATATTTGGAAGAAACTGCATCACACTGTCCGATCACATTGGTAGCTAGCTAGCTACCTGATCGAAGAATGTCTGAAAGTGTGCATACTTGGTTAACTAGCAACTAAACTTCTAGCCTCGTTCCCAGGCGCTCGAGCGCCTGGGAACGAGGCTACTAAACTTCCTGTCAACGTACCAAATGCCGCTCTCTGATTGGATAATATCAAGAGTTAATAACAATAAGAGTGTGCAACTGCCATATGGTATCCACTACCACCATCTTGGCAGTATGACGTGGCAAACAGTGTGGTCAACATGTACATAATATCGATTACAGTCCCCTGATTAGTTAAGGTACATGTACAAGTTAAGTTATAGTTATGCAACTCCGATCCAGATCAAAGTGTGACCCCTACAGAGAATGACATAGCCTGTGCGAGCCCATTTTCCACTTGGCCAACGATGGCACACCGTTGTTTAGTGCTTAGTAAAGCGGAAAGAGTAGAGTCCGTCTGCTTGGAACAGTTTTTGAAGCACAGATTTTGAAGAATGCAGTACATGGTGTGATGCTTGTTTCCAACACATACTTGAGCTCACACAGATGCCTTAGACACATGCCATGCACACTCGGGGCCTGTTCAGTGTACGGCCACACGGTGTTGCATAGCTAACTACTGCACTATACTCTATTCACTGTGTAAAACATATGTTCCACAAACACACCCACACCACCCACATGTACACACATGCACAGGTCTGGGGCCTGAGCAGACAGTCTAAAACAACATCAGATCCAGTTAGCTATAGGGCATGCAACATCAACTACTCCCTCAATTTGTGGAGAATTTGTTACTCGGAAGTCTAAAAATATCAAGTTCGTAGGGTTATCTAAATTATGATAATAAAGTTGTGGAGTGGCATTCTCCTGTCGCACGATCTGATACCACACAGACACTACTTTCGTATACACAATCATTCCTATAGCTCATGTGTCTAGACTAGCTCCCATCACTCTTGGAATGCTAGCCTCGTTCCCAGGCACTTGGTAGGTGCCTGGGAACGAGGCTATTGGAACGCTAGCTACTGCATGTGGTTCATTACAGTGATAGATAGAACGATAGATAGATAAATAGATAGATAGATAGATACCTACCCCTTCACTGATTTCCTACGGTGATGGAGGCTACAATCCACTGGATTGGGTCTGGGGCCGAGACTAGCTAGGCAATATCATGGATCAGCGGTGCATATGCTGTTTCCAACAAATATACTCTCCCTTTCGAATTTCAAATTGTCTGTTAGACCTGGACATTTGTTGTCTCAATGCCTCAAGTCAGGGCCTAAAATAGGCTAGATCTAGGAGTGCTCTTTTCCACTTGGGCTAGCTAGTAGCTAGCTTTTATGATTCACTTGGGCAAACATCAGCTATTTGTTTGTTTGTGTGAAAAACTGATTGATTTTCGAACTCCCGCCTGCCACTCAAACATGAAAATATAGGACCGAAGGTTCACATTTGCTCAAAATAAAGTAGTCTGCGTTTATGAAACTGACAGTGCACGGGATAAAAGTGCTCCATTGGTCATTACTGGTGCTCGTTGTTGGACCACACCCACTAATCCTAGATTAGCTTTGATCCCAACATCTGCTGGTGTTAAAAGGGTCACGTTTTCACAGAAACTCGCTAAATCATTAATTAATTAACACCTACCATGAAGTCTTTTTGTCCGCTTGTCACTTGTCATGGCCCTTAAAAAAGGTTTCTGAAAATTTGTTTCACACCAGACGCAGTGTATTGGAGCCGGATGGAAGTGGCTGGTGGCAGAACAGCACACGATTGATTGTTACATGCTGCAAATCTGTGTTTTTAGAGTGGGTTTTGTAGCGCAAAGTAGCCTCGGCCCCGCCCCACGTTCTCTCCTCATGCGTATTCTGAGGAGAGAGGGACTGAGGCGACAATAGCAGCTACGCTATTCATTGATCATGAATGGTCTGCCCTCTGTGCAACGTGCACTGCCAAATGCATTATAAAGCCTTTGATGTTATTTGTCGTTGATAATTATTACGTAATAATTGTATTCATGGGAGAATAACTTCCGGCCTCTCCCCCGCAGCATGTACTCATTCATATCATGTGTGTGTGAAAGTGTAAACGTCATAATTACAAGTTGGTAAAACCAACAGTCGTTGAACAGACTGCGAAGTGAGCAGGCTGATACCAGGCGAGAGATTGAGCCAATCGGAGGCTGAAATCCGACCGAACAGAGTTGATCGACCGAGCTGGTTGTTCCAACCCATCTGATCGCGCCGCAGATCTCAGGGGAAGAATCGCCCAGAATGCCGACATAGCGCATTCTTGCGGCCCTCCCGACGAACCAATCCAACACTTTTTTACACAGAAATTTGACTTTTACTATACAATCTGACGTCCCCGTGCGTGGACTACTCAACAGTGAACGTCGACGGGTCTCAACGATGGCCGACAGGGATGCTTGCTTGTGCGAGTTTCTGGAAGGTAGATTGGAAGATCACTGATTCTAAAAGTGGTGGGGAAGGATGGCAGTAGCGCATGTGTGCTGTGGGTACCCTAAGGCGGGTAGTAGTGGTGTTATGTTGTGTCCGGCTGTTCGAAAAATTATACAGCCTTCGGCAAACCCTTGGCCCTAAATTGTATTACGGAGTGAGTGAAGCCCTGCGTTTGAGTGGATGACGGTTGTGCGGGCGTGAGAACGAAGCCGTAGAGTAGCACGGTACTACTGCACAGTTTCCGCAATGTGTTGTTGAGACCTAAATACTATGGGAGGGAGGGAAAGGACTCTAGTTGATAGATGTCACTCTTTTATCTCCTTTTCCCTCTTCTAGACCGACTCTACTTTGCAACTCTCCGGTCGAAACCCAGAAACACAACCACTTGTCATTACTTCTGCATTGACGATGAATTTGTATATGAAAAGTGAGTAAAATGGATGCCGATGTCTTTCTAATTTGTTCGGACAGATCTCAGAATATTTTCCTTTGAAGTATGGTAGTGATTTTTTGTGCTTCAAGATGCGAGTCTTATGTTATCGCCTTATGTTAATAACTCTCTCTCTCCCTCCCTCCCTCCCTCCCTCCCTCTCTCTCTCTCTCTCTCTCATTTCGAACCAGCTTCTACTCTGACTTTGGACCATTGAATCTGGCTATGCTGTACCGTTATTGCCTCAAAGTGAACAAAAAACTGAAGGTGAACTTAATTGGGTGCACAGTAATAATTATGGGCACATCAGGTAATCAAGAAACTCGTTTTGTATAAACATCAGCCCAGCTGTTCTGTTACAAGTACAGCAACATTTGAAGTGTGCTGTATATATGGATTGATACAGAAATACCCACACACAGCATGTAAACATTACCTGCAGACATAGTACATCTAGCCGCACACCTCACATACACATACACACATAAGTGTAGCTACATCCGCAGCACACCACACACACACACACAAGCACACGCAATACACAGACATGCAGGCGCATGCTGTCAGTGCCGTCTCATTATATGAATACATTCAATATTACTATATACATGCACAACGCACATACGCTCAAGCACAGGCCATGCTCACAATTTGAGGCACGTGCCAGTATTGCCATCTGATTATGACATATGAATAGTACTATTAAGAATCGCCTGACCACAACTAATAAATAACTTTCCTAACTGTCTTGTGTGAGGTCAGTTGTAGATGGCAGATTACTTCAGCATGCAGTCATTGAATGGTTGCCGAGCAGGTTGCCGAGCAGGTTGCCGAGCACCTTGTGTTTTACTGCATTTCAATAACCCCCCATAGTGGGTTACATGTAGTTGAGCATGCATTCCAAGTGGATTATGAAACTCCCACAATTTCAAATTGGAATCAATTTTAGTACCTGGTTGAAATTCTCCAAGGTGTCAGCGCTCTATCGGTGTGCTGCAATCTCCCAGCTGATTCATTTAGCATCATATTTATCCTTTTAGAATAGTAGAGAATTTTTTCGGAGCATGTCACATCCTCTTGCTTGCCAAGTACGGCACTTCTGTTAGGGCAGAGGTGAGGGTTCTGACCTTCTTATGATTCAGTGTTTGAGTAAACCTGACGTCACCACAGTAGCGCTTACCAGTGTTGCCAAGTTTGTTTCTGGGCTGGATTGGTTGGCTGTGTGTTGGGGCGGGTGTCACTATCATTGCAGGTGGTGTGCTGATAGAGTGGACAGCTGCCAGTGACCGCCTGCCCTGCCCAAAGACACCTCAGCAAGGACCTCAGAAGCCATAAATATCCTCTTGGACCACAAAATTGAATTCCTTGTTGCTGTTACCATGTGACCCACGTCCTTATTCATGACCCTAACTACGCAATCAGGTTATGAATGGTCTCCCAATGTTTATTCAAGTAACGTTTTGTGTCCCAATTTTTCCCCATTTCTTGGGTCAGGGTTTGGAATTTGTCCCCATCTCCTTATAAGGTCAAAACTCAGTGATATAGCTTGCAAGGAGATTCAAGTGGCATTCTTGGTGGCAAAACAACAGCGTTGAAGCCGCACATATTTAACGTAACTGAGCGTCTGCACTTTGGATTCCGTTTTGTTTGTTTTCTTTAATTGGAATTCTCTGTCAGGTGGGCTCTAAATAGAGGAGTAAGCGGCCGTGTCATGGTTGATTATTGTCTTCATCCCGGACTGAAAAGCGATACACATGCTACATGTAGATGTAGGGTTAGCGAACGAGCAGTTACAATGATAAAGTATTTAATTTTGTCATCCACCCACCTACACACACACACACACACACAGAGTTCCTCCCTATCCAAGAAGAAGATCATCCATTACACCTCATTAGACAGTCGCAAGCGGGCCAATGCTGCTTACCTGATAGGAGCCTATGTGGTACGGGAGTCATCCACACACATGCACACATCCACACACACACACACACACACACACACACACACACACACTGTCATACACTCACCCACACGTGGCGGGTGGTGTGGCTAATTTTACTGCTGACAGTGTAGCGAGTGTAAATACTAGCCAATCACTGTTGCCATTGAAATACCTTTCTGGGTGAGCTAATCTGGTTGCTTTCATAACGCTATTTGTTTCTGCCATATTGACTGGTGGGCAGAGCCTTGTGATTAACTGCTTGGAAGACTAAACTGCCAACATCAGCTCTTCTTGCCTGAAGTGTGATGGTGAAATGGTCAGCTCTAATCCGATACGCAGAACTGAATCATCGCCATGTATACTTTGACAGCTGGTGGCGCTGAGAGCTCGCTATGTGCTCTGGCAGGTCCTGGAAACCTAGTATGAAGTAGCAAGTGACCCAGAAACAACCCAAAGACTTTGTTGGCATGGTCATGCAGTGCCATGGCAACATTACTATTGCCATGTCCCAGGAGCCTGTTTGCAGTGTTTCCAATTATTAATGAAAATTCCATGTATGTGTATTTCGTATCGAAATTATTGCTGAATTATTATTTTTAGGTGGTATTGTCTTGTTTGACTGACTACTTTCATGTTTCTATGGGAAATGCTGTAGAAGGTTGTTTGGTACAAATTGCAAATGCAGTCATGCTGAAGAAATATCGGTATCCAATAGCTACCTGCCCTCAACAAACAAACAGCAATTTGTTCTCAATCATCGGTAATTTCATTACATCTTCTGAGCTATTGCTGGTGGTCACTTTTTCTAACCAAGCAGCGGATTAGGGTGTGACATGAGCAATCGAAGTTGTGTGGATTAGAATTTAAACTGCTAGCTGTCGGTTACCAAGGGAACACAAATAGACACAACTGAGGCATCCTTTTGGAGCGGAAGTATACAATCCCTCTCCCTTTCTCCACCCAGATGATCTACCACCGAAGGACCCCTGATGAGGTGTTCAGGTGTCTCATTCCTGCCCAGCACCCTCTCTTCCTCCCATTCAGAGACGCTTCCTTTGGTACATGCACGTTCAACCTCACCCTTCAACACTGCTTTGCCGCCATTTACAAGGTACAACTAGTGATGTAATATGAATTGTGTGACCTCATTGGAGATCATGTGACCTCATTAATCACATGACCTCATTGGAGATCACATGACTTCATTGGAGGTCCATCAGAGATCATGTGTGACATTGCATAAGATGATGCACTACAATTCTCCTTACTGTGGTATAATTCTTTGACTCTCAGGCTTTGCAATTTGGATTCCTGGACTTCAATAACTTTTCTGTGGATGATTACGAATTTTTTGAGGTCAGTTTTGGTTTCAACAGTATGTATGTACAAACCTATCTATCAGAGTCAACAGACTATATTTGGCTAAGGTCACAAAGTTGCATATTGTCTCAGGGTTAAATGTAGCTGTCTGATTGGTTGAACGTTAGCTAAATATGACTGTAATTTTAGTCTGCCTTACTCAGTGGGAGCTGTGACATTCTTATCTGCTCTGAAGTGTCTATAATGTTACTTTGCTGCTTCAATCGTCCAATGCAGAAAGTCGAGAATGGAGATTTCAACTGGATAATTCCAGGTAGGCTATGGGTGTGGGTGTGTGTCAAGTTCCGAAAGTTTTTATCCCCAAGAATGTTATCACTGTATATAGCCAATTTAACATCAGTGTTGTCCTTGGCAGCTTGCCAACTTATCCTGGTTTTCAAATTGCTGCAATTACCACTCTCAACAGCGGGCTTTGGTGTTCTGCCCCATTAGGCAGCAGGTGGCTTAGGAATGTGGCTAATTGGTTTTGCCCTAATTGGAAGGTTTTACTGCTTGAAAGGCTACAGTATGCCTTGAGTGTTCCCACTCCTGTTTTCCCACACTGTGTGCTTCATGAAGCCATGTGTCGTGGTTGCTAAGTGCTTCCAGGTCTTGTACATGTCTATATATTCAATTAGTAGATGTACTTGCAGCTGTGGAGTGGACATGTTCATAGTACACCCTATTTGCCAGGGTATATCACAAGGGGGGGGGGGGGGGGGCAGAACAGGAACATACAGAAAGTTTGGGATGGATTGAATAGTGTGCGACAGTGCAGTGTTTACGGGAGTCTGGGTTTGAAATCTCAAGAGGGGGGGGGGGGGGGGGGGGGGGGGGCAAAACATTTCAAGGGGGCGAATGCCCCCCACCCCCCCCTAAAAGAAATCCTGTATAATGCGATCCCCACTTTCCCTCCCTCCTTTTCTCCCACCCTAATCCTATAATCACCCCCTACCACCCAAATGCAGGGAAGTTCCTGGCTTTTGCTGGCCCTCACAACAAGAGCCGGATTGAGAACGGCTACCCTCTCCACGCCCCCGAACACTACTTCCCGTACTTCATGGCCAACAATGTCACCACCATCGTACGGCTGAACAAGAGAATGTACGATGCGAAACGATTCACAGATGCAGGATTTGACCACAAAGACTTGTTCTTTGTTGACGGTTCCACCCCCAGTGACAGCATTGTCAGGTGAGCTTACATCCTGTCACATGACTCTGAATAAAGATATATATTATGATGTCATAATTGGATCATGTGATCAGTTTTTCCCACTTGCATTTGGTAACTATGCAGGCGGTTTCTGACGATAGCGGAGAGTGCGGAGGGGGGCATTGCAATACACTGCAAAGGTGAATCATTCTGCATTCTGCGTGTAATTATGATGTTGCTTCCGTGATTCTCCCACCATGACGTCCAGTGTTTCATAATTGTAGGATATTCATATGCATTCACAGGTTGAAAATGGATTGTCTTAATTAATTGTTATGGAGAAGGCAGTCTATTGCAGTAACGAGTGTTGTGCATACTTTGATTGGGCGTTGGCACCAGAACGCTTCAGGCAAATTTGTGGTCTCTTTTAAGACCTGCCGTGTGCCAGGCCAATTGTTCCTTTGTGCTCCGCTGAGAGGTGGTTCTGTAGTTAAAAGGTTTTGAATAGTACAGCACGGTTGGCTACACGGTGCGTCTAGCACGCGAACTTGCGGGCATGCACGTTCATATGATTATTTGATGTAGTGTTTGCTGCGTGTGCGCGTGTGTTCAAGACAGCTGTCAATCCACTTATTTGTGTGTGTGTGTATGCATATGCGTGTGTGTGTGTATGCATATGCATGTGTGTGTCACGTTGTGTATGTAGTTGTATGCATGTGAGTGTGTGTGTGTGTGTGTGTGTGTGTCTCAAATAGACGTATACTGGATAAAGAATTTCGTACCTGGTACACGAGGGCTTCCTAGACAAGTGAGAAATCACGAGTCTTGTAACCTATGCGAATCGTATGTTACTCTGAACATGTATGGATTGCTGACAGTTGCGGACTCTTTACTCATCTGTCTTTAACTCAATTACGTGCAGCTGGCTTGGGACGGACTGGTACTCTCATTGGCTGTTATATGATGAAGCATTTCAAGTTCACTGCCGCAGAAACCATAGCTTGGATCAGGTGTGTGTACATGGGAAGGGTGGGTGGGTATAAGGTGTGTATGAGCCTTAATTTTGACTGTGAGATGTTCCTCTTCTATTTTAACCCTGTAAAGTGTTCCTCTTGTAAATTTCTGCTTTAACCCTCTAACATGTTCTCTTCCAGAATTTGCCGACCGGGTTCAATCATCGGACCTCAGCAGAACTACATGGAAGAGTGAGTTCACTAGAAGTGTAGCATTGCACAAAGTGATTCCACAGGAAGATGGACTTTTTGGAATCCATGTTCCTCTAGAAACTGGAGGATTAGCTCGTGCGTCTGATTTAGTAGTCTCAATAGTTTGTTCAAACGGTAACGTTAGGACATTATTGGCCTGATCATTAGGTCGTCACTGATTCATTGGCCTGATCGGCAAGTAGCGTTCTAACCAGGATAGCCTAGTAGTTTGACAGTACACTATATCTTGTTTTAGCCTCACTCCCAGGCCACCTGGGAACGAGGCTAATCTTGCAGTTCTCCACCAGTGAGGTGATTGTCTCTCTCTCTCTCTCTCTCTCTCTGTCTCTCGCTCAGGAAGCAGATGAGTCTGTGGATGGCTGGAGACATGGAGCGAGCTAAAAACCGGGAGATGATGAAGCACGCTCAAGAGAAACCCGACAAGCTCTCCAAGGCTGAGAAGCTGGACAAACTGGACAAACTGGAACGGTTGGAGAAGATGGAGCGATCGGAGAAGGTTGGCCGGCTGGAAGCGCAGATGCTGAGCAAGATTCGTGCTGGCGTGGATACCATGGTACTGGGCGGCAAGGAGATGGAGTACCTGATGGAGAGTGATATTATGGTATGCAGAAAGTTCACTGAGTTATATTATGGTATGCAGAAAGTTTACTGAGTTATGCTGTGTTATGTTATGGTATGCAGAAAGTTTACTGAGTTATGGTTTACTGAGTGTTATGTAAACTTTACTGAGTTATATTATGGTATGCAGAGTGTTTAGTTGTAGTTTACAAACAGATGCAGAATATTTTGGCTGAGATCTTCATATTGGGGTGAGCCTGAGCGACCCTCACATAGATGTGTTTGGTGTAAATTTCTGTCATACGTTGTGCGGTAAATCACTTCGTGTTCTTGCATCATTTGTTAATTCGAGACCAGACAGTTTATCAATTGGACGAACCATGAACAGTCATGTGAATGTCCTGCACGTACACTCGTTCAGACTCGCCCCACAATGTCCTGCATTCCACTAGTAGTACGTAGTTGGGGGTGTTCACTTTCTGATGGTAGACGTTGGTAGTGACTGTGTTTACATAGCAACAGAATGTATCAGGTTGGTGGATCTTTAATACTATTCGGAATGCGCACGCACACACACACACACACACACACACACACACACACAGTTTGGCCCTCCAACAGACTCCAGTCTGCCACCATACACACCTTCCCTCCCCGTGGCGAGAGGAGGACCGGTGATGACCCAGGGTGACCATCTCTGTCTTCTCAAGAGGGAACGACCCCATACCAAGTCTGCGTCTGCTGCAGCAGCCAGGTACATGTGCTTCAACAGTAGCATGGCCACGTGGGTGTGTTGTACAAGAGGCGAGAGAGAGGCGGAGGTAGGGGGGGAGGGAGGGGGAGGGGGGACCAAATGCAGAGGAATCAGCTGCACAGAAAATCTTGGAGTTAGATAATGGATGGGGCACTGTTCAACTCGCTCAGCTGCTTCACTTATGACAGTTATGCTGACATGGCATCATGTGCTTTACGTTGCCAAGCTTATCCTGTGAAGGCTCTCACCACACGGTGCATAACCGTACACTGCGCACAGTCTGTTAGTTCGTACCAAATAACCCTTACTAAATTGCTGGTATTAGTAAATTTTCACATTAGCTGAATTCGAAAGATTAATCTATAAATGTACGTCATTGTAATTGCTATTGTGGTCAAATTCTTTGAACATTGCCGGAGGCGTATTTGGTGTAATACTCGCTAGATTTGTATTGTGTTTTCAAAATAACGGATCGTTTCCAAGGAAGTGGCAAGTGGGTATGTCCATGGAGTTTAAAAATTGTTTTCCAGGGGATGACTGAAGCAATTAGAGCGGTAGTAAACACTGCGTGGTCGCTACTCACTGTAGGAAATACGATATACAGGCCACAACTTCAGTCCGACAGATGCGTCAAAAGGTTAAAAGCCCCCAAAGCATGTGAGCTCCAAAATGAATTTGATCGTACGATGTGGACACTATCACACCTGTTAAAAATCAAATCATCTGTGGAGCTGAAAATTTGCCAGGTGTTTTCAGATTTTGTTCTGATTTCATTCCGTTCCAACTTCATCTACCATTCCCATTCCCATTCCGCCACAGGGTGTCCGACAGCAGGCAGCTGCATTCTAGCTGCAGGACACGATCCCAAACCTCTCAGATGCTACGGCAGTCCCTGCAGCCCGCTGCCCCCTCCTCCCTGTCCTCTCTCAGGGGTAACCGACTGATTCTCCCCCAGATGATCGTGCAGCCTGTCTCCCTCCCTCCTTCTTCTGTTCCCCCTCTCACTGTGCCCCCCTCCCCTACCCGGACATCTATTGGTGGACATCACACTGTCCCAAGATCGTAAGTCTTGCGGTTAGATTGGAACATAGGTGAAACGGTTGTGGGTGAAGACGTGGTTAGGTGGGAAGGCTAGCTTGTGGTACGTGCATCATTGTGGGAAGTTTGTGTGACGGAAGTGGGGCAGGACAAGACTTTAGTGACGTGTGTTCTTGTTTGTAGTCGCCTGACCTCTGACCTTGATCCGGTGCAAATATACTCTTTGCCAGAGATGCTATTGCACAAGGTTGTCGATGAGTCAGAGTAATGAGCTAGCTGGACTCATGCAGATGAAGTACAGAGCTAGATCGCTGAAGAGAGAAATGTCATGCACCACGCTAACGCAAACACCACAATGCAAGAGCTCGCCAGACTTCTGCACAAGGAGCTGCCCGGCACCATGCAGACTCACACGGACGCAATAGGAAGTAGTATATAGCTGCAAAGCTTCTTAGTTTATTATGTATGCACGACTCTGTAATCTTTCCATACGTAACACATGCACACATATCACTGTACACACACATACACATACACACACACACACACAACACACGCATACACACACACACACACACACACACACACACAACACACGCATACACACACATGCACACCCTAGACGTGTGACTGGACGTGCGAGCGGAAGCTCTGCTGGTAGAACAACAGTAAGACCTGCCACATCAGCTGGCGGCCCAAAATAAAGCAATCTGACATGAACCTGGCGTGACTAATACAACATATCATTTCTCAACTGCAATTTCATAATTTTTCTACAACCTTTTGTACTAACATTTACTAATTGATTAAGTCTAACTGCACAAAGTGTGTATTGGCATGTTTGACGTATGTTAATTTCACACACCTACAAGCTATACAGTATACACTGACAGACTTTTGGTGCTTTTGTTTTGCAATCTTCCGTGTAACTATTTTTCAGCAGTTGTACGTCTAGAATCATTGACTGAGACCTGAACTGAACTTTACTGACTGCAACAATCATTTTATATTGTATGTGTACCTATTTACATACCCCGAATGTATTTATTACTGACGCTTTTGTATACTTGTGTATGACCCGATTACTTGGACTTTGACCTCTCTATTCTTCTGTTTGGCTTGTTAAGGCTATACCTTTGTTAGGATGCTCCAGTAGTGCACAGTGTTTTAGAGCTGCAATTGCAACCAGGATCACCAAGTTCCACCCAGACTGTCTTGACTTTTTGTAGTATACGGAGTAATACGACTTGTGACCCGGTGTTTGAGGGATTCGAAACTTTTGGCGGGAAGTAGTTTCCATTTAGTGCGCACCCAGCTGTGAGTTAATTTGTCGAAGATGTCTAAAACGGTACGCTTTCAACCTGTAGTGGTAGGGGGTAAGGGGGCTAAAAGGAAGGTGGAGACGAGGAACGGCAGAAAGAAGAGTGCGAAAAGGCCGGATTGGAATGTGAGTTGGGGGTGTGGCTAATTATGTAAGTGCATGCATGCAGCGCTGGTGTATTATAACAGTAATTTGACTGTCACACAACTCAGCACCAGGCTGAGTTGTGACTGGCCCACGACACTAGTATGTGAGGTGATATATATTCCTCCTGCAGGACACTGTTACTAACCTGACAGTGCACAAGCTTTCAAAGGAGGAAGCAGTAAGTGAATAATGTCTTTGCAGTCCGCCCCTTCCGTGTAAGTGGTCCCCCTCTTGTTTCCTGTATTTGTGCCAAAATTGGCACATTTTGAAAAGTATTTTCTACCAATTACGACATGAAAATTTAGCCAAAATTGGCAGAAACAGCACTCGATTTTTGCATTTCTGCCAAAATGGACCGATGAACCAAACTTAGTATTGGGAGAACGTTGCACTAGGTATGGGTGTGTGAATGAGATATGAAGCTGGGGATTGTACCATTGTGGTCAGCATAAAAGGAGCTTTCAAACAATGTCCTTAAAATGGTTTTTAATCTCTAGCATGTAAACTACTGTACAGCATAGGAGTCTAACGTCCAAGGAAAGTTGCATTGTATCTTGGTATGTGAATGAGATAGGAAGCTGAGAATTGTACCACTGTGATCAGCACAAAGAGAGCTTTCAAATGATGTCCTAGAAATGAATTTCGATGTCAGTCACATTTTTGTCAAAAATCGCACTCAACCGAAGGCTATAATCCATGGTTTTTCATGAATTTGGGTCAAAATTCAACCAACAGCCAAAAGGACATCATTGGAATGCTCCATTCATGCTGATCACAGTGGTGCAAATCCCAGCTTCATATCTCATTCCTAGCCCAAGATACCTAGCATATTAGTCTGCTATAGCTGCATGCCATGTCCTGTGAGTAAAGGACGAAAGGTACTTACACCATTGAGGCTGAAGTGTAGCTTCCAACCTGGGCTCAAAGAGGAGGTAGCCTGGGTATAGGGCTAAGCTGAAATCACAAAATCATTTGTCAAAGTCACCAGTAGGTGAGCAGCATGATCACGGCTTGTGTCTCCAGTCTCAGCTGGAACTGTACGTGCTCTTGAGTGTGACAGCCATTCGTGTTGATGCTGCTTACTCAACCACCCAAACGTGTAATCACGGCTTGTGACTCTGATCTATCAGCCTCGTTCCCAGGCCGCCTGAGAACGGGCTACCAATCTATATATGCTCATAAGCGTGACAGCCATTATGTTGATGCTGCTTATTCAACCACTCAACCGTGCAAGCGTGTGGGTCGTTTGTCTAGATCAGCTGTTTAGACATTATGATAAGGTTAACAACACCGGGACAAAGAGAAATCAAATCCACAGATTTGATTTCTCTTTGTCCCGGTGTTGTTCATAATTATGTCTAAACAGCTGATCTAGACAAACGACCTACACGCTTGCACGTTTGAATGGTTGAATACAATGTAAGCAGCAGCAACACTAATGGCTGTCACACTCATGAGCATATATAGATCGGTAGCCTCGTTCCCAGGTGGTCTGGGAATCAATTCCAAACCCAAGCAACACAAGTCAAATAGAGAGAGAGAATAAGCTGGAATGTGGCTGAGGCCTCCGCAGCTTGTGTACCTCTCCTCTGCCGTGCGTGGGCCCAGTGGCTTAGTGGAAAGAGCATCCGGCTCGTGTTCAGAAGGTCTTGGGTTCGAATCCCAGATTTTCTGAGCATTGCTAGTAGTCTCGGCCCCAGACCCAAACCAACCCCAGCGCAGATTGCTTCCAGTATCACACACAGGGAACTGGAAGCGGTCTGTGCAGAGGTTGGTTTGGGTCTGGGGCCCGTATTATATTACTAGTCCTATTGGTGGTCAATTGGACATTTGTCAACCAACCATTCTTTTAGTCTCGTGTCCAGATGTCCACGCCCACCGGTGGGGGCAAACGTATATGGGGCTGGGCAGGAGACTACCATTCCTTCTGAATGTGCACACAGGATAGAAGACATAGAAGTGTCCAGTCTAAGAATGCTGAAGCTGCTCGTCATGAGCTGTATGAGAAAGCCAAAGGTACGTATGGCCGCCGGTGGACATAGCTTTTGAGGTATTGTGATTCAGCTGTTACTGTTGCTCTGTTGATAGATGGATTAGACGTCAGTGGCAATCTGCGGCATTCCCCCCTTCCTCCCGGCGGAGCCAACAAGCTCACAGCTCTCCAAAGAGCACTACATGGAAAAGAGGTCAGGGCGGTCTGTATGCCTTTAGTCCGCCTTAAAACCTGTTCTCCTTGAAAGGTTAGGGTAGCTGTTTGGTGGATGTGCTCCCGATGGAGGTGTGGCCATGCACTCCCGATGGAGGTGTGGCCATGCATTCCCGATGGAGGTGTGGCAATGCACTCCTGATGGAGGTGTGGCTCATGCACTCCTGATGGAGGTGTGGCCCATGCACTCCTGATGGAGGTGTGGCCATGCACTCCTGATGGAGGTGTGGCCATGCACTCCCGATGGAGGTGTGGCCATGCACTCCTGATGGAGGTGTGGCAATGCACTCCTGATGGAGGTGTGGCCATGCACTCCCGATGGAGGTGTGGCCATGCACTCCCGATGGAGGTGTGGCAATGCACTCCTGATGGAGGTGTGGCCATATGCACTCCTGATGGAGGTGTGGCCATGCACTCCTGATGGAGGTGTGGCCCATGCACTCCTGATGGAGGTGTGGCCCATGCACTCCTGATGGAGGTGTGGCCATGCACTCCCGATGGAGGTGTGGCCATGCACTCCTGATGGAGGTGTGGCAATGCACTCCTGATGGAGGTGTGGCCATGCACTCCCGATGGAGGTGTGGCCATGCACTCCTGATGGAGGTGTGGCAATGCACTTCTGATGGAGGTGTAGCCATGCACTCCCGATGGAGGTGTGGCCATGCACTCCTGATGGAGGTGTGGCAATGCACTCCTGATGGAGGTGTGGCCATGCACTCCCGATGGAGGTGTGGCCATGCACTCCTGATGGAGGTGTGGCAATGCACTTCTGATGGAGGTGTAGCCATGCACTCCCGATGGAGGTGTGGCAATGCACTCCCGATGGAGGTGTGGCAATGCACTCCTGATGGAGGTGTGGCCATGCACTCCCGGTGGAGGTGTGGCCCATGCACTCCCGATGGAGGTGTGGCCATGCACTCCCGGTGGAGGTGTGGCCATGCACTCCCGGTGGAGGTGTGGCCATGCACTCCCGATGGAGGTGTGGCCATGCACTCCTGATGGAGGTGTGGCCATGCACTCCCGATGGAGGTGTGGCCATGCACTCCCGGTGGAGGTGTGGCCCATGCATCAGGAGAGGGAATGGGAGGGTCTGGGAATGAGACTGCAGAGTGGTGTGATGGTGTGTGCATGTATGTACTCCCATAGCTTCACAATGTACTAGCAGAATCAGACAAGGCCCTAGCAGTTGTCAAAGACCTCTTTGGAGATGACCCGAAGGTAAGCAGACACTGACTCTGTACCAACATCATTTCTCCTAGCTCTTGATCACTGCATCTCTGGTGTGTGTAATGTTGTAAGTGTTTTCTCGGTCTTGTTAGCGTTATGTTGGACGGCCCAATGTGACCGTGGCTCCACATATCGTCGGTGACAGGAGGACTCTAGAGAGGTAAGGCACGGCAGACTGACTCACACACACAAGATGCTACCACATGCAGTCCATGTGTGTTCTACATGTACATTGAGTGTGTTTGTGAATGTCACCTGAGTGTGCTAGCCTCATTCCCAGGCCCCCGCCCAGCTTTTCGTTCTTCGAAAACGGCACGGGCCTGGGAACGAGGCTATGTCTGTGCTGATAGGCAGCATGGGTGGCCTACTAGATATTACTAGAAAAGATTACTAGAAATTAGTGGAGACCTCATGTACACCACTGGAGCAGTGAGCAGCCTATCCAGTATGTAGCCTCGTTCCCAGGCCCCACTCCAGCTTTTGTCGCTTGCAGTATGAAGCTGGGGTGGGGGCCTGGGAATGCGTGTATCCAGTATGACTGTCAGGACTGATCCCCCCAGCATTTGTCACTTACAGTATGATACTGGGAATGAGACTATTCAGTATGACTGTCAGGACTGATTCCCCCCCCCCCCCCCCCCAGGACTCTCCAGGAGAGCCAGAGTGATGGCCCTGGTCCTTCCGCTGCTGCATCCCCAGGTGGCATCAGGGATGACAGCGTTCAGGAGATGGTCCCGAGGAAGCCTGCCCTCAACGATCCCCCGCCAGGTGTGGACTTAGTCTCATACCCAGGCTATGAGGCTAGTGTCAGCTCGAACAACTAGGGAATTTTGACTAATTGGCTTGTAGTTTGCATGGCTAATTGAGGTACTAAATCACTACCTGTAGACAGCACTTCACTGACACAGCTGACAGGAGTAGGGCTGCCAATTAGTCGACTGGGTGCCCTAATGTGGACACATTTCTGAAGGGATAGGGGATGAGGGTGAGAAAGGATAGGGGACAAGGGTGGGAAGAGAGAAGGGAAGGGTGGGAAGAGAGAAGGGACAAGGGTGAGAAGGGATAGGGGAAGACGGTGAGGAGGGATAGGGGACGAGGGTGGGAAGGGATAGGGGATGAGGGTGAGGAGGGATAGGGGACGAGGGTGAGGAGGGATAGGGGATGAGGGTGGGAAGGGATAGGGGACAAGGGTGAGAAGGGATAGGGGATGAGGGTGGGAAGCGAGAAGGGACAAAGGTGAGAAGAGATAGGGATGTTGGTGGGAAGGGATAGGGGACGAGGGTGAGAAAGGATATGGGATGAGAGTGGGAAGGGATAGGGGACAAGAGTGGGAAGGGATAGGGGACGAGGGTGAGAAGGGATAGGGGACGTGGGTGAGAAGGGATATGGGATGAGAGTGGGAAGGGATAGGGGACGTGGGTGAGAAGGGATAGGGGACAAGAGTGGGAAGGGATAGGGGATGAGGGTGGGAAGCGAGAAGGGATAAGGGTGAGAAGAGATAGGGATGTTGGTGGGAAGGGATAGGGGATGAGGGTGGGAAGGGATAGGGGAAGAAGGTGAGATGGGATATGGGATGACGGTGGGAAGGGATAGGGGAAGAGGGTAGGAAGTAGATCTTTTCCTGCATGTCACTGCTTGAGCTCCCAGTAGATGATCTGAAGCTCTTACATTTTTGGAAAAGGAACTTACCTCAATACCTCAGTACGTATCCATAACGCACCCCTTCAACTCACACACACACACACACACACCTTGACTAACACACACACATACTCAGAGCTGAGCCTACAAGACACAGATGATACCCTCACTCTGGACCCCAGCACTCCCTGCTACCAGCCCACAGTTGACCTCAAACGGTTCCAGAGACTCATTGAGCAAGAGGAGCCTCCCAAACCTGTCACTTCTGACGTGGGAACATCGGCAGAGTCCTTCCCTCATCCCAGCACTGAAGTTGGGAGGACTGGTACCCTGGAGATTCACGAGCGAGGAGTGCAGACTGTCGGGAGGGAGGACTGGGGGCAAGGAAGGAGCACGACTGTGATGAGCGAGTTGTCCAGCATTTCCCAAGACACTGTGGTGGATGGGCCTATAGCGAATTGCACAATCGATTCTGAATCTTCTTCCTTGTACGTCACACGGCCACAACCATCTGTGCCAAAGCAAACTCACACAGATGAAACTACGGGTGGAGCAGCTAGAACCGACCCGCAGATGGGCGCAGCTGCTAGACTCCCCCCTCCTCCCACCCACCCACTTTATGTAGCACAGAAAATGCCACCGCCGATACCAGCCATTCCTGGTTCACAAGGAGGGGAGAGTTGGAAGAGTGGCAAGGCCGGAGTTAGGGAGACCTCTCCCAGGAGAACACTGAACGCCAACGGTGAGCCAAACCAGATCACTTTCACCAGCATAGGGTCATTCTCTCTCTGCGCATATAATATGATGGGATATGAGAAGAGGGGGCAGAGTACACATTTTGAGTTTGAGGAGGATGTCCTACCCAGGTGGGAACATTATTGTTTCACGTGTAACTAATGTGACCATGTTCTATTACAGCTTCACTGCAGGAGTCTTCCCAAAAGGGTCGTCTGCACGACGACTTAGAAGTCTTGGAACAGGTAAGTATAATCAGTACTCCAGTGCATATCCACTTCCCAGCCAACTCGTTACCGACCCCCCCCCCCCCCCCCCCCCCCCCCCCCCCCCCCCACACATACACACACACACACACATGCACCCTCATTCCCAGACCTCCCTCTGAGCACTGGGAATGAGACTAGGATCACTGTAAAGAGACAAGGGGGGTGTTGATGTGACGTTTACTCTCTCCTTCTCTAGCTGGTCCAGCAGTTAGAGGCTGAGCTTGAGGATTACGAGAAGTCCACTGGCTACCATTGTCCGGTCAAGAGGCCCACCCTATCTCAGGTATACACCAGCACTTCAAACAGTGAAACCCTGTGCTGACTTCTCACTCGTCTGACCCTCCATAGGCAGGCACGTTCAGTGGGCTCACAGCCTCTCTGCTGGCCTCCGTGACCAAACTAACCCACTACTTGAAGCAGGTGACTCCTAACCTTGTTCCCAGGCTCTCCCTGGAACAGCAGTGACAAGTAAAGCAAACTTTCAGTTCCAGGGGGAGTCTGGGAATGAGGCTACCAAGTTCCCATCATAGTGCCAGTAGACTCTATATGTAGGGATAGCACAGTCGGTATACAAACCCGATTACATGTATATTGCATAGTACGAAAAAGATACCTTATAGGGATCACGTCCTTATGCTATCATCCCTACCTTGTTTCCACACTTTCTAGAGTGTTTTACTATCCTCCATCTTGTTATACTTTTATTGTTTGTTTTGTACTGTAGAGTGAGTCTCAGTTGAGGGGAGAGGTTGCGGTGCGTGGGCAGCTGCTGCATGCAATGACGGAGCAGCAGAACCTTATGGACGCCCTGACAACTGTAAGGACTGTCATCTTGCCAGTAGAGCAGTGTTGCACCAATAATGGAATCAGATATTGCCCAAAACATCAGCTATCGGCGATGTTTATTGGTAACCAAAGATTTTGGCAAAATTGTGAACATAATTATTATGTATTGAAAGGGAACAAAGTTGTATATCAGATCAGCTCTGGGTATCAGCAATCCCGTGTCACTATACTACATGCACAGTATTCCTTTCAACTTGCGTGCGTTGGGTGTTGTTGTTTATGTCCTACACAGCTGAGCACTACACTACACTGAAAATTCATGATGCATTAATAATATCAACCATTTGCCATTCTAACCTTTCTGCTGCTGTCAATAGGAGCATTGAGCTCAAATACAGTTCACAAATATCCTCGAGTATTGTAATCCTGGTTATTTGTTCATGACCTACAGGACATGGGGTTATTTCATGCTTTGCTCATGACCTACAGGACATGGTCAAGGTACAAGAGGAAAATGGTGCACTACAAAATGAAGTGCAGGAACTGAAGCAGACAAACTCCGAGGAGCTCAAGAGGATGCAGGTAGCATGTCCAGGCCCACAGACGCAGGTCTGAGACCCATAGACGCACGTCCGGGCCCATAGATGCAGGTCTGGAACCTGCAGGCACACGTCCGGGCCCATAGATGCAGGTCTGGGACCTGCAGACGCATGCATGTCTTGGCTCACAGACACACGTCTAAAATTGATTGCACGCTTCATATATTGTGACGTTGCAGGTATTGTCAAACTCCATAAACAGCTGATTTGTAAGAGCCTCAAATCATTCAGTAATGGACGAGGTCTCGGATGTGTGAAAAGTGGATGATTTAGACATGGATGGAATCTTCCAATTGTAGAATTCCATTATGCAAATTTGGATTATGTACATTCCAGTCTGTAAGTGGATGAAACTTCTGGATTGAAGAATGAGTAATACCCATTCAATCATGATGCAATCGTCCATAAAGTAGAGGTATGTATGTTCACATTTCTTTAGGAGGAGATCTCAGAGCTACGCAAAAAGATGTCTTCTCTTGTTCTCTCCCGAAACATCCCCCCTCCTCCACCTCCTGCATTGCCGTACCAGCTTCCACCAGCAGGTGAGCACAAAATAAAGCCCAACTCACCTGCTCAATTAGTGTTACCGGTAAACTGCTCCTCACACACACACACACACACACACACACACACACACACACACACACACACACACACACACACACACCACACACACACCGGACCCACCACCTGCACACCTCCAGCAATAGCCACCACTGCTGCAAGTACCCGAGATGTTCCCTCAACCTCTGCAGGTGTGACAGCGGTTCCTAACACAGCAGTTCCTAGTGCCACAATCCCCAGTGCTCCTGATTTGAGCATCAGTCAGAGTATGGATGTAATGGATGCATCCAGAGAGGAGCTGAGAGCCGCACCTAAAGCAGTGCAGCCAAGACTTCATGAACCCTCTCCTCTTTTGCATCCCACCCTCCCTCCTCACACTCATCCCACCCTCCCACATCCCACCCTGCCTCCTCACCCACCTCCTACCCTCCCTCCTCACCCACATCCCACTCTCTACTACCCTGCTCCCTCACTCACCACAACAACTCCCATGGCACCCTACTCTCCCACCATCCCACACGACAGTCCCGGGGTAATTTATGCCCAAGTGTCACCCCTCTCTTACGCAGACTATGGCCACATGCTACCACCTCCAACAGAACACAGCAGTTCTCTCTTTTCAGATCCTGGAGTCAGCTTCTCTGGCCTGTCCCGGCTCATTCACTCTGCTCCGAGTGTGGAAACGAATGAGGTAACACCACTTCATGTTTATAGCAGAAGTTCTAAACCTGATGTCACCAGCACAACCACCGCTCCCTCTTCTCTGAATACTGTACTCCACCAGCCTAATGTCAGACCATTCCCCACTCCCCACGATGAGAGCAAGACTGCTGCCACCTTACTGTACGCCCCCTCCCCTCCCCCTCTCAATGTTGCTCTTCAAGTTCCCAGTTTCTCCACAACTGGCACGACATTGTCTATACCTGGCATCACCACCAACGCTTACCACCATTATTCTTCAAACTTTGCAAACTCACCTAGACCACAGTTTGACACCGCTGAGCTACTCAGTAGACTCGGAATAAGCTTACCACAAAGTGGTTCCACTTCTGCTGTTACATCCCAGCATCAAGCAACCACTTCTAAACCTGCTGGCCTTCCGACTGCCGACCTGTCACTGCTGCCTTCTGCTTCAGGAATGGACACACTCACGGCTAGTGATTGTCCCAACTTCCTGGATATGGAGACCTCGATGCAGCAAATGTCCACCCTAGCCAAGTCAGTACTGCAAGACATCGAACGTGAGCAACAGCAGCAGCAACTACAAACAAAACAACAACAACAACAACAAATACAAATACAACAGCAACAACAACAACAAATACAACAACACCAACAACACCAACAAATACAACAACAACAACAACAACAACAAATACAACAGCAACAGCAACGACAGCAGCAACACCACCAACAACATCAACAACGACAACAACTGCAAACAAATGCTCCACTGCAGCATCTTCCTTCCGCCTGTGCCCCACCACTCAACGTCCGTGTTCCAGCTACCTCTGCAGTGACTAGTATGCCAGGAGCGTCACCACTCAACGTCTGTGTTCCAGCTACCTCTGCAGTGACTACTATACCAGGAGTGTCACCACTCAACGTCCGTGTTCCAGCTACCTCTGCAGTGAGTAGTATGCCAGGAGCGTCACCACTCAACGTCCGTGTTCCATCTACCTCTGCAGTGACTAGTATGCCAGGAGCGTCCTCCATTCTACTGCCTGAACACACTGTGTCCAAGTCCGGCCAGATAGAAGGCAGCAAGGTACACACATGCTCAGACAAACATCCTCATAGTTTCACTTATAACTGAAACACTCTCACTTGTGCACGTCTTAGGTTTCAAAACGGCAGAAGATGTTTTAGAACAGCTGGTGAAATCATCTCAGCCACATAATTTCCAGTACTTGATTCTGGATTGACCAGTGGTGCTCTATTGTCACAAGACATATAAGAGTATTCTCAACTTGAGGGAGGGAGGGGGGCAATTTAATTTTGCTGTTAGACCAGCGAAGCAACCACTGATACCTCCAATGCTAGCCTCGTTCCCAGTCCCACGCCCAGCTTTTCGTCGCTTGCAGTACGGTAAAGCCACGCCCAGCTTTTCGTCGCTTGCAGTACGGTAAAGCAGCAAGTGACGAAAAGCTGGGCGTGGGATGGGTACGAGGCTACTCCAATGCAGTTTTCATTGCTAAGAGGTTGTAGCCCAATAGCTTTATGATGTATTGCACTTTCTCATGGCAACTTTAGGTCACTCCAGCTTCAACAAAAGTGGGGTGGTTCGCCCTCTCGTCTCATCTCTCCTAGACACTAGCTGGTTTATGACACCCTGACACCCTATAACGTAGCATCTCCTTCATCTCAACTTCATTGTCGATCAGTCTGTACGGCTCCTCTCCATCCAGCCAGTCATACGCGCATGGATTTCACAGAGAGGGGCTAGCGGCCAGACTGCTTGAGTGTACGTACACATGCACTTATATTTGAATTTCAGAATAGTATCAGTGATCAAAATGATCTGAAGTCAGTTAACAAGCAATAGATACACACACTCACAGAATGCGATAACAATAATTGTTGATATAATAATTATACACAATACATATAACACACACACTTAGTGAATAGCTGAAGATCACAGAACAAATACAACTAGTTCGTGGCTGAATAGAGTGATACCAGATTTGGGGCCGAGGATGAGAGCCTGGCATTCTTGTGCAATTTGATATTGTAGAATTTATAAGAAACTGCGTTACTTTGAGCGCTGTCGGACGAATGCCGCGCCAGAGTGAGGGAATAGTTCAGTGATTGTTTCCTCACAGCAAAGGCGGGATTACTGTGCGATCTGCTCCTCCGATTGGGTGATTCGAACTGCAGCTGCTGCTTTAGACTTGTGTACGCGTCTTCACCATTCCAGAGCTGCAGGGTGGAGTGCTCACTCCCTTCTTCGTAAATGGTGCTGTGCAAATTGCTGGCATCTGGAAAAAGGGAAGAGTTTCTGCAACTAATAGTATGTGAATGTGATGTTGGGACCGATCTTCGATGAGGTTGCAGGAACATGGGGCTGTCACGGATCGATGCAAGTTCACTTGCAAACTCGTGCGAGTGTTGGAATCTCTTCAGAATTGGGGATGTCGGAAGCGAACGTGGCAGACGCAGCGGGACAGCGGGTGTTGAGGGAGGAGCCCAGGGTGTGGAGGAACTGGGTAGATGGAAGGAGAAATCGGAAGACGTCCAGCTTCGAGCAAGGGGGCTGGGACACTGACCAGGGGGGGTAACATGTGCTGTGTATCTTGCGGTTTCATCCCATGACAGTCGGGTGTGGATGGGTGTAGCCATGCTGCCTGCCGTCCCCAGAAAGGTTTCCGTATCTTGTGCTCTGGACAGTGAGGGGCTTGCATAGAGTGGTGCTTCGTCTCCCAGATCAATATGGTCCACCCTCTTACTACCGGAGATGGCGCCATTAAGACCCAGGGTGTTCAATCCAGCTTCGTAGGATGAATTCAGATTGGCAGCGTACAACATCTCCCCCGGGTCGATCCCAGAATCTCCCCCCTTGTTCGTACCATTCCCATCTTCACTCCCGTCCTCGGCTATTAGGGTTTGTGAACTGGTATTCAGGTCTTCCAGCTTCTTCAGGAAGGTATCCTCCTCGGGCAGTCCGTTTGCACCTGAGCTAGTACCACTGATTTGAGTACTCCCTGAAATCAGTTCTTTGCCATCACCGGAGTCCAAGCTATCCAGCTTTCGGTTTAGGCTGCGTCTGCTATCACCCTCGCTGCCACTAGTACTCAGCTCTCCATCGGAGTCGTGCAGCCTCAGAAGTGGCTCAGAGAAGCAGCTTCTGAGGTCCTGGTCAGGGTCCAGGTCCGGCGGGTCACTGTCGCCTTTGCTCGTGTCCTGACCGTCTTCAGTTTCAATCTGGTCCAGGATTGCTGCAGCTTCATCAAACGTGGGTCGGTCATCTGGGTCAATCTGTGGTGTGGGAGGGGTGTGCGATGTACGGTGGAGACAACATGATACAGAAGAATGAAGCTGAGAGACTTCCATGTACATGAGGTAAACACAGCCTAGTGGGCATCCTAAAGTCGATCTTATCCCTTACTACACTCTCTTCTCTCTATGGCAAAAATTCCTGTACTCCAAGCTCTTCTATGTGATGTGACCCAATTCTGAGTGAGAGTGCTTTACTAATGGCTCAATAAACGATAGGAATCTGAAGAACCTGAAGAACCATAACAGGGGACTTCCATATATGGAAGAGGCATGCAACAGCTGCCTAAAATGGAGTTTTCGGACTACTGCTTCATTCAATTAGCTGAGAAACTGGAGTAACAGTAGCAATTAAGACTGGCTACTCGTGTTTCATATTGTTTTAGTTTTAAACTGCTTTTAGCTAGTCAGACGGTTGTCCTGACAGCGTACCTGACAACATTTCCACATCAGCTGCCACATGTCCTCAGGGCACCCGGGACACAACTTTCGTAGAGTCTCAAAGTCCATACCGAAGTACTGTAGCCGAGAGAGAAAGGGGAAGGAGGGAAAACGATGGAGGTGAGAAGAGAAAAGATAGAGGAGGGAGGGAAGGGAGATGGGAGGGAGGGAGGGAGGAATAGAGAGGGAACGGGGGAGTTATAGACATTACTCCTAATTATGTGTGGGAGTTAAGGACATTCCCACGGTTGTATAACATTTACTACACGAATTGTACAGAAATGTCAATAGAATAATAGAATAAGAACAAGATTTGGCACACGCCCAAACACCGTTGTCAAGGGATGAACAATCTACTCGTAACCAGCTCTTCTGTTTAGATCAGTACCGCACCACACACGTCTTGTACATCGTCCTTTGATGCGATACAAAGAATGCACCCTAATCACAAACATGCTTCAGTCTCAGACCCACCACAACAGTATACAAGAACACTGCAAAATAACTACCACAGGGTGGTATGATCTTTACTGGCCAACAGAAGACTCTGATTCAGTGAACTATTAACCCACAGACTATCAGCTCTATCTCTACTGCCACGATCGATCGTCTTCCAAGGCTTGTCTACATGATGTGTGGGACAACCTCATGTTTATGCAAGATATGTGCTCAGAGTCCAGTAGTTGTGCAATATGCGCTCCACACGTGCGCACACACACACACACACACACACACGCACACACGCACACACGCACACACACACACCTATGCCTGCACCACTGTCAATGTGGACAATAAACATGACCCTACTGTAATCATAATCACAATCATGTTTACATTAAACATGTACAACACCTGCGCTGCTGGTTAGCTGGCAGGAATGAAAATCATTCTCCTGCATCAATTAAGCCGCACCATCACAATGGCAATACCGGGCATACCTGGCCCGAATATTCATGACTAGGTTTATCATTCTTCCAATCACATTTCTCAATATTTATGACCAAATATTAGCCCTGTCAGGTGAGGAACGCAGAACTTTACTCTACCGGGACGACAGACCGATTGCCCAATTCCCATCCCATCAGCCCAAGAATGCTCACCATCCCAGCTCACATATGAATATAATACCACCATCACCTCGCGTGTTCACGCATACACACAAACTGGACGGGCTGATCTACAGCATGGATATCCAAGCATGATCTGTATGTGACCCTCCTAGATTCTTCAAGCCATATATGTGTAGGACTGCCTCGATCCACTACATACTGGTTCTGTGTTGCGTAATGTTCTGCAGGCTCTGTCCTGGGCTCGAATGCTACTAAAACCCTTGGCTTTTCTGTTGAAGAAGAAAAGAAATGTCCTTCGCCCTTCCAGAAAAACGAATGCCATTTATACTCAAGTGAGTTCAGAGTTCAGTGATGATGTCATTCCCCCCCCCCCCCCCCCCCCCCCCCCCCCCCAGTTAATGGGGCCCAGGACCTGCACGATAACACAGATGTTGGATTCCTGGGTGAACTGTATCACCTGCTTGGCTGTGAAAAACTCAATTCTGGACCAGTGGTTGCACACAATTGGCAATCATTACCAGCTAGTTGGCTCAATTTCAACATCAAGTTTATCTATGGGTACACAAGTAGTACGTTATTGGCAGCCATGCAACTTAGTATGAAGTACAGAACATTAGCATTCAAACACACCACTCAGTCACGTACACACACCACTACAGCTAGGGGCATGTGGAGACAAAAGTCTCACCCAAAAGGTCAGAGAGTACGTAAGTCTTCATTAGTTGCAGCACATACATACGCAAATTCAAATTATACCTTCCTACGCCCAATCTCTCAGGGATGCCGTAACAAGACCACAAAGCAACTGAGAAGCGTGTTTCAATTCCCTCATATAGGCTTCACCCTCTTCCATTTCAACCAATCAGAATGTGACATCAAACTTCTAGTTCCTAAACTCATCAACTGATTTGCTACTCACATGTGTTCTGGGCATGAAGTCAGGGTCGGCAGGTATCCGCGCCATGATCTCGGCGAGAATGATCCCGTAGGAGAAGACGTCCGCCTGCTCACAGTAGTTCTTCCCCCTCAGCAACTCTGGGGCCATCCAATATGGTGATCCGACCACCTCCGTGTGGCTGCGACGCCTGAGGGTGGTGGTGTGTGTGTGTGTGTGTGCGTGTGTGTGTGTGTGTGTGTGTGTGTGCATGTGTGTGTGTGTACATGTGTGTGTGTGTATGTTGGTGTGTGTGTGTTATGGGGAAATGTTGACATTATCAAACCTCCTGCGACTAACTTGTGTGGCATTGACCATTCATTTTGTTGAGTCTATTTAAGTGAATGTTGGGGCTTGCATGACAGCGTCAAACACACAGACACAGTGGAGACGTCCCACACAGGCATGCGGACAATGCTGGCTAATGGGGTGACTGCACGCACCATTAGATGCAGACATGACGGCAGGACAACACATATTTCACATCAATATCTGATTGCAAAACAAATGGCGACAATTGGCAGATGTTCCAACGTTTGAAGGGCCACACTTATCTGAACAGCAAGACTGTCCATTAGTTGGCTATCAATCCCAAGTGAGCTACCCCAAGGAATGCTAGCCGCTTCCAGCAGACATTACATCCACACCAGTGACCGGCTCAGTGAAATTTGACCACTTGGAATGCACAGTGATGATTGATCTTAAGACATGTATCCATGGCACCGTTGCATGATATAAATCAAACATGGATGAATGAAGTACGCAGCCCTCTGATTGGTTGAGTATGCAGTCCTCTGATTGGTTGAGTAAGCAGCACTCTGATTGGTTGAGTACGCAGCCCTCTGATTGGCTGAATATGCAGCCCTCTGATTGGATCACTTCCCAGTTCAGATAGCCATGTGCTAACCTCACCCAAACATTGTCCATTCTATGCACACAAGCCAAGGATGTGAAAATAGTTTCATACAAATATTTGGACATTGGTATTTGTAATGTTTACGTGTGTTCAATAGACAGTGTAGACACTTTCAAATCAATTTTCACCAACAGAATTGTAAAATACTGGCTTGAAAACTTCAGACACACTCCAGGTGAAACTAGCCCAAACACACGGTCTAAATGCTCTAAACAGTAAGGGGGCCCCCTCTCAGTGGATGCAGCAGTCAACTGCCAGCCACCTAGAAGCAGCTCTGAAGATCAAGACTATGGGGGAGCAGAGAGAATACTCCTTCACCTCCCTAATAAGATTGTTCCCCCCACATTGTCATTATCATACTGTGGAGGGGAGGGGTGTGACACAGCAATACATATTACACGCCTATACCAAAGCAAGTCATTTTGTGGTACGGCAAACAGAATGATTCTTCAACACGTACAACCACCCCTTCCATCAAACTTCCTTCACTTCCATAAACTAAATTGTTTCCGGAAATCTTCATTCCTCATCTTGCCATTTCCGTACGCAAAGAAGCTCCCCGAGTGCGCCAGACCGTTGCGCACGGCGTGAAACATCTCAAACGTGCCTGCAATTCCAGATATGCTATTTGGTCTGCACAGTCAAGACCACAAAAGGCCGAGTCCAACCAAACCTGCCATGTTGTTGCAAAAGTGTGGCATTGTCACTGCAGGGAGCATAAGCATGTGGCCTTGTACAATGGGAATGGCATCCAAAAACTGCTTGAAATTGCCACAAACTATGTCAGGTAGCTGGTGAATCATAAACAAAGTCACACGCAAGTTTCTCCATGCAAGCTTCCTCCGACCTTGACCCTGGGTCACACACAAGTTTCTAACTTGACCACTGTGTTTTTCCAACTTTGACCCCTGAATGTAATATGCCATTGCCCTAGTTATTGAAAGTGCACTCACACGCAAACTTTGTGTACGTAAACACATGGCTCAGTGGCATCTGATAACTGACAGAAACACAGCAAAATTGACCAACTACCTAGTGCCATACACATCTTATCATAACACGGTTGCTATGTGAATGCAGGGCAATCTGGGGGGATCTCACTCACGCTCTAGAGACGCAACAGCAAGATACCACATACATGTAGTATATTGCAGTACTAAAACCATCATTAGATTTTGATAATGCACACGCTAGAAATATTGTGATTACTACATCCATAAAAGGAAGTAAACAAAGTTGTAGCACTAATACTCAATCGTTGTGCAATATATCAATACTTCAGGTCATTTGCAGCGGTGAAACAGTGCAACGTAGCAGAATTCTGATGCTTCTCTATCTAACCACCATCCTAGAGCACAATGACCTCTCTGTGGTGTCTGCACGATAATCATAAGGTAGCAAAGACTGCTTTGAGGTGTCCACAGAGGGTAGCAAGACCTCTCTGAGGTGTCGCACGATGACAGAGGGTAGCAGACCTCTCGGAGGTATCCGCACGATCAGCAAGTGGAACCAAGTCCTCTCCAAAGTGTCCGCACGATGAGCAAACAGTAGCAAGGCTACTCTTAATCTAAAATACCACTCATAACAAGATCTTCATATCAATTACGCAACCGCGTATGGCACTCAAGCGTCAAATAATTATTAACGCTTGTGTGCACGTCATACTGTACTTCATAGACGAGCATTCCTGGACAAGGTTCAGTACCTTGATGGTGGAGTTAAAATTCTCAGAACTTACAAATCATTCTTCCCCATACCTTGCTTGCTTGATCTTTGCAGCAAGTCCAAAGTCAGCAACTACAGTGCGGAGCGTTCCAGTGGGTTCCTTTTGAATCAGACAGTTCTATGGGACAGGGAAGGACGGAGGGAGGGAGGGAGAGGGAGGGAGGGAGGGAGGGAGGGAGGGAGAGAGGGAGGGAGGGAGGGAGGGAGGGAGGGAGGGAGGGAGGGAGGGAGGGAGGGAGGGAGGGAGGGAGGGAGGAATGGAGGGAGGAACTGTAAATATCAATTGCATGCGCTCTTCTATTGTCATGTAATAAGATAACGTGGTTTGTAACAAGAGATTATTGTGCACATGTTTACAGGCTATTGTGCATTGTCGTAGTGAACAGGAAGTCTACACATTTTGAATTTATATTCACTCTAGGCATCGCGTACGATCAAAATAAGCTTGTGTATCAATCACATTCAGAAGCCCATAACTTAAATTTGCACAGGTTAGTTTGACTGATAAAATAAGAGTATTATACCATCGTGATCTGCACTTCTCTGATGGTTACAGCAATAACCTAAGTTTCCATAAAATACGGTGAATCGGTGGACTACTTTGAGTGATTACATATGATGTTCATTCATAAGGACGAAATACAGTCCGTGTGTGCATGTTTGCGTGCGTGTGTGTGTGTGTGTGTGCATGTGTGTGTGTGTGCATGTGTGTGTGAGGATTTCTTTGCACTGCCCGTGAGCACACAGTGTGCAGGAATTTGTGTATTGTAGCATATTGCATCACAATAAAGTTGTGTAAGAAGCCTGAAAGGGCACCAGTCAACGCACTCATACAACTGCAATTATATCATTAGAGGATGTCACAGCCACAGGCTTCACAAGAGATGGCTTCATGAACCCAACCAGGGCTCATCCGGGGCTTCAGTCACAAACACACTCACAGGTATGGCTGTATCGATACCCAAAAATAAGCCTCCGATCCCGATTCTAGTTATATCCTGCCGATAATAAGGCTGTACTGATACTATAGCCAAGCTGATATCGTTGAAGAGAATGGGATTGCCGTCTTTCTTTCTTGGCCATTTCAGTCACCAATAACTTCTCGGGATGACATCTACACAAGTCTTCAGTGTTGCAGGACTTTGGTGCATTCCCGCCCTCGGGAGTCCTTTCACTGCAATCTTACGAAGCACTCCGGAGTTGTCATCATCATCATCACGGCTGCCGAAATGCCCCCAAATTGTGCTTTCGAATGAGTTACGTACTAGCTAGCTATCTAGCATACCACCCTGCAGGTGGCTACCATGTGCTGTGTGTTCACAACGCAGGACAGATCAATGAGAAACAGGTGTTATAACAGTTAGGCACACCTCCGTGTGTCTACCTTCTGTCTATCTGACGTCATTGCACGTGACCAGATTTCCCAGTCCTTCTACCGCTATATTTGTATACTGCAAGCGATCAAATACTGGCAGCGGGAATGGCTTGGGAACGAGGCTAGAGTTCACTGACTCCAAACAACCGTTCATACCACACACAATTAGACGGATTACACTCTGCCACCGCTGCTCGGCTGAAGACCAAGCTTCAAACATTCAGACATGAAAACAGGAAAGAGTGCTCCGCAAAAAGGCTCTCAAAGAATGCTGACTTGAGTGCTTTCAACCTTGTAGGGTTAATTCAATCTCCAAGATTGTCGACCCAAACGAAACACCTGGCTAGCTTCACAGCTCAACAGTCAATCAGCCATGCACACAGATTACTGGCCTGAGATCAAAGGAGGCAAGGGGAGAGAGGGAGGAGGGAGGGGTAACCAAGGAAGCAAGAGGAGGGGCAACTGAGGAGGAAAGGGGAGGGGCAAGTAAGGAGGCAAGGGGGAGGGGAGGGGCAACTAAGGAGGTAAGGGGAGAGGGGAGGGAGGGACAACTAAGGAGGTAAGGGGAGAGGGGAGGGAGGGACAACTAAGGAGGTAAGGGGGAGAGGGAGGGGCAACTAAGGGAGAGAGGGAGGGGCAACTAAGGAGGTAAGTGTGAATACCTAGAGCAAAGCTGGCAATCTTTTGGCAGAGACAGACTAGGGCTGGTCACCAAAACAACTCGATAATTGGGATATGATTATCATGGAAATTTTCATAGCCGTAATGAATTCGGGGACATATACCATGAATACAAGTGGCCAATTCTGTCAACAATGGAGATCGAACACACCTCCACACCTCCACAAGCACTTTGCCCTGGAAGCGGCTTTGTTAGCAAAGGTTACTGAATGAGGTTGCAGACTCATGGCTACTCAATTAGCACACACATAAACACAGCTACCTCCTTTAATCTCAGACCCTAACCTTTGACGTGAGATCGCGGTGGAAGACACTCTTAGAGTGCAGGTAGGCCATTCCCTTTGCGATGTCCTGGGCAATCTTCACCCTCACGGACCACGAGAGGTCCACCTGTCTGTTGTGAAGCAGGTCTTCTAACGAACCATTGTTGATGTACTGTGTGTGTGTGTGTGTGTGTGAGTGTGTGTGTGTGTGTGTGTGTGTGTGTGTGTGTGTGTGAGTGTATGTGTGTATGCAAGTGAGATTGAGCAGTTTAGCCATGCCATTCACTTCCTGGGTCAAGGCAGCTTACACAGTATCAATCAATCGGACTTATGAGGAATCCAATAATTGATTAGGGCTGCGCAGTTAGGTGACAACACCTGCAGGAAAATTTTCTACAGTTTGGAAGTACTTTGGCTAAGAGTGGACGCGAGAACGGGAGAGCTGATGGCTTGGAGGCAAGGCAATAATTTTGTCAAAAGTGCGGTTGCTCACTGAGGTGGTACAACAGAGAATCCTTTGCGATCGCACCATCATATGGAGTACAGCAAGCTCATGGAGAGAGCAGCAAGACGTCAGCAGAAATCGAGCAATTTCACCATGCCATTCACTTCCTGGGTCAAGGCAGCTTACACAGTATCAATTATCGGTCAATTATCAATTATGAAGAATCCAATAATTGATTAGGGCTGCACAGTAAGGTAACAACGCCTGCTGGTAAATTGTCTACAGTTTGGTACAGCAAGCTCTTTGGAGAGAGCAGCAAGACAGCGGCAGAAATCGAGCAATTTCACCATGCCATTCACTTCCTGGTCAAGGCAGCTTACACAGCATCAATTAATCGGTCAATTATCAATTATGAGGAATCCAATAATCAATTAGGGCTGCTCAGTTAGGTGACAGACAGTTCTAGTAAAAAAAATCAGCTTGTGATCACCTTTGGTGACAACACTAGTACCATTGCTCTGTACAGGCCTCAAAAGAGTTTGTGCCCTGTTTCAGCGACAACCATTTGTCATATTCACCATTCACACTAGCAGCTCTTAGGAGTTGCCATGTACACGCCTCTTCCTCACAAAGACCTCTAATGGCCTGTAGTTCCTAAAACGGCAGCTGCAAGCCAAAGACACCCTCCAGTATGCCATTGTATTGGTACCACCGTACACATGGCAACAGCCATTGTGACTCGGTGAGCAGCTGTTCATTATGTGTGGGATCGGGATATCCAGATCAACAAACATTGCAGGTGGGCGGGCTAATAGTGTTGGGCCAATCAGAGTGGAGCTGTTCCATGCGTTGCTATGGTATCAATCTGGTACAAGCATACCTCCGTTAGTGCGTGGAGATGGCCTTCATGCACACAAGAACCTTTGAACCTGGGAGGAGGGAAAAATAGACGAGTCAAAGGATGATGTCACTGGGAGTGCTATAAATAGCAAGTTACCTAAACACAACATGGCAAAGGATGATGTCATTGGGAGTGCTATAAATAGCAACCTATGACACTTTTAGTTGTATGTTATGTGGAAAGATATGTAAGATGGTGACACTATTTCTGCCAATAACTCTGGAGTGATATAGGCAGGAAATGAAATGCTTTGTAGTAGGTGGTTTGTGTGTGGACAAGCAGCTGCCATCCATGAGGACCACAAAGAAGTTAAAGAACAACTCCCGTGCCAAATCAGGGTACATACCAATACACCCACACCATTGCCAGAGAGGAACTGGTGGCTGAAATCGATATATTTATCGGTTTTCAATTCTACTAGATGTTGTGTCAGTGTAGCTAAAACAGATACCATCAAGTATTGCCAACTCAAAAACATAAAAAAGCGTCCTATGCTCCACACCTATCACACAGCTGCCAACTTTAGAAAAAAACTTCAGGGACACTTGGTGTACATCCCACTAGCTCCCTCCCCCGGCACTGTACAATGTACAATACAATTGTTAGTTCCGTTCCCAGGCAGCAACCAGACTGGGAACGAGAACAGACCTCTGGGACAAAGCAGGATCTGTGCGGGACAAGAATTCCAGGACTGTCCGGACGTTCCGGGACGGTTGGCAACTATGCTTTTGGCGCATGTCCTATGTGAATGCCTCGGAGGTGAGCGCAATGGTGAGGTCACATGACTCCAGTATGTATTCTATAGTGAGGGATCTTGCCATCAGCCAGCAGTTCATGCTAAGACATATGAGCTGATCACTGGTATTTAGGCTTCATTTAGGCCAAGCTCAGACCAGGAAAAACTACATCAGATAGGCTATGAATGACAGTCAGTTTGTTTAGGGAAATTGCAGAGTGCTGCTAGATAGACAAAACAGTGGATTCTCTCTCCCCATCTCCATGGCTCCAAGTAAGTAGTACACACTGTCTGTACAACAGGTCACAAGGCTTGTGGTCAATACACAGGACCACCGTATCCAGGATACAAATTCGTCCTAACATCAATATGCGGTGACCAGTGCACTAGCTGTGCCTTCTTGTCAAGATTCCTACAGGGAAAGGAAAGCTAAAAGCTAATCCAACTCTGAAAACAAGACTCAAGACTGCAATTATTATTGGTATAGTTATTGTGACTGCATAGGAATACAGAAATTAGGCGCCTAAGGACTTGCAAATGACTAGTGTAAACATCAACAAAACAAGGGCAACAAATGTTGTTGTAATTTGACATGACATTTTCAACAATCTATAGCATGCGTAAAACTTCGGTACATCAATTAAGCGTTGTCTCAAGCATGGGTGGTGAGGGTTGACATTCACAGAATGTGTCAATGATCCTTACATTGTTCAGTTATCATTGTGCTATGCCCCATTGCATGACAGGATATTACAACCGCATTTCTAACATTTGGAGCATGGAACACCTCATCATAATGACAAATGAGAAGCTAGTCTGCTGTGCTAGAACACATCTCCAGCTGTGCAGGACTAGCAGTCGGCATCACAAAGCTCACTTTCGTTGATGGCCAGAGTTTACACGAGAGGACCTCCGCTCACACTTCCCAGGCCGGCAAAAACCCAACTTCAACTTACATACTCCATATCATCCACCTTGACACCTGCCACCATTGACACGTAAGACCGCCATTCACCATTATAGAATATCTCCACCGCATGCACTGACACCTGACTATCACTGGATACCCAACACACAAAGAGCTATTCAGTGCAGAATACCCCATCACAAAGACAAATGGAACTGTCACTCATAGAAAATCGCATACTATGCCCGGTCGAATAAACTCTAAATAGAATCGGTATTCCATACTCCCTCACCGAAGGATGTTGGGATGACAGAGCCTGTTCATGAGCTGGATCTCGCTGAGCATCTGCTTGCTGTTCTTGCGGCTCTTGTTCATCTTCAGCACCATCACCTCCCCGGTGCCCTTGTGGTACACCTGCACAGAGAACGACACAAAGAGTAATGGTCAGTTGACTCCAAACCAGCAGCTGCCGGACTTAATAGACCCGTTGCAATTACGCCACGTTTCCGTGGCATTTCAGTATACTGTCCGGAGCCGCCATCTTGGTGTACTGAAATACATTGGTTTCACATACAGTATCGATCAAACATCACCTGTATCACTGGTAAGTGTTATAATAGCCTACATATCAATCACATTTCGTTCGATTCAACACATACTAGAAGCATTGTTGGTGCATGACTGCGTTTGCCGAGATCACCATAGAAGCTGCATCTCTAAAATGCAAAATAGCCGCCATGTTGGTGTACCCGTCTGTATTCTCAAAATGATGACGTCAGCTGCAACGGGTCTATAGACCGTAAAATCTTGGTCTCTAAATACTGCTTTTCAATGACTACCATGGAACAGGAATCACAATGCCAGCTCAATGCACATGGATATTCTGAAATCAAATGCCAGCACTATAATTCCACTGATCAAATATAAGTTTCTGTACAAAGATAATATAAGTTTCTGTACAAAGATCAGCCATTGAGACACTCACTGTAGTAGTTCAAAGCTCACGCAAGATTTGAGAACATTATCACCCTAGAGTACTATATAGTAGTCCCGCAAGACTAGTACCACAGCTTGTACTACAATGCTGTCTGATTACTTTTTGATAGTGCTATAAAACGCTTCAGGTCAGTGATGACAATGTACGTACATGTGTGTGTGTACATGATCCTCTACCGTGAAAGCAGTGTCATACATGCACTGAAGCAGCTGCACGTAAGGAACGTGTTGGGAGTCAACACATCAGAGACAGACCAGATGTATCCAACTCTTTTTGACCAATTTTAGCATAGCTAGAGTCACACATGTCGAGCTGGCTGTCAATATAAATGTCCTTAGCTAATTCCATCATTGAAGGAACAAAACTTCACGACAGTGACGGATTTATTCTTTACCTCAGCTAGCCAATGTCACTAAGGCTACCCTCACCTTGTACACATCAGCAAAGAAACCCGAGCCTATCTTCTCCAGCTTGAAGTCACTCAAACTAGTGAGCTGGAAGACTGCAGAGCGAACCGCCATGAAGGAGGCACTCCTCGGGCGAGGCCGTCTTCTAACGCCCTCTCCGTTATATTCCCGCAGCTGAACTTGAATTTCTTCACCCATTCTTTAGCTACCTACAGCAACTCTGATGAAACCAGTTCTGTATACATTCTGCAGTCAGATTGATTGCGGGACACTTTCAGGTACTTCTACGGAGTTGTACGGAGTTATACGGAAGTATACGGTCAGTTAGCTATAATTAGATTATGACAGTGCAGTGATAATTAGAATAAAATGTGACGATTTGATGTATGCACAATACATATAAACACATCGTTAGTGGTATGTGACAACACACGGGACATATACCATCTATGATTATAATTACTGTAGCATTGAAATTGAACAGAAGATAGCCTTGTTTCCAGACTCCTCCACAAAGAGTCTGGGAGCGAGCCAAATCATTGTACAGCAGTGATAATACTCATTTAACAAGCGGTCTCTTGTGTCCGTCCTGGTCGGTGCAGGTGCGCTCCTCATAGGCTTTAACCTCAGCCATGTAGGCTTTCCACGCACTGCTCTTGCCAGTGACTTCATCAGCTTCTTGCTGTTCCTGTTTGTGAGGGAGCAACAGAGACTGGCACGATTACTCAAGTGATGGCTGCCGCACTTGCATTAACGTAACATGATCGACAGTGGAGTTCCTTCTCCAGTACACTCACAGCAACTTGCTACCTTTATAGCCTGGTAGAGAAACGGCTTTATATTCTGGTAGAGAAATGGCTTTATACTCTGGTAGAGAAACACAGCTATATATTCTGGTAGAGAAATGGCTTCAATTGTAGCTCCAGCATCTCAATGTTTGCGGTAGTCTCGGCCCCAGACCCAACCAACCCCAGCGCGGATCGCTTCTGGAAGCGATACGCGCTGGGGTTGGTTTGGGCCTGGGACCGAGACTATGTTCGCGGTTACCTCAAGATTTTGGCTGCTTTCAGGAGATGTCATCTGTCATCCCAAAGCAATCAAAATCTAGAGGTGGCCGGGAACAGCCATCTGGGAAAGAGGAGTTTCACAACCCAACTCTTCAGCAATCAGTACATCGTGTCCAACTTCTTGAGCAGTGCTCATCGTTGGACAAACAAAGTGATGCTGGCCATGCATAATACGTTAATCCATGATGCTGGCACAACAGGAGGTGCAATTGTATTCAGTTATGGGTTCTAAGCCAGACTGAGTGACGGCAGTCTACGCTGCGTGCTGCTACGGAAGCCCTCGATCACAATGAGCTTAATCCATGATCGTTACTATCATACCTTCGTTACAAACCAGAAGATTAAATTACCTAGCTAGGGTTTCCCTCCTTTTAGTTGTCTGTTTCCACGACAACAACACAGCCAAATTTCAGAAATAGTAGATTGTAACAGGAGGAAATCATTGTAGACAGACCAATTACTACAGATTTGCAAGGTTTAAAGGTTCCTCTGCACAGAGTAGGCAATTTGATATCAAACCCAACCACAAGGTGGGGAGTGCATTTGTCTGTCTAAAGAAGCAATCATTGACGTCATAGACAATGACATCCAATATCAGTTCAAATCCAGTGCACATCGGCAACAGATCATATATCATGTATACAGCAATTTCATCAGCCATTAGCTATTCAGGCACCAGGATCAGCTAGGATTAGACACTCAACATGTAGGCGGTAAGCAAAATCAACCAATCAGAGGGTCACCTACCAGGAAGTCAAAGCTAGTTATTAGCCTTCAGTTGAATGCAGTCTCCTGATAGCCTCGTTCCCAGGCCACGTGGCCCACACGGCCTGGGAATGAGGCCAAGTCTCTTGACAGATCCAGTTGGAGTTAGGGAGCTGCTGATGCATGTGAGCTAGCACAAGCTTTCATTGTTCCCAGATCCTATACCTTATTTCTCCTTCCTTCAACACTGAGGTCTGGTCAAGACAGCATTCAAGAACTTCCTGAAAGGTCCTCTGTAGCATCTTTGTTGCATTTAGAAGTCTGCAGCCTTGAACCCTCAGGCCATTTAAATGCTATTTAGATCAGTTGTAGTTTATTGCAGCCTATGAAGTCTACCTAACCTATCTCCACACACACAGCTACTGCAAGCCGTCCACGCCCATGAAAACATGTCAGACCGCACACACAGGTGTTTGCAGTCACCCACCTTATCCATCCAATAATGATTGGTCTATGGCATGGACTCAATGAGCCATCCAAGGTAATGAAAAGGCATGTACTCACTAGTTGCTCTAATTGGCAAACTCAAGCAAGGCAACCAGACATCATATGCCTAGTAGCTTCAGAGGGGCCCTGGGAGCTTTGGGGGGCACCTGGGAGCCTCAGGGGCCCCCTTGGGAGCCTCGGGGGCCTCTGGGAGCCTCAGGGAGCTCCTGGGAGCCTCTGGGAGCCTCGGGTGGGAGCCTCGGGGGCCTCCTGAGAGCCTCAGGGTCCCCTTGGGAGCCTCAGGGTCCCCTTGAGAGCCTCAGGGTCCCCCTGAGAGCCTCGGTCCCCCTGAGAGCCTCAGGGTCTCCATGGAAGCCTCGGGGGCCACCTGAGAGCCTCAGGGGGCCCCCTGGGAGCCTCGGGGGGGGGGGGGGGGGGGGGGGGGGGGCTCCTGGGAGCCTCGGAACGTACTCTTATTGCTGCCTTAGTGGACACATCATGGATGACACAGCTGTTAACACAGGCACAACATGCATCTATATAACATCTCCACTTTGAGGAGAAGAGCAATCGGTTTAGCAATCACATAAATAGCATGCCATCTCACCACCTTGGACAGCTCAACAAGACCCTTGTACAATTTACATATGAACACACAGATGGTCTCGCTTCCAGGTCTACCCCATTTTATCAGGATAGGCCTGGAAATGAACCAACACACAGTGACATTCAAGACAAACATCATAGCCATCAAAACCACCTCAATCTCCTCCCGCCGTCGTTTGCGTTTCTCCCTTAGTTCAACAGTTCTCATTAGTGCTTTTCTTTTGCCCGTTAGGCCCTAGACAAGAGATGGACTTCATACGGTCAACAGAGCACACACAAACACAACATAACTTTAGAAGTTTGTCTACTAGCAGAGCAGTGGCTTTCTGTACTAACACTGGTCTTCGTCCAGGCGCAGATCGCTTCCAGTATTACATGTGTGATACTGGAAGCAATCCATGCTGGGGTTGGTTTGGGTCTGAGACTATTGGTAATGATGGCTCTCCACTGAAAACCAGCAACATGGTATGCAGAGTTCGTGAGTAACGTTCGAATCTCTGCACGGTCTTATGTGAGCATCATGTCGGTATACCAAACTGGTACCAATACTCTATTACAGGGACATATTTTGATGTTTCCAGCTTATAGCAAAGAGGCAAGTACAGTTTTACGAAATAGTGGTCAAGACATATTTCACGGCAGACATTTCGGTGTAGGGTTTCATATGAATATAGCAAGTGCCAGCTGTTGTGCTACATCTCCAGTCAAGTACTTGTCAGTTTACGCTAGAAAATAAGGCCATTTCCTTTTTGAGAAGGAGAATTCCCTCACTGTTTCTATTATGTCATATAGTGATACTAAAAGCGCTATCACATTTCCACACATTGAGATAATTTCAAAGGGGAAGTTACTCTTGTAATAGGGTAGTCACATTTGCAACCAAGAGCCCAGAACACTATCCAGTAGCCTCATTCCCACGCAGCCTGGGAACGAGGCTAACCATTCTGAGAATTGGATCCTGACTGCTGGAGAATGCCCTACTTTGACCCTTGAGTGGAGGTGTGCCTAAATTAGAAACAGCACTCCTGTAGGGTGACTGATGTGCCATTTCTGCCAAATATGGATCATTCCATCGATGCTGATCGCAATAGCGCAAATTAGGCCAAATGTTTGAGCTAAGTACTATGCTAGGTATCTTGGGCTAGGAAGGAGATATGAAGCTGGGATTTGCACCATTGTGATCAGCATGAATGGAGCATTCCAAAGATGTCCATTTTGCAGTAGGTTGAATTTTGACCCAAAATGATGAAAAACCATGGATTATAGCCTTTGGTCGAGTGCGATTTTTGGCAAAAATGTGACCGAGATTAAAAATCATTTTTAGGACATCAATTTAAGGTTCTTTTCGTGCTGATCGCAATGGTGCAAATCCCAGCTTCATATCTCATTCCTAGCCCAAGATATATAGCATAGGACTTAGCTGGATACTCTGTATATCCCCCATTGTCTAATGACCATGAAAGATGTGTTTCATAATTATGAATGAGATACGAGGCTGTAAGCAGGTATCTGCACCTCGGACTGGGTCTGAGACTGTAGTCATGGTTGCAAATATGACTCCACTACAACAGTTCCTCCCTCCTCCACCACACACACACACACACACACACACACAGCCATCCTATAATGCGTCATCCGTGGCACAACCTGATAAGGTTTAGATTGGGTTCCCTCTTCTTTTCTCTTCTCTCGTTCAGAACTGCCCTCAGTTCTACACTCTGTTCTACCCTCAACAGGAACGTCCAAACGACTGGGTGTGTCCTTTGACACTTGAACTTGGGTGTCCTTGCAGTTGGCTCTCTCTTTCTCTTCCATTTTCCGTCTAAACATTTCAAAAAAGCTCCCATCGTTGGCAAATTTGTTTCCAAGTAATTTCTGCGCCGTTCCTTCATCTCTACCCTCAGTGGGGCTCCCACTGTTCACAGCATGAGGCTGAAACGTAGCCATCGAAGTTGAAGGGGCGCTAGGTAAAGTAATTATTTCGGAGGGCGGCCTCAATTCGGATAATTAGAGCGCAAAGCTTGCACACGTGTAACGTGTGGGTGGTATTATTATCGAGGCTTAGAAACTCTCGTTCACAGTGAGTAGTCGAGTTTAGAAAGTCAGGAGTGTTCTGCTGGCTTCCGTAGTTTGTGTGCAAAGTCATGAGTGTGTTTTAGGCTACACCTCTGGATTCTTATTCATTTTCCTGCTGAATGGCATCTGTATTTCACTGCAGGACTGCAAGTTCTCCTGACAGTATCTGCTTGAGAGAGGATGCCCTTGTCAGAGAAGGACCGACGTATTGCCTATGGCATTCTGAAACACCTTCGGTCGCAGTTGGATAAGGGAGTAGTGGAGGGAGACCCCTCTGAGAGCGTTGAAGGTAACATACTGCAGCTTCCTCTCTCATCCCCCCCCCCCCCCCCCCCCCGCCCAAATTTGAATCCCCGTTGAACCTACCTCATGCTGGTTTCATATAGTAGGGGTGGCTGGTGGCTGAGTGGTTAAAGCTGCTAATCGAAAGGTTGCTGGTTTCAAGCCAAAGGAGATTTGGACCAACGCACCCACAATAGTGAACGTTTAAGTGAGGCAGCTGCATCAGTTGCCTAGCTATAATTATGCTGGCTCCACCTCTGACGGTCAAGCTGAAATTAATTCCAATGACTTCAGGCGCGGATTTAGGGGGGGGGGGGGGGGGGGGGGGGGGGGGCTTTGGGGGCTGTACCCCCCCCCCCCCCCCCCCCTTCACCAGAATTGTGGGTGTGTCCACCGACTGAATTACACTCCAAATAGAGCTCACCAGGCGAAAGTAGCTCCCGTGAATAGTAGCTAGCTCGAAGTCTCTGTGCAGCATCGATCCTGGAACTCGTGTTGCTACTCGTACATCTGGAACTTGCAGTGGAAAGCACGAAAGTGCCACGAGAGCCCATCCTGACAACTGGAAAATGAAGGCGAAAAATTTTTCCGCGCTTCGCACAGACTTATCAGCACTACACATCTCTATGCACTGCCTTTGGCAGCACTCAGTTGTGCTATTAGCCCCCCCCCTTCACAAATTCTGTATCCGCCCCTGGACTTAATACTCAACTATGCATTATTGTGTCATGGGTCTGGAATGGGTGCATTGATCATATGATAATGGAAAGGGTTAATACTCAATGCATTATTATGTCATGGGTCTGGAATGGGTTAATACTCAATGTCTTATGTTATGATGACATTGGTCTGGAAAGGGTTAATATTCAATGCATTATTTTGTTGCAGTGGCGATCCAGTGTTTGTCTGAGGCGTACGGAGTGGATCTGGCCAGCGCCTCACACAGTACCAAGTACGATATCAAGCCTACCCTGGAGGTGAGGATGGAAGGGAGAGCTGTAGGGACGGTTGGAAGGGGAGGAGAGTGAGAACATAATTATTATATAGAAGGGGGGATGGGAGGGAGGAGGATATGTGGAAGGGAGTTAGATGGTTAGATGGGAGGAAGGGGGGATATGTACGGAGAAGGAAAATGAGGAATGGATGGTTAGACAGGGATGAAACAAAAGTGATAGTTACGTGTGCATGCCAGCAATGCAGGGCAGTAAGACAGAGTTGGGAGTGTGTACTTGTTTGGAAAGTGTAGTGCTTGCAGAGGAGGTTTCTGTGGTGAGGAAGTTGTCTCACGCCCTGGATCCCCCAGATTGTAAACTGAAAGTCGGAAAGAGGAAAGAGCGTGCTGTCTTCCTTGTTTGGATGTCCTTTCATGTGGAGGAGGGAGAATAGGAAGACTTACAGAATGGTTATAAGTGTTCTTTCCCCTTCATTGCATAACCTCAGGAGCTGTTCTCCCGGGCAGGACCTGCTGATGAGTCGGTAAAAGAGAAAGCAGAAGCTTTCAAACAGCAAGGTTAGTTCTCCTGCCCGTCCGGGTGCAATACGTCGGAGTGACAATACAGTAAATGATCCATGGTAACCGGAAGCCATCCTCGTTCCCAGGCCACCTGGAGTACGCCTGGGAATGAGGCTAAACTGGAAGCACAATCGAATGCCTATAGTCAGTACAACAATGTCTGAAGGGGGGGGGGGGGACACTCCTGGGGAATATGCCACTTACTCTTTGAGCCGGTAGTAATCGTTCACAGTGAGGTGTGTAATTTTGCAGGGAACACGCACCTCAAGCTGAACAAGTTCAAAGAGGCAGTGGAGTCCTACGGCAAAGCCATTGATTTGGACCCAACTAACGCAACCTACTTTTGCAACAGGTAAGAACTGCATTCATACAGCAACGACAGTAACCCTGTGCCCAAGTTCTCGAGCATATCTGTGCAGACAACAGGAAGGGTCTGGGAGCATTCATCATGTGAATGACGTCTGGGGGAGGGGGGTCAACTGCAAATAAGCCTAAACACTGGCTGAGCAGAGTTGTCTAGAGTGTCTGTAGTCGCAACTAGCCACAGAGTGCTCAAACCTAGCCGACTGGATGATGAACTGATCCAGAACCTGCTGAACTGACTATGGACCCCGCCCTCCTCACGTCCACCTGATGTCATTCACATGATGGATCAGGCCTTTCCCGTTGTTTGCCACTCTTCCGCCTCTGTAATAGGCACATGTGCCTAATGACGAGCGACTATGGTATCTTATATGAGGCATTCCTGTGCAGTAATCTGATTTGTAATGCCTTGTTTTGAATTACTCCTTCACTCTGTCTTGCAGAGCGGCTGCGTATATCAAGCTCCAGGAGCTGCAGAAGGCCCTAGAAGACTGCAAGCAGGCCGTCTCCCTTAATCCCACCTATGCCAGAGCATTCGGACGTATGGGGTATGCTATGCTGGTTTGGATGTACTCTGGAATGGAATGGGAATCAGTGACCAGCTGGGTTTGTTTACCTTGTTTCCCTTGTGTTGTTTTTTCTAGCTATGTTTACACTTCGCTGAACAAACTGGAAGAATCAAAAGATTGTTTCAAGAAGGTGTGTTGACATGTTGTTTAGCACACTCCTTACTAGTGGAATGCAGGACATTGGAGGGCGAGCCTGAGCGAAGTGCATATGTATGCGCGTGCAGGGCATGCATGCAAGGAGCAGTTGCATTGACATGAATCATGATTATCCGCGCCTGGGTTCGAGGCTAAGGTACGTGTAGGTCAACGCGCTGCCCCCGTCTTTGTCAGTGTCGCCGAGGAGGAAGAATGTTCATGGTGCTCTAGCCAATGTCCACGAGTGGTCTCCGTCTTTGTTGTCACCATCGTTCGTCGAACAGGTAGCTAGACGGTTCGTTGAGTTCATTGAATTTGAATATTATTGTGCACGTGCAAGTGAAATTCGCTGATTTAAAATTTACAGTAATTGCAAGATCCACCGGACAAGCAAGCAAGCATACACACGCAGAGTGCAATGAAGTCACACTAGTGTGGGGCTCACTCAGGCTCGCCCCAATAAGGTGTGTTGACATGTTGTTATAGCACACTCCTTACAAGGTGTGTTCACCTGAGTCCCCCTCCACTTCTCAAAAACCTTCCCCTTCTCCTTCCCTCCTTCCCCCTCCTCCTCTCCTCCCCCCCCGCCTCTCCTCCTCACCTTCCCCCGCCTCTCCTCCCTCCTCCCCCCACCTCTCCTCCCCCTGCCTCTCCTCCCCTCCACTTCTCCTCCTCCACCTCTCCTCCCCCCCACCTCTCCTCCTTCCTCCTCTCCTGCCTCCTCTCCTCCCTCCTCCTCTCCCTCCTCTTCTCCTCCTCCCTCCTCCTCTCTTACATCCTCCTCTTCCTCCCCCCGCCTCTCCTCCCCTTGCCTCTCCTCCCCCGCCTCTTCTCCCATCACCATCACCACCACTGCCATCACCACCACTGCCATCATAGGCAATAGAGCTGGACCCAGACAATGAAAACTACAAGACTAATCTGGACACGGTTGAGGAGCAACTAAGAGGAAGTTCCGTAAGCAACTATCTCTGCAGGCATGGCTTGTATAGCTTTGTCGTCACCATGCTTCTAGCATGTGGCGGGGCTTTAGCTGGAGTGTGTATGTTGATGCATTGTGTGCATGTATGCAGGCACCTGGCGGTGCGAGTGCACCAGGAGGCCCGCAGGGAGCTCAACCTCAGCCTCAACCCCAACAACAGCCGGGAGGAGGATTGGCAGGTAAGTAGCTTGCTCCACCTCCAGTGGTGGAGGAGGACTGGCAGGTGGGTAGCTTGCTCCACCTCCAGCGTGGAGGAGAACTGGCAGGTGAGTAGCTTGCTCCACTTCCAGCGTGGAGGAGGACTGACAGGCAGCTTGCTCCACCTCCATCGTGGAGGAGGACTGGCAGGTGGGTAGCTTGTTCCACCTCCAGCGTGGAGGAGGACTGGCAGGTAGCTTGCTCCTCCTCCAGTGTGGAGGAGGACTGGCGGGTGGGCAGCTTGCTCCACCTCCAACGTGGAGGAGGACTGACAGGCAGCTTGCTCCACCTCCAGCGTGGAGGAGGACTGGCAGGTGGATAGCTTGTTCCACCTCCAACGTGGAGGAGGACTGGCAGGTGAGTAGCTTGCTCCACCTCCAGCGTGGAGGAGGACTGGCAGGTGGGTAGCCTGCTCCACCTCCAGTGTGGAGGAGGACTGGCAGGTAGCTTGCTCCACCTCCAGCGTGGAGGAGGACTGGCAGGTGAGTAGCTTGCTCCACCTCCAGCGTGGGAAGAGCCTGGTCGTTGCTTGTATCACGCTTCATCTTGTCGGACGGTATATGTAAGTTGGATGTAGTTGCTGTTGGTTGCTGCTCTCCCTACTCTTCTTTGAGCCATCAAGAAGAGAATGAAATAGTCTGGGAATAAAGCTGGTGATAGATCACGCTTGCTGCATATAGTGTTTGACATCTCTCATCCTTCTTTCTCTCTCTCTCACTCTCACTCACTCTCTCTCTTCTCTGTCCTCTCTCTCATAGGTATGCTAGGTGGGGCTAATCTGGCTGGTCTCATGTCCAACCCTGGCTTCATGAACATGGTACGTCCATCCATGATTGATGCATGGAAGTTGCTTCTCTGACTGAAAGAACTTGTCCATGATGACAACTTTGAAGAGGGAGAAATACGCAACAGTGGAAGGAAGGAAGGGGAGGGGCAACCGTGCAAAACACCTTTCCCACAGTAGCCCTGTGACTATTTTAGCTCACACATTTACGTTCGTCCACGAACACGTCAATGGAGACCTCACGAAGGATGACTACTACAAGACAGAGAAAAGCCATTACCAAGCCTCCATTTGTAGTGAACCAAAGGAAGGACATTGTGACAGACCTTGAGAAAAGTGCTATATGATGATGTAGTAATTAAGCCGCTTCACTGCCAAGCGAGCATCTCCACTAGTGGAAAAAAATTTCCAGAGTTGATGACTGCTGGGAAACATAACCTGCACCACTTACACGATATTCTCTCTTCCAGTGATCTTTGGCACCTTGCTGTAGCCTGTCAATCGCATTGTGGAAAAAAATAGTAACGGGACTACTGTGGGAAGGTTTGTGTGGTAGTTTCGCACTCCTTTCCTTCCGGGGCTTTTACGTCATTATGTGATCCTGCACATATATACATTGCACTTATACCAAGGGCGCATCTCGCCGCCTCCGGCAGCTTGATGCACCCTTGCTTATACCTACATTGCTAAGTGTACTGTACAGTGGCGTAGCCACACCCGGGCCCGGGCAACTCGGTTCTGGGCCCGGGCAATAAACAAAAGGTTATTATTACATGAGCACATGGCATGGACTGTCTGTGTCTAGCGTCGTAGGCCATAGGATATAGCTAGTAGTACTAGTATGTCGATGGCAAGTGTGGCAAGTGAGGCAACTGATGGTATTCGAATGCAGCAAGAGTAACAGTGAGTCTGGTTCTGATGATAATCAGTCAGATGATGATGAGCAGCCAGTAAAAAAAAACCTCGTGTCAGTTGTGAAGACTACAGGTGCTCTGGTTCAGGCCCCCCTTCACCGGACAAAACGTCTCTCTGCAGCATCGATCCTCGTACATGTTGAACTTGAAGTGCAAAGCACGAAGGTGTCACGAGAGCCCATCCTGATACTGTTATTTTCCGTTCCGTTGGAACATGTCCGTCCGTTCCGCGCTCTGCGCCGCGTTCGGTGTTCCGCGATCTGCACTGTAAAGTCGTAGGTATAAACGCGGCGCGGAGTGCGGAACGGACGGACATGTTCCAACGGAGCGGAAAGTAACAGTAACTGAAAGTTAATGTGAAATTTTTTTTACGCACTTCGCGCGGACTGATCACCACTCCGCGCCTCTATGCACTGCCTTCGGCAGCGTGCATAAACAGTGCCCTACCAATTCAATAATCCTGGCTACGCCACTGCTTTTAGCAAGACTTGCAAATTTTGAACTGAAATCCGTTTAAACCGCAAATCCGTTTAATAACCAGAAGTTGTCTGCTTCCAAATCACGCAGCTGCTCTACAGTCGATTTCCGTTGCGTTTTTGCCCGTTTCACGATGGCAGAAGGGACTACAAACTGCGAGCCAGGTTGACGTTCGGCCTATGACGAAGACCTCCGATGGCGTGGTGTGTACCAGCGCTTCTGAGTTTCGAGAAAATAGCTGCGAATAGCCTGAAGTTGTAGATAGCTAGCTAGCTAGCTACACGTTGTGCATGCGGAGCGTGGTTGGTGGCTCCATGGATACAGGTGGCTCCGTCTCCTCCCCGGCCGTCTCTGGTAATTCCACAGTGTAGTTGTCAGACTAGCAGTCGTAGGTCTAAAGTTGCCGCAAAAACTAGCACTTCTGGCTACCGTGAAATGTTATTCATAGCTAGTTAAATATTTTAGGCGGGGAAACCATATAGGCGCCTAGGCCACTCTGCACTCAGTTGTTGCAAGTTTTAGTAAAAGTACAGTATATTCTGCAAGAAAATTCCTTCCACAAACACTCTTTTGTAAGTCAGATAGGCAGGCACAAGGTGATGTATTAGTATAGAGGTCTAAAGGAAGCTAATTGAGTTGAGTTTTACAGCTGTCTGATGGCAGCAGTACAGAGAGCGAAAGTTGTCAGCAATACTGTGTGCAGAGGCTACCTGCTACATCCATACAATACGTTCTGAGCATGAACGTTGAGCACCTTACCTGCTATCAGAATGAACCAGACATAGTAAGACTCGCACATTGAAGAGGCAACTAGAGAGAAAACCAGGGTGTTTAGCCAGGAATTTTTTCTCCCCACCGAGGCAGTCACAGTGATGCTGATGGTGCTTTGCACCTTGGCAGCTTGTACAGAGGTGTGCAGTGTTTTTCACCATCATATGCTGTCATCAGGAAGGGCTCTCATGGCATGCAACTTTGTGCTTTCCTCTGCCTTGATACTGCTTTCCCCTTCCATGCTGTCTTTCTCGGGTATTTCAGGAAACATCGTTATAATCTCGCATGCATGCAGTATGACTGTGATCCAGCACGTACTGGGAATTTCAGCTCACTTTGAACGCTGAGTTTCATTTTGAACTTGAATTGCTGCCTGAGTCGTGCCTGTTCATTTCTTCTTTCAATAGGCTTCCTCAATGATGAACAATCCTGCGTTCCAGGAAATGTAAGTCTGCTATGAGAGTAATGCTTCCGAGTCTTAGCACTTGTGCACCAATACACTTTTCTCTCTCACACACACATCTACGCACACACATGCACACACACACACACACACACACACACACACACACACACACACACACACACACACACACACACACACACACACACACACACACACACACACACACACACACACAGGACAGCACGCTTGATGGGTGGTGGTGCACCTCAAGCTGATAACATAGCCGGAATGATGTGAGTAGCTACAAGTTCATGTCGCGAGAAGCATGCTGCTTTAGCAAGAGAATTCAGTGCATGCTATGTACTGTAGCAGCGAGTTGGGTAAATGAGGGAGCCCCCCCCCCCCCCCCCCCCCCCCCCCCCCAACATACACACGCATCCATACACAGGCCTAATGTGATGCAAATGGCTCAGCAGATGCAGCAGAACAATCCGGAGATGTTCGAGGCCATGAGGCAGCAGGCAGCAAGCATGGCTGCCTCACAACAGCAGCCAGGCTCTCAGCAACCAGGCCTTCAACAGCCGGGCTCTCAGCAACCAGGCCCTCAACAACCAGGCCCTCAACAGCCAGGCTCTGGACAGAACCAATCAAAAAAGCCTGATGGGGGCAGTAGTGTGTGAAATGTATCATGCTTTATCCACAGCCATCCAATGAACATCCATGTTATGAACTCTCACACTATATCGTGTAGTCTCGGAACCAGACCCTTCGTGCGGGGGAGGAGGAAAGGGTCTGGGCACCATCTTACATTCGAGTTGTCCCCAGGTCGGAATGTTGACCTAACGAATCAGAAGCGTTGATTGCGAATGACGTCAAGGAAATGATTTTTCTCCAGGCTTTTCTGTGTCGCCAGTGACTAGACATGGCGAATCGCTGTGCCGTACCGCGTTACCCGCGAGTGACTGACAAAAGTTGAGGAGGGCAACGAGCAGGTCGACTGTGATCGTACGCGTGGTATCGCAGTTGATCGCTAATTACCACGCATAATTACGTTCCGTGAGGACAACTCGAATGTAGGAACGTGCCCAGACCCTTTCCTCCTCTCCCGCACGAAGGGTCTGGTTCCGAGACTATAATATCGTGTTTTGCAATTACACATCTCTCACTCATCGCTTCGCTTTTGTACAAAAATGTTGGTATTGTGTGAGGTGGCGCTCGATTTATCGCGTAACCATGTACCGTATCATGCGCGTGCGACGTGCATCAATAATTTTGTGGAACGCATGTTTGCTGTCGTAGTCGCGTTTTTCTGCATGTGGGAGCGGCAATTCTGATTAGCGGCGCAGTGTGTTCAGAAGGAGCAAGTGGCGAAGACGTTTTTCACATGACAAACTCAGCTGAATCGATGAGAACCACCGCAATCGCTCAGCTGTTTCTCTGCCTTGTGGGTGAGGACCGTAGCTACAACATGCGTATAATACTTACCACGTGCAATGTGTATTATATGCTCGGTCTGCATGCACCTGTAAGGTTTCATCAACACTGCAGCATTGCACTTCGCTTCTGAATAGTATAATTATATTACAGATTGATACAACGAACTACAATCATAGCTACAAAGGTGCTGAAAGGTTTCACTGTAGATGCCGGATACCCACATGTTGACGGATATAGCTATTTCACAAACATCTGCATTAATGCAGTAATATTACTGTAAAACTGGTTCAGATACTGCCTCGTTCCAAGGCGCAGTTACCGAGCGCCTGGGAACAAGCCTTATAAACTGTCTCCATTGTTGTTGGCTGTGTAATAGCTAGCGCTACCTTATTGGTCAAATCACAATCAATAGCTGATGAGTGGTGCAAGGTTCTCACAGCATTGTTGAGATGGAAGATTAAGAGCCTGTAGCTACTTGTAGCATGCAGTTGTGGAATGTTGAAAATGTGCAAGTGCTCAATCGTGTGTGAGAGGTTAATTTAATTAAGCCACTTCACCTACATGCTACTTGCCCGACTTTAATTGTTGATGCACACACTCACTGAGAACGTCAGAGAAGGTTTCCGGCCCAAACTCCTACTGAGGGTTATAGCAAGCCTCTGATTGAAATACATGCATGATTGTACGGTTTGTTGCATCTGTAGACGTGTTTGTAAGGGCACTGGGGGCTAGGATGTGTGCATGGAGCTGAGTGTGAGAAAAGGGCTGTGTGCTTGAAGCACACCCAGATTTTTAGCGATTGAAACCGTTAAATGAGTTAAATCATCTTAACTGAAGCATGATTTTTCATGTACATATATAAACATAACTCTTCAGTGGAATAATTTTAGCAAAATGAATTGTATGATAAATGGTGTACAATTAAATTAGATAGGCTAGCTGAATCTCAAAATGACAGTGCACAGTGGGGGGACCCTGGTACCCTTAAGGTAGGAAACGGGTAGAGCAATATCTCCGAAACCAAGTTGATGGATAAATGGGCAGCATCAAAGCGGTACTACACAAGTTTCAGCAATACTTTGCATCAAACTGCTCCCTCTGCTTGAAAACGCCCTAAAATTCAATTTTAAGGCCCTCTACTAAACTGAAAATTTGAACCCTCTCCAAGGCCCCACACACACTCTGACCCCATCATCAATACACACACAAAACAGGCCAAAAAACATCGGATGGATTTACCACCGGCTCTCCGCAGTTGCAGGCTACAGCCCAAAACTCACTGCCGCCCTCAAAAACAGAGGTTTGGCTACCCTAGGCTTTCAAAAAAATTCCACGCACACCAACCAAAACAGACCAAAGCCAAGGCCAGTTTCCAAAAGGTCAACCTACCCCCTGCAAAACTAGGGATGCTTTTCCACGTTCACCTCTCGGTTACAGAGTTTTGGCCACACATCTACTCCCTCTCACCAGCCCAGTCCAGCTACCAAACCAGCCAAATTCGCCCTGACACAAAAATGGGCGGGGCCTGTAATGCCGAAAGGTCAACTCTCTAGAGTACCTTGGCCAGGGAGCTGTCGGAGGCTGTTCACTTTCCAGGCTGTTCTTCGGCCACTTCAGCAGACCCACAAACATTCCTGCTCACTCCACCTAGCTATTCACACTCAGATAGCCCATCGCTACATTCAATAAGCCAGAATAGCTCCTTACTTAAGAAAAAAAAAAAGAAAAAAAAAAAAAGAGTGTTGTAACAAATCTTCAAAGTACCGCACGGCCACATCAGAGTACCGATTTGAAACTTGAAAGGGCCGCTAGCCGCATCAAAGAGAGAAGCCCCCCTTGTTTATTCCGGTTGCCGCCATGGGAAAACGTAAAAAGATCAATAACTCTATATATATAACCGTATGCGAGTGACGTCATCTCATTAATTATTCATGAGCAAAATTGCGCAATTTTGCCGATGTCATGCTTCCTACCTTAATTGATACATGCTAAAGTGTTTAACTTTCCCCTCCCCTCTCCCACCCACCAAATCCTCACTCAGCTGTGAATGGCCAGCTGGGCCAGCTGCCGACAGTCACCACCTTCCCGGATGTCCTCTTCCAAAGTAATGGTGGGGTCCACAGCATTGTGGAGGGGTCTGTGATCTGGCTGTACTGCACTGATGTCTCAACAACTGCAACCCCCAGTATCACCTGGACCAAGGATGGAGTGACTCTTGACAATGACCCTCCACACATTCGCATCAGCAGTAGTAACGATACTTTGCTGCGGCCCGGTCCACCGACACTTATTCTGCTGTCTACTACCTCATCACTTGTGGTTGATAACTTTGGGCTAGCAGATGATGGTAGCTATCAGTGTCAAGCTAGTGATGGAACAGCAACTGTGAGCAGCTCCACACTGCCTCTCACAGGTAGGCCAAGCTGATTCTGATACCCGGAGTGATCAGCGTCGACAGTAGTTTACTGACTCCTGTCAGTAGTTTACCGACTCCTGTCAGTGTATATATAGTTTAACACTTGTATGCACATGTGCATAATTATGACGAACCATAATTAAATGGAGGTCATATTGCCATTAAACGTGGGTGGGTTTGCTTACATAGACACATATATTCAGTATAATTATTTATGAATATATACATCACAGTTATACATGCCACTGTACACACACATAACACAATCTTTCCTTCCCTGCAGCTTTTGGCTCAAGCACTAACACCTTGAATGTTGTGACAGATCCTGTTGCAAGTGAAAGCAATGTCTTCCCACGTGACAACCGGACAGCAGTAACACTTGGTTCTACTGTAGGTCCACCATTGTTGCGTTGTGTTGGTGGTCATGAAGGAGATGCAGGCTTGGGGAGTTTCGATCCTCCCTTAGTGGTGTGGGTTAGGAATGGAGAGCAGCTGGTTGATGGTGGTAGGATTACCATCACTGAGAGCACGACCCTGAGTGGTCGGCGAAGGGTCAGTGACCTTCAAATCTCCAACTTTGGTTCCTCTGATGTCGGTGTGTACCAGTGTATCTTCACTGATGTGGACAGTGATTCTGAAGTGATCACTACCACACCTCTCAGACTGGACACAGGTTGGTGCTAGACTCTCAATATCATTTGATCGTTAGGTTCGACGTAGCAGACAAAATTAATGGTGTGGTAATTAATACAGGATCTATTAGACTTGCAGATGTTAGGTTCTGGTTCACTTGATCAGTGAGGTCACATGGGCCAATTGAGGCAGGTGCCATTTCTCATACCAGTTCTGCAGTGCAAAGTGCTCTTGGAATAAATTTTGCTGCTACCTGTCATGCAAGGGAAAGCGTATCATATTCAGGAGAATTGTTCACTGCTCTATATAGCATTGTCACTACCCACCCCTTATTCAGTCACTGCATGTCCTTGTAGAATTGCTGCATTAGATATTTGATGTTCAAGCCTGCATGGCCATGTAGCTACTTCGGAAGCCAGTCAGTGAGGTAAAGGGCTTCCAGGAGGGAGGAAGCTCAAAGCGATTCTGGGAAGTATAGGGACACACTGCACACTCCACTTCCCACCCACCACAGGAGATTGAACCAACATACTTTAAATGTTGCTTCTCTTAGTGAGCAAATTCTCAGAGCTTCACTGAAGGCAAAACAAGCATGACCAAAGGCCGTACCCACTTGTAGTACAGTAATTGTGCTACAGACATGCCACTTTTTTTGTCTCGGCACCGAAGTGCCGAGACACAGTGCTGGATGACTATATAGGTACGTACGTGGTACGTACGTGCAAGTGACAGGAAGGATGATATACAACTAGCTAAGTACAGGTAAATATACCTGGCTTACCAGCGTACGTCCTGTGATACAAAGGTTTCTTTTTACAGAAAAGGGGTGATGCACAAAAAGGGTAAGATCCAAAAAATAGCAAAGCAAAATGACACTTATTGAGCATTATGAGTTTAGGCCTGGAGCTGGACCTCAGCGTGGATGAGGTCGTACGTACATCGCTTTTCGCAATGTGCCCGCGCAAGTGCTGCATGCTCTACACTCTTAATAGGGTGTCAAACGTATTTATAGCCTGCAAGTACATCTTCAAAATGTGATTATGGGTTTGCATGGCTGCTCATGAATCTCTTACCAAGACTGCCACTAGCTATATATATACCGTAGTCTCTCGAAAATACGCCCATGGGCGATGAATTTAGAATCTGCTCAAAGAGGGGGATGGGCGTATTTTCGAGGACCCCTCTCCCGAAAATAGGCCCACCCTTGATTCGAAAGTAGGCCCACCCAATCCTAAAGTAGGCCCACCCAAGTACATGCATAGGGTAGCCACCCCAATTATGAGACACATAACTATTTCAAGTTAACCAACAAGCTGTCAACAGGATGCGATTGTACTGTGGTATAGATTTAACAAGATAATACATTGTACTAACAATCCATGGTAGGCAAAGTTTCAGTGTTGTTGATGTACTGCAGTTTGGCTGCATTTTTATCACACACGTTAATGAGGCAATTATGAGACAGGGTATGTATTATGAGACACCCCAGTTTTTTTGCTATATGTTTCATACCTGATCATCATTTGGCTAGGTAGCTACACCCTACCAGCATAGAAGATTCTGCTAGAACCATTTCCATGCAAGCATGCTTGTTGGTATTCTGGCAGCGCATTTTTTATTAGGACAATCAGAACTACCCATAAAATTTCATCACAATTTTAAATACTGTCCAAATCATGAATACCATATGCTTTGCACCATTCATTCTATCAAACGGTAGAGGATACATTTGACAATGTTCAGGCAAAGTGACGATGTCTATAAATTGTAGTAAACTATGAAACCCATAATTGGTGCTGTCTCATAATACCCACACCTACCCTATACGAGTGGAATACTGCAACAGTCATTCTAGCAAGGCTTAACTACTACTAGTCCCGGAGTTTCTTGGTGAGCAGGAACAATCTCTTCGTGTGAGTAGCTACAGGAACAGCAAACAAGACACAGCAGGACTGCTTGAATGACGTAGAGTGCGCAGACTATCTTCGGGACTTGCCGATTGCTGCTGCTTCATAGAAATCCGTAGTGCGCTGCTAGTGCTACGCTAGGCGATTGCACACGCGAAGACATAAACATGCAATGCACAGCGCGTGCACAGTCTCATGTCATGCATTCAGTACACAGCTGATTATGCAATGGCAGGCAACATAATGGAATTCATTGCAAATAGTACCCGATAGCCAGCCTTCATTTCTTAGTCCAACCTCTTTGACGGTGCTTCTTCCAGAACTATTCAAGTGCTTTCCTGTTTGAGCTAATAGGGTGGGCGTACTTTCGAGTAATAAATGACCCTTTGCAACAACTTGTCGCGAAAAAGGGGGGTGGACGTATTTTCGAGGGTGGGCGTATTTTCGAGAGACTACGGTATATACTTCATTCAGGACAATAAATACTCACTCATCCAGTGTGCCGCACTCAGCCATCCCAAGTGCATACTAACTCACTCAGCTCTAGGTAGCTATATAGATAAGTGCTGAAAGAATTGGCCAAGGTGTTGACTAAACATCAAGCCCAGACACGACCATACTGCATTCACCCTTTGGGTGAACATTCCCACCTCACCCTGACCCACCCCTTGCTCACACAGAACCTCCAAGGATATTGACGCTCACTTAAGCTGAAAGTCTCATAGCTAACAGGTTTTGCAGTCATAAAGGGTTAAACAGCTGCCATGTCCTCTGCGTGATTCTAGCTAATACCAAGTCGTGCCGAGACACATCAAATCTTTTAAAGACTCACTTGTTTAATCTATAGTACTAATATTGCCAGTATGCGACATGTGCTCTTTGAGTATGAGCCGCCTTCGGCGGCTCATGCGCTCCTGCTAGAGTGTACATTATCTGCGTAAGATCTGTATATGGACTTGAATCCACATGTAGCTAATCCTGGTAACAAGTGTTAGTGTACCCATGCATACACAAAAGGAATTTGCTTGTGTTTTTCACAGGTGTCACCAATATGCTGGAGAGGGTCTCCCCTCGAGTCATCATCCTTGACCCTCCTGAGAAGTTGGTCATTGAAACAAGTGCATCAGGAGGATATCAACGGTTTAACTGGTTTAGAAATGGAAGTTTGTTCAGTCCATCACCATCAGCCCTCTTCCATGTTGTCGTACCACGTGAGTTTCCAAACTTTTATGAAATCTTTGCTCGTGAGCCCACCACCACGGATGATCTGGGAGTGTATTACGCACAACTTCAGGTTGCCACTGGGCAAATACAAGCACTAGATGTCGATTTTGTTGTCACAAGATACGGTAAGGACCATAAGACCTCTATTTACCCATTTACTGCAGAAATCCTGTTCCAGTTGAAGGAATCAGGTTGCTAATGGCAAAGTGTCACATGCATGTGAAGCATGGCATTTCACATGCATACATTTAGCAACTGACACTCACTGGTAGCAGCAGTAGACTCTGATTGCGTCCACCAGCTTGTGCTTACAGCTCCCCCAATTAGTACACTTGTGTGTGATGTCATATACAGCCTATGATGGTTGAAACCAGCAATGGCAACCAATGGGAAGAGAAAAGCGCTCCCCAACCTTAGTGACTTTAAAGTGTCAACACATGATGGCAGTCATGGTGGTGTAGTCAGAATCTCTCTGTGCGACCCTAAGTGCCCAAACATTATAGAGACGCTATTCTAATTCTACCAGAAGTGAATGTTTATGGGGAATATTTTTTCTACTATATTATAATAAAGACTTAGAGACTAAAACGCTCTATAGCCTAGTTAGCTATAACTACGTATCTTAATCTCAGACCCACCAAACGGTAGCAGTTAGCACTGGTTACACTCCCCTTCATTGAATGCAGGTCAACCAGTAACCATGAATCTGACTGGTGATGTCACAGTGCTTGAGGGAGACTCTGTCAGTATCTCCTGCTTCTCCACTGGCAATCCTGTCCCCACTATTACGTGGTACATTGGGACCTCAGTGGCACCATTTCCACAGAATGATACAGTGAATTATTTGCAATTAACAATAACTGGATCTGTACCAAATGCAATGGTTAGCATCACAAATGGTGACATCACTTCACAACTCATGATAGAGAATGCAGCCTACCCAGCACATGAAGGGGAGTATACATGTGTGGGCCTCAACTCTAATAGAGAAGGAGACAACACCAACAATGCTACTATCAATGTGCAAGTGCGAGGTAAGCATATCAAAAGCCGCTCTGGTATTCTACTCATCCACCATACACCGTAAATAGATATCTTGTAGAGTCCCAATGGTCATTAGTTACATGTGTTGTGTCGCTTGTTCCAATACAGTTCCACCGGAGATACAGGTCACAGGGACTCTCACGAGGGTTGTGGTTGGAAACTCCACCACCCTCACCTGCATTGTCACACGAAGCAACCCCATGGGCAGCTACACCTACAGATGGGTACACAACAACTCCATGACTCTCAGTGAAACCAGCAGCATGCTGACTGTTACCATCACGACAGAATCAAACCTTGGTACTTACCGCTGTGAGGTGACCAACTCTGCTGGACTGAGTGGTAATGGTACAATCACCATTGAGTTGGGAGGTGAGTGTTGATAGTGACCTTCAATGAACCCTCACACTGAGTAGCAGATGCTCAGGAAATCACTAGGACACTATTCATTCAGTATAGATCCCTCACTGATTAGTAAGTTTCCTGGGACTTACAGATTTAACTTCTTGTGTCTAAATTGATTGTTTCTGTGACAGTTGTGCCAACGCCATCCACGCTTTTTTGGTTCATAATCATCTTGGGATTCCATTGGTTTACTTTGCATCATGTGGATAGCAAGTCAGGACTCTGTGATTGTGCATGTGGACATTAATATCTGATAGCACACATTGATGTGGTGGCTGAGGAGGTCAGCTGATGAGTGCATGCTTGCCAATGTCTGTGGGCTGATGACCACATGCAGGCTAATAATCCTGGTTCAATGACCACAGGGCTATAGCGGTTGGAAGGTTCCCAGCGCAGTTTTGTAATGGCAAATTGATAATCATGCATGAGTGAGGTATCTCTCACTGCACCCACAGAGCCACCCAGTGGGGTAATGGTACAACCAGATCCGGTGCCTCCAGTGGTCTTGAGCCAGTCTGTTGACCTGATGTGTACAGTCGCTGGGGACCCTCCCATTACTTACGCCTGGGTACTGACGGGGGAAGAAACCACTCACCTGAACTCTGACCCTATGAGTGGCAATTTTGCTCTCACTGTCGCACAAGTGGACCGGTATGGGGTCTACATCTGCATTGCCACCAATGACCTAGGTGTGGATGCAGCCAGTATCAACATCATCCAAGCCAGTAAGTCCATTACATAATAGTTAGACTAGGAATACGCAATACGCATTCCATATAAATAGGCATGGTTTCGTGGGCCAGTGCAGTAAGGTGCGAGGTTCAGTTGCGAGTGACCGAGATGGAAAGTGTCTCCTTGAGGAGGACGAATGCGTTAGCGAGGTTCTGCATCCCTTGCCTGACGCTAAGTTCCACGCTGAGTTCGCTCATTGTGGCAAACAGTTCTTAGCAGCAAGATTCATCATACTGCCACGTAGTTCACACCGCGGAGTGGTCGACCGGGGATAGCTAGCTCCAGCTCCATTGTATAGTGCCAGCAAAGGTTCACACTGCAGTGCCTACACGTGTGCACACGCCTCCAAAACGCATACCAGTAGTCTGGGGACGAGACCGCAGAAACCGCCCCCACACAATTTAAGTGTGACGGAAATTTAAGTGTGACAGATATTCATCTTACTTTTACTATACCGGTACTACTCCTATTATTGGGGTGTAATGTAAAATAATGTATATAACCTCACCGCTTGCAGGAAAGGCCTACAAAGATTCTGACTACATCATCGTGATCGCTATCATGCAGTGACCCAAACATACAATTTTGGAGCTGAAACTCACCTTGGTTGTGGATACAAGCGCTTCTATCCTGCCATCGGCCACCATTGCTTGAGTGCTCTCTTCGACTTTCATTGCCAGTACAGCTCTTATGAAAGGCCCACAGAGATTCTGACCACACAGCTATGATCGCTGTCATCCACTGACACTTACATGGCGAGACACGATGTGACTACACTGCACGATTAGTTGCCTCGCGCTAAGGTGCTCAGCAACAAGATATCTATGTGATTTATTAAACCTGAGGCCTGGGGCCTGTGTTGTAATGTCCCAGGTGCATGGTTTTTAATCATAATTCCTAGGATTCTTTTGCATGCATAGTTGAAAGCTAACTTGCTCACCATTTCACGGTAATGGTAAAGTTTATGGCAGTTTATGCTCACAGTGAACTGTAAGTCATGTTGACAATGTATTCATAGCTACATAGCACTGAGTCTTACACTGGATCAATAACAGAAAGCTTATTTTTTTGGTGAGCTCTTGGTACACATAATAAGGGATGCATGCATTTCCATGTTTAACAGATCCACATTAAAGTATAGTGTTTATCTTTGCAGACAGTTCTTCTTGTTCTCATTCGTCAGTACTTTTGCGTAGTTGTGGCTCTCCAGAAGTAGTGATTGTGGCTAGCCAGCAGCTAAGTGATTCAACATCGCTCTCCCCTCCTCTCTTCCCTCTTCTCTCCCTCCGATCGGCCTCCTCCTCTCCCTCCCCTCCCCACCTCCTCCCCTCCCGGCGATCCCCCTCCCCCTCTCTCTCCCCTCCCCATCGATCCCTCCTCCCCCTCTCCTCCCCTACCTTCCCTTTCCCCCTCTCCTCTCCTCCCCCTCTCCCTCCCCTCCTCAGTTTTGAATGTCACCACCTTCCCGGATGTCCTCTTTCAAAGTAATGGTGGGGTCCACAGCATTGTGGAGGGGTCTGTGATCTGGCTGTACTGCACTGCTGACTCAACAATTGCAACCCCCAGTATCACCTGGACCAAGGATGGAGAGACTCTTGTCAATGACCCTCCCCACATTCGCATCAGGAGCAGTAACAATACTTTGCTGTCTACTACCTCATCACTTGTGGTTGATAACTTTGGACTAGCTGATGATGGTACCTATCAGTGTCAAGCTAGTGATGGAACAGCAACTATGAGCAGCTCCACACTGTCTCTCACAGGTAGGCCAGGATAATTCCAGTACCAGCAGAGAGATCAGTCAGGACACTTGTCTGTAAGAATGCATGATCAATAACCATTAATAGCAGGAATTTCCCTCGTCCTTCACCACTGTAGCACTCCCATAAATGTGGGTGGGTTTCTGATGCCTTTATAATGCACTTACTCAGTATTGGCATGAATATAAACATCACAGTTACACATGCCACTGCACACACACATAATCTTTCCTTCACTGCAGCTTTTGGCTCAAGTACGAACACCTTGATTGTTGCAATGGATCCTGTTACAAGTGAAAGCGATTTCTTCCCACGTGACAACCGGACAGCAGTAACACTTGGTTCTACTACAAGTCAACAGTGTGTTGGTGGTCATGAAGGAGATACAGGCTTCGGGGGGTTCAGCCCTCCCTCAGTGGTGTGGGTTAGGAATGGAGAGCAACTGGTTGGTGGCGGTAGGATTACCGTCACTGAGAGCACAACCTCTGGTGGTCAGCGAAGGGTCAGTGACCTTCAAATCTCCAACTTTGGTTTCTCTGATGTCGGTGTGTACCAGTGTATCTTCACTGATGTGGACAGTGATTCTGAAGTGATCACTACCACACCTCTCAGACTGGACACAGGTTGGCGCTAGACTCCCAGTCATGGATACCATTTTCTTTCTGTCAACCAAATATCGTTCATGCACGTGTAGTGTCTTTCCAGGTCTTCCCTCCCCCTGCTTTTGCGCTGTAAGGTACAATAACTGGACGAGGAGGCCTTTAATGTCAGCCGGGGTGAAGTTTCTGATTGTTATACTGCATGTCAGAAGCTAGTCCATGAGGCGCCTATAGCTAAGGCGGCTCATGTGCTCCTGCTACCGAATTGTCCTGAGTAAGTGCCCATCCCCATACAAGCACCCACTCTCCAGTATTGTGTGCTCCTCTTACTGCCCACCCGCTGTGCTGTTTGTACTGCCCACCCGCTGTGCTGTTTGTACTGCCCACCCACTGTGCTGTTCACTGCGGTTCATGGTAGTACATATGTATGCAGTGGCACATCATGTTCTTGACTTGATTTGACTACCCCTTGAGGGGTTTACCACGATGGTGGCTAACGAGGGCCTGGAGAAGGCAGAGCCTATTGAACCAGGTCCCTTTGGGACCGACGGCTTTACATCCCCTCTGAAGGATGCGGTATAAACTATTTCAGGTGAAGAACACACCTACTCATTTTTTAGGGTAGAGCTGAGTCAACTCCTTGGAGAAAGAAAATCTCCTATGGCAATGGTTGGATTCGAACCTGCAACCTTTCGATTAGCAGTCGGAAGATTGCTTGATTGAATTTCTGATTATGACCTTTGGATTCTAGCACACAAATGATGTGGTGGATCTGTTAGACATGTGGTGGTGCACTAGCCAGTCAGAGAGGCAGAGGGCTTCCAGGAGGGTGGAACTCCATGCAATTCTGGGATGTATAGAGACAGACTGCACACTCGAACTCCCCACCCACCACATGTAGAAGATTGAACCAAAATAAATTCATGTGCTTAGCTATAGCTTATGTTGCTTTGATTAGGGAGTGTGTCTTCTGTCATGTGACGAGAGCTTCACTGAAGGCTAGTGCTAGTGTTGTTGGTACATGTGTTCTTGGTCCTTTTATGGGAAAGTTTGTAACCTAGAGCTAATACTATACCGCCAGTTGCCACCAGCATATTGCCAGTAATAGTGGAGTGCAGACATTATAAGCTACGTAGCTACCTGGAATCCATCCATAATAAAGTGATAAGGAAAGCTATATCCACCATTATGAACAGAGATTTGCCGACCCATCAGGTAGCGCATGTAGCTATTAAGTAAGATCTGTTTATAGACTTGAACAAGTATAGCCATGCATACGAATCGAAAATGCTTGTGTCTTCACAGGTGTCACCAATGTGCTGGAGAGGGTCTCCCAACCAGTCATCGTCCTTGACCCTCCTGAGAAGTTGGTCATTGAAACAAGAGCATCAGGAGGATATCAACGGTTTAACTGGCTTAGAAATGGAAGTTTATACAGTCCATCACCATCAGCCCCCTTCTATGTTGTCGTACCAGATGAGTTTGCAAACTTTTTTGAAGTCTTTTCTCGTGAGCCCACCACCATGGATGACCTGGGAGTGTATGAGGCAGACCTTCAGCTTGCATCTGGGCAACCAATAGTACAAAATGTAGAATTTGTTGTCACAAGATATGGTAAGGACCATAAGATCTCTATTTACCAATTTACTTAAGAACTCCTGTTCCAAGTGAAGGAATCAGTTTGCTAATGGCAAAGTGTCACATGCATGAAGCATGGGCACGCCACATGCATGGTGCAAATCAATTTAGTATAGTACATGTGTGTGATGTCACATACAGCCTACAACAGTTGAAAAGAGCAATGGTGGCCAACAGGTAGACTCACAAAGTCCAGTGATGCAGTGTCAATGCATGATGGCAGTCATGGAGGTGTAGTCAGAATCTCTGTGTGTGACCCTAAGCATAAGAGACATTATTCCGCTACCAGGTTGTAATATTTATGGGGACAATTTTTGTGCACTACCAGGAGTGTAGTAAGGATAAACATCAACTCAGACCAACCAACAGTTGTAGCACAGATCACTTTTGGCGTGGCAAATTTGTTAATAAATCATGCTCTCATATTGTTGGTGACTGCTCCACTCTCCTTCAGCTGCACCAATAACCGTGAATCTGACTGGTGATGTCTCAGTGCTTGAGGGAGACTCTGTCAGTATCTCCTGCTTCTCCACTGGCAATCCTGTCCCCACTATTACGTGGTACCTTGGAACCTCAGTGGCACCATTTCCACAGAGAGATACAATTAATGATTTGCAATTCACAATAACTGGATCTCAAGAAACTTTAATGGTTAGCATCACAAATGGTGACATCACTTCAGAGCTCATGATAGAGAATGCAACCTACCCAGCACATGAAGGGGAATACACATGTGTAGGCTTCAACTCTAACAGAGAAGGAGAGAGCACCAACAATGCTACTATCAATGTCCAAGTGCAAGGTAAGCATATAAAAGCCGCTCAGGTATTCTACTCATCCACCATACACAGTAAATGGATATCTTGTAGAGTCCCAATGGTCATTAGTTACATGTGTTGTGTTGTGCTGTTTGTTCCAATACAGTTCCACCGGAGGTACAGGTCACAGCGACTCTCACGAGGGTTGTGGTTGGAAACTCCACCACCCTCACCTGCACTGTCACACGAAGCAACCCCATGGGCAGCTACACCTACAGATGGGTACACAACAACTCCATCACTCTCACCGGTGAAACTAGTAGCATGCTGACTGTTACCATCATGGCAGAATCAAACCTTGGTACTTACCGCTGCGAGGTGACCAACTCTGCTGGACTGAGTGGTAATGATGCAATCACCATTGAACTTGGAGGTGAGTGTTGGTATTGACCTTCCATTAACCCTCACACTGAGTAGCAGATGCTCAGGCAATCACTAGATTGCACTATTAAGTTAATAGGACGCTATTCATTCAGTATAGACTCCTCACTGATTAGTAAGTTTCCTGGGACTTACAGATTTAACTTATTGTGTCTAAATGGGGGAAGAAACCACTCGCCTGAACCCTGACCCTATGAGTGGCAATTTCACTCTCAGTACCACACAAGTGGACCAGTATATCTGCATTGCCACCAATGACCTAGGTGTGGATGCAGCCAGTATCAACATCATCCAAGCTAGTAAGTCCATTATACATATTAGTTGGACACTGAATCCAAGATATGTATATAAACCTGAGGCCCTGCGTTATGGTGTGCAGGGGTTTAATCACGTACATGCCAGAGGATGAGGTTTCTAACTTGTATAGAATACAGTAACAATGGAGACAGCATTTGAGTATGCCGACATGTGGCGTGGTGTGGCCACAATGTATATTGTAGCTACCAAAGTTGTACACTATAAGCCTCCAACAGCAGAATTATAGCAATGACCATACTTTGTGTTTCTGAGTGTAGTGTGTTTGTAGCAATAGGTCACATACGCATTGTGCTGTAGTCATTGTGTGGATCTCAGTGCCTTTTACGTGTATATGAAGCTTCAACTGACCAATGATGTTGTAATGTTTAATTGAGCTCTAAATTAGATGCTTGTGTGAAAGTGTTTCTCCTACCTCTCCCATGTAGCCATACCTGTGACCTCACCTAACCAAACTGTAAATATTACAGTTGGTAGTCCTCTGATTCTAATGGTGGACATCACTGGATTCAACTTGCCACTGTCTAGCATCACGTGGATGGAGGATGGACAGGTGGTAATGAACAACACCAATAATATCGTCATCACCCACGGCAGCTTTGAAACTCCCCCTACCACATCCACCCTGGTTCGTGACTCCATCGAGTCACCCATGGACAATGGTACTTATGAGGTCATGGTGGTGAACCCAGCTGGAGATGCCACGTCAACGTTTACCATTACCGTGAATGGTGAGCAAGTTAGCTTTCAACTATGCATGCAAAAGAGTCGAAGAGTGTCCTAGGAATTATTACAGTTTTAATATTTGAAATCATCATGGATGAGGCCTTAAAAATCTCCTAATTTGGACAAATCCATCTGGGTTGATTTGTTTGTTTTTCCACAGCCCCATCCGAGATCTTATCCCCTCTGGACCCTACTGCAATATCAGTTAATGAAACAGACCCAGTGAATCTCACATGTACTGCCAGAGGATTCCCAGCTGTGGACATCACATGGTGGTACCAGAGCACTACTCAACTCATGGACTCAGATCTTAGACTCAGTATACAGTCAATGACAGTGGAGAGTAACGACGGTTTTCTTGATACGACCTCTACTCTCACAATACCATCAGTGGACAGGGCTGATGCAGGAAACTATAGCTGTGTTGCTTCAAACACAGTGTTTGGTAGTCCAGTGCAAGATCTGCAGCAGTTTATGCTCACAGTGAACTGTAAGTGTCTTATTTGCATGTTGACAATGTATTCGTAGCTACATATCACTGTTAGCTACATGCAGTCTTACACTGGATCAATAACAGAAAGCTTATATGTGATCATTTTTTGGTGAGCCCTTGGTATACATAATAAGGGGTGCATGCATTTTCATGTTTAAATTAACAGATACACATTATAGTTTGGTGTTTAGCTTTGCAGACAGTTCTTCTTGTAACTTGTTCCTCATTCCTCAGTAGTTGTGGCTCTCCAGAAGTAGTGATTGTGGCTAGCCAGCAGCTAAGTGACAGCAACATTGCTCTTCCCTCCTCTCTTCCCTCTTCTCTCCCTCCCCTCGGCCTCGGCCTCCTCCTCTCCCTCCCCACCCCCTCCCCTTCCCCCTCCGCCTCCCCCTCCCCTCCCGGCAATCCCCCTCCCCCTCTCCCTCTCCCTCTCCCTCCCCCTCCCCCTCCCCCTCCATCCCTCTCCCTCCCCTTCTCCCCTTCTCCCCCTCTCCCTCCCCTACCTTCTCTTTCCCCCTCTCCCTCCCCCTCCTCTCCTCTCCCTCCTCCATACTCCTCAGTTTTGAATGTCACCACCTTCCCGGATGTCCTCTTCCAAAACAGTGGTGTGGTCCACATAATTGTGGAGGAGTCTGTGATCTGGCTGTACTGCACTGCTGACTCAACAACTGCAACTCCCAGTATCACCTGGACCAAGGATGGAGTGATGCTTGTCAATGACCCTCCACACATTCGCATCATGAGCAATAACGATACTTTGCTGTCTACTACCTCATCACTTGTTGTTGATAACTTTGGGCTAGCTGATGATGGTAGCTACATGTGTCAAGCTAGTGATGGAACAGCAGTTGTGAGCAGCTCTGCACTGTCTCTCACAGGTAGGCCAGGATAATTCCAGTACCAGCAGAGAGATCAGTCAGGACACTTGTCTGTAAGGATGCATGATCAATACCTTGCTCTTCACTGCACCACTATAGCACTCCCATAAATGTGGGTGGGTTTCTGATGCCTTTATAATGCACTTACTCAGTATTGGCATGAATATAAACATCACAATTACACATGCCACTGCACACACACAATCTTTCCTTCACTGCAGCTTTTGGCTCAAGTACGAACACCTTGAGGGTTGTGACAGATCCTGTTACAAGTGAAAGCGATTTCTCCCCACTTGACAACCGGACAGCGGTATCACTTGGTTCTACTATAGGTCCACCATTGTTGCGGTGTGTTGGTAGTCATGGGGGGAGAACAGGAGCCTTTGGGTTGCCTGTTCCTACCTCAGTGGTGTGGGTTAGGAATGGAGAGCAACTGGTTGATGGTGGCAGGATTACCATCACTGAGAATTCGCCCTTTAGTGTGAGAAGACAGAGTGACCTTCAAATTTCCAACTTTGGTCCCTCTGATGTTGGTGTGTACCAGTGTATCTTCACTGTTGGGTACAGTGAAGTGATCACTACCACACCTCTCAGACTGGACACAGGTTGGTGCTAGACTCTCAGAAATGTGTAGTCAAGGATATCATTGTATGACCTTTGGGTTCTACGTAGCACACAAATGATGTGGCAGATAATCTATTAGAAGGGTGGTGTGCAGATGTTAGGTTCTGGATGCCACCCCGATCACTTGATCGGTGATGTCACATTGGGAAAATGCCAATTAAGCCTGGTGCCATTTCTCATCCCAGTTCTGCAGTGCAAGAATATTAAAAAAAAATCTTCAGCGGTGAAAATGCTCTTGGAATAAATTTTGCTGCTATCTGTCATGCAAGGGAAAGCACTGCATATTCAGGAGAATTATTCATTGCTACCCACCCTCATTCCTTGTAGAATAGCTGCATTAGATATTTGATATGCAAGCCTGCATGGCTAACTACTTGGTCAGAGGGCTTCCAGGAGGGAGGGAGCTCAATGCAACTCTGGGAAGTAGCTATAGACTAGGGACAGACTGCACACTCCGCTTTGGCAACTTCCCACCCACCACAGGAGATTGAACCAACTTACTTTAAATGTTGCTTCTCTTCTGAGTAAGCATATCCTCAGAGCCTCACTGAAGGCAAAACAAGAAGGCAAAATAAGTAAGAGACCAATGGCCGTACCACTTGTAGTGCAGTAATCGTGCTACTTACAATCTAATGTTGCTGGTATGCAGGCAGCATGTGTACTTCGACTATAGTTCATAATCTAGAGCTAATACTATACTGCCAGTTGCCATCAGTGATTCAAACATGTTGCCATGCAGTGCAGACATGCCTAGAATACATTCAGAAACAATTTGTGATAGTGAAAGCTATAGCCAATACTGTTTGCACTAACAGAGGTTTGCCGACCCATAGCACATGTATACATGGTATCATCCGCGTAAGATCTGTATATGCCATGGACTTGAATCCACGTGCCCCATGCATACACAAAAGGAATTTGCTTGTGTTTTCACAGGTGTCACCAATATGGTGGAGAGGGTCTCCCCACCAGTCATCGTCCTTGACCCTCCTGAGAAGCTGGTCATTGAAACAAGAGCATCAGGAGGATATCAACGGTTTAACTGGTACAGAAATGGAAGTTTGTTCAGTCCATCACCATCAGCCCGCTTCCATGTTGTCGTACCACGTGAGTTTCCAAACTTTTATGAAATCTTTGCTCGTGAGCCCACCACCACGGATGACCTGGGAGTGTATCAGGCAGACCTTCAGCTTGCACCTGGGCAAACACAAGCACAAGGAGCAGAATTTGTTGTCACAAGATACGGTGAGACCTCTATTTACCAATTTACTTCAGAACTCCTCCTCCAATTTAAGGAATCAGTTCAGATTGCTAATGGAAAAGTGTCATATGCATGCCCCCCATGCAAATGAAGTACACAGACATTTAGTAGTACATGTGTGTGATGTCACATACAACCTACGACATTTGAAACGAGCAATGGTGGCCAACAGGAAGAGAAAACACTCACAAGCAACATATGATGGCAGTCATGGAGGTGTATAGTCAGAATCTCATACTGTTCCACTACCAGGTGTGTAATATTTATGGGGACTATTTTCTCCACTACAAGGAGTGTAATAAAGATTGACTCAGACTAAGCATTGTACAGTAACGGCCATAGCTGTGGCTAGTTAGGTAATCTCAGACCCACCAAACCTTAGCAGTTAGCACAGATCACTTTTGGCGTGGCAAATTTGTGCTCTCATATTGTTAGTGACTCTTTTACACTCCCCTTCAGTTGCGCCAGTAACCATGAATCTGACTGGTGATGTCTCAGTGCTTGAGGGAGACTGTCAGTATCTCCTGCTTCTCCACTGGCAATCCTGTCCCCACCATTACGTGGTACCTTGGGACCTCAGTGGCACCATTTCCACAGAGTGATACAATTAATGATTTGCAAGCAGTGGTAACTGGATCTGGGCCAAGTATAACGATTAGCATCACAAATGGTGACATCACTTCAGAGCTCATGATAGAGAATGCAACCTACCCAGCACATGAAGGGGAGTATACATGTGTGGGCCTCAACTCTAATAGAGAAGGAGAGAGCACCAACAATGCTACTATCAATGTGCAAGTGCGAGGTAAGCATATCAAGAATTACAAATTCTATTACACCATACAAGTAAATAGATATCTTGTGGAGTCCCAATGGTCATTAACCTCGCCCATGCAGGGGCGAGGTTCTAGTACTCATTATGTGTGTGTGTGTGTGTGTGTGTGTCTGTCTGTTACCATTCTAGCGGGCGCTGCGGGTACTTGACAAGCGAGACCAAGGTATCAAAAGAAAGCGCTCGACATAAGGAACTAAATCATAGAGTCGGTAGACTCTATATGTACTCTATATGTAGGGATACGACGTACACGCAATATATTATGCTAATACAAATAAATCTCTCCAAATCTCAGAAACGGTACACTTATAAGCCTTTATAACCACATACCGTTCATCTTCGAGTGTTTTCATGACCAACAACTCAGGGCCATTAAGGAATGGGACCAGCAGTTTGGATGCTATATTTGGGCCGAGTTCAGGTCAACATTTCAAGGAGTGAAAATGTATTTGAAACTTTTCATCACTACTGCTTGTAGCTCCACCCTTTATGTTTACAGTGACGTCACTTTTAGCCCCGCCCACTCAATTAGTTGGCTGCACAAGCCCCGCCTTCTACTTATACTAATACACTAAACGCGTCATGCGGAATTCTAGCGAGCAAAATCACCGGATTGTTCCTGGACCAGGATGGGCTCTCGTGGCACCTTCGTGCTTTGCACTTCAAGTTCCATATGTACGAGGATCGATGCTGCAGAGAGATGTTTTGTCCGGTGAAGGGGGGGGGGGGGGGGGGGGGCCTGAACCGGTGGAGCACCTGGAGTCGCAATATCAGCTGGTGGACCGATGGGACGAGTCGCTCCGGATGTCTCTTCACAACTGACACGAGGGTTTTTTTGCTGGCTGCTCATCATCATCTGATTGATTATCATCAGCCTCACTGTTACTCTTGCTGCATTCGAATACCGTCAGTTGCCTCACTTGCCAGACCTTCATAGCCAGTCGCGTGGTGATTCTAATTATACAGAACGTATAGATAGAAATATTAGGCGCCACTCCTAGGCCGGCCATCGCCTCGCGCCGGAGCTATACTGTTTCCGTACGTTTGCTGTTTGCCTGGCTCGGTGGCATTCACACTGGCTGGGTGCTCTGCACTTTAATACATGTAAGTTGCCATTCTGATTGCCCGGGCCTAGCTACGCCACTGGAGCCTGAATCTGAAGCCTTGCTGAGAAAGAAACAAAACAGAGTGTCTATGGCAAGCAAGAGAGCCTTAGATATCTCACTGGAAACTGCAATTGCAAATTTTCATTCAAAGGCCAAGTTTGGTCCTGATTTTGTTTGCACCTGTTGTCATCGTATGATGTACAGAAAGAGTGTTGTTCCTTGTAATACAGATAAGTATACTAAGGCTAGTGTAGAAGTAATTGAAAAGGTCTTTGCTAAAGAATTTAAACATGTTTGTTGTGATGGTAGGCAGTGGGTGTGTACAACATGTGATGGAGCATTGAAAAGAGGTAACATCCCCGTTCAAGCCAAGGCTAATGGTTTATGCCTACAGCCAATACCACCTGAGCTAAATGGAGTTGAGATTAGTGTCACTGCGTGTTCCTTTTATGAACATAGTGGCTTTACCTACTGGTAAGCAGCGTTGTATCCATGGCCCAGCTGTGAATGTCCCATCAAAGCTTGATAGCATACCGTATTTCCGCGAATAGACGCCGCGGCGTTTATTTATTTCGTTGTTCAGTTTGGTGCGGCTACTATTCGAGGGCGGCGTTTATTCGAGGGCGGCGTTTATTACTTTGGGCAGTATGACCGTGCCCCGTACACAGCATCCCTAGCTAGCTCACCGTCGACAAGCTGGTATGGCTCATACAAGAAACACAACACAACAACTCACAACGGGCAAGATTCGGCAAGTGCCGTCCGCAGATTGAGCACTGAGTAGCCGTCGCTTTGCGACAAAGCGATACACACGGGACGAAAACGATGGTGAAGAAGATGCCTTCGCGGGATGGCAACGAGCTCGAGGACCCAGGCTGTCTTCTACGACAGTTGGAAGACGCCGCGCCAGTAGTACGAAGTGTCACGTCATTATACTTCACGCAAATGCAAATCCGCCGCGGCGTTTATTCGAGGGCGGCGTTTATTTCACTCAGCGCCTCCAATTGTGCGGCGTTAATTCGAGGGCGGCGTCTATTCGAGGGCGGCGTCTATTCGCGGAAATACGGTATGTACAATGTTACCACGTTTGCCATCTCAAAGTGAGCTAGACTAGTTGCTTTAAAGTTCAAGTGAAAGCTCTCCTACAAAGGTCATTACATGTATGATTATGTTACTCCAGAAAACATGATGAATGCTTTGAGGTGGTTGAAGGCCAACAACCCTTTGTATGCTGATGTAGTCATAAATGATGATTGCCGCTAGATCAGTCTCTTGATAACAATGAGGACTTATGTTCAAGCTTACTACAGCAGCCTGATGTAATTGATGAACCTATGGACAGCGATAGCTCAGCCAAACAGCCTCCTAAGCAAGCTCATACACGTAATACTGATGACATTACCACAGCGTTTGATGCACTCAAAGTAGCAGCTGCGGAGATTGGGTTTAGGATTCATGAAGTACCCCGTGATGGGGATTGCCTGTTCAGTGCTATTGCCTACCAGCTACACTCTATTGGCTTACAGAATATTGATGCTCAAACACTGCGGAAGATGGTAGTGAACTATCTAAGAGACAATCCTTTTGTTGATAATGTCCATTATAGTGAGTTCCTACCTGAGCCTGTAGCATGTGACAAGCCTATAATGCTGATACCGAGGCCTCTAGTGCTGAGGATGCCCGCATTGCTGCACTAGATAACCCCGCAGTCTGGGCCCAGCAGAGGTGGGAAAGATACCTCCAGAGATTGAGCAATGATACGTGGGGTGACAACATTGCACTCCAGGGAATTGGTAACATGTTGAATGTTACTGTCCATGTACTAAGCTCAGGAAACCCTACTTTGACCCCTGTCACCAATCCTAGTCAAAACAATGTGTACATTGGGTCGGTATTGCAATACCACTTTGTTGGGCTTGACAAATTACCAGTCCCTAATGACACTAATGAAAGTAGTGATGCAGCAAGTGGTGATAACCTTGATGATGCCACAATAGAGGAGGGAGATCAGCATACCAGGCAAATTACAGGTGGTCCCAGAGGGAGCATGTTGACTATTCAGAAGCTGATGCACAGGTGTTGTCTGTAGCACCGCTGAAGATCAAAGGCCATTAGATATAATGACTGATGCTACTTTTGAAGCAATGTGCAACCCTGATAAGTTCTGCTTTGGTACTGGAACAGTTAGCTCAGCAAGGCCCAGAAACTTAACACGAAGGAAGTATTTCAATCAGCGTCTACTGGATGTCGATGGTCGATTTGCTAAAGACCTAGAGTATCTGTTTGTAGCTCAGTACATTGTTGAGCGTAAACAAATCCAGGATGATGGCAACAATTTTGTGTGGAGGCAAAAGCCATCTGGGCGGTTTACTGCTGGTCAAATGTAATTCGTCTGTTATGTATACTCCAACACACAGCTCCACCCAATATCACAGAGTACCCAAGTGACCTGGTAGTTGTGTCAGGGGCCACCATCACATTCTTATGCACACCTTGGGCAGACCCAGAGCCTACGGTGGAGTGGAGATTTGGAGAAGAGGTCATCACTGGAGGAAGATATAGTGTGTCTCCCTCTGGAGCTCTTACTGTCGGCATTGTCACTTTGGACGATGCAGGAGTGTACATGTGTAATGTGTCCAACACGTATGGGTGGGAGGCTGCTTTTGCTGAGCTAACTGTGCAAGGTAGGCTGAGATATTAGAAGCGGTGCACATACTCAGCAATTATAGTGATGAATGTGTTCCCTGTTTGTAGTTCCTCCAACAGTCACGGCAGTGGGCGGGGGAACAGCAGTGGGAGTTGCCACAAGAAGCACCACCCTCTCCTTCGCCATCTCCCATGACTTCCCACCAGTTCAACTAGAAGACATCCAGTGGAGCTACGTGAATGCAACCACACACCAGATACTTAACGTCACAGATATAAGCAATACCAGTTCACAGTTCTCCCTCTCAGATGATCTGCGCTCCCTGACTATCACAAGCATCCACCTCTTTGACAGCGGAGTCTACACACTTTCTGCTGTCAATCCCGCTGGCTACCACAGTGCAGCCATCAACCTCATCATCCATGGTGAGCTGAAGGTCGCAGATTGTTCCCGTCCATCAAACTAATATGTGATGACTAACCGAACTCTATACCTCCAGTACAACCAATCCTCCATGACACATTACCAGGCTCCTTCTCTCGTGAAGAGGGAGAGAGTATCTCCTTCAACTGCACAGCAGATGGTATCCCCCTTCCCTCCATCGTCTGGATCTTCAGTGGCACCCTACTCCAGGCAACCCTCAACCCACGCTTCCACCTGGACCAGCAGCTACTCTCAGGGGAACCTTTTCGTAGCCATATCCCCCAGGCTCTGCGGAGCACTCTCACCATCAGCAATCTCCGGCCCTCAGACTCCGGAAATTACAGCTGCAGGGGGGATAATGGGGCTGGGCAGCCAGCTGTGCTGACACTGTCATTCAGACTTACTGTCAACAAATGTGAGAAAAAATAGACTCCACAAAGTTTCTATGGCAACGATTAATACCCATTACCAAAAGCCTGGATGCACCTCACATTTAATGCAATTGAGTTGTAGCATTTTCCTAACGATGTTCATGCAAATTTGGATTTAGCATAAGTATTACGGGAATATTTTGTGGCACCAATTAAAACTCAGACATTGCACAGTTCTAATCTGAGATGCCTGCATGTATCTGCATGGTAACAAATTGTTGTCATCATCAGTATTTGCAGGAAATGGTCGGAATACCATTGTACATAGTAAGATTATATGGGCAGCTGTTATTGTACTGCTAATGTGTTGGAATCCTTTTGTACCTAACAGTGCCCCTAGACTGCTGTGCATCAAATCCCTGCCACAATGGCGGTACATGCGAACAACTGGAGCTCTCCTGCCTGTGCGTGTGCGCTGAACACTGGAGAGGAAGGAACTGTACACAACGTGAGACAGTAGTATAAATAAACCCCACATCTTCACACTCTACTCCCCCCCCCCCCCCCCCACTCTCCCTCCCTGAACAGCTGTAATCCTGGACCAAGCTGCTGAGATCCAGGCTGGTCCACAGAACACGTTCCAGAAACTCTACAGTACAGTCAACCTCAACTGTATTGCCACAGGAACCCCAGAGCCCTCCATCACCTGGTACAAGGATGGCACTCGCCTTCCAAACCAGCAACTACCGTTCCTTCTCATCCCAGAGCTACAACTCCAGCACCGTGGGCTATACCATTGTGAAGCATCCAATCAGATTCGCTTTGAAAGTGATCCTGAAATCTTGCACCCAAGGATGGCTATTTCCAACAAAGTAGTGGTGAATATTGAAGGTGAGTGCCATGCCCCTCATGAAATCAGAAGGAGATTGGCCAGCACTTGGGGGGTCTCTCACCAAACACCACCCGATTGAGATAGATGGATAGATATACAGATAATTATGTGTAAGGATAGATAGATAGATAGATAGATAGATAGATAAAACCTGGATAGCTATCCTACATACACAGAATATGCATGTAGCAACTTTATAGCACAAGTTTCTGGGGGACCAGTCGAAGTTGTGATGGAAGAGCAAGTGGCTACTCTCAAATCAACTTTGCTGTACTTATTGTGATTGTTCTGTTGCTGTTACAGGGTTGCTCCAGTACAAAGCCTTCCTTAGGCAGGCTGAATTTAGTGGGCGCCGTCGTCGCCAAACCACACCCTCTGAGGACTTGAACCTGCTCATACTAACAGTGAGCTGGCTGCTATTACAGTCAAACCTCCGAACAAAGGACACTTTGGGAACAATGTTTTTTGTCCTATGTAGAGAGGTTGTCCTCTTCTCGGAGGTTTTAGAACCATAGGCAAACCAATTATTTGGGACCTTGAAAAGCGTCCTTTGCAGAGAGGTTTAATATATTGTGTCCGTATCTCGGAGGGTCCACTATCGGAGGTTTGACTGTATAGCTTTGCATGCTTTTACCCACAATTTTGCCAACAGATCAACAACTATCTAGCAGGGAGTCAGCTCACCCAAAATGCCACTGTCTACTCTCTAGAGGTACAAGGAGGCAGCAGGTAATGAGATGGGGGGGGGGGGGGGGGGGGGGGGGGGGGGGGGGGGGGTTGACTTTCAGGTTTTACTTTTTCTGATGTGTGTAATTTCACATAGGAAAGTTTCACTTGGTAACCTGAAAGTCGAGCTATTATGTGTATGATCCTCAAGGCCGGGCATCTAGCAATGAGAAAGGTTTAGGGTTTAATTTAAATGCATACACCAGCTCTGGTCAGGTTCCAGTGTTGATCACAGTGCTGTCGGAAGAAGAAGGCAACCCAGAACTGAGGATGAGCCTTGATGACCGGCTCTCCTCCCTAGCAGATGAACTACCACAGCACAATATCACCTTCTCACAAGTGCAGAGATTTGGTATATATCTCTCCCTCTCTCTCTCTCTCTCTCTCTCTCTCTGTGTGTGTGTGTGTGTGTGTGTGTGCGTGTGCGTGTGCGTGTGTGTATGTATGTGTGTGTGTGTTGGAGCATAAGCTAGCTGGTAGGATTGTGTTTAATTACCAGATATGTACCTATCCACACATTAGTTATGATTCCGTGAGCTAACTCATAATATGAAAAGTGTGTTCCCTGTCCCCTTATTTGGAATTGAAGTCAAGAAACACACGTGTACACACACCACCACATCCCACACATATATGCACAGATGGTTGTCCAGGTGAAGAGACAGTGATCCCTTCTCAACAACCAGGTGGGATAGACATCCAATTGCAATGGGCAGAGAGTGACATTGGAGTGAGACTGACAATTGAGTGCCCCTGTGGAAACTTCAGTTTGACGGGTGGGGCCAGGGTGAATGCCTCGCGGTACTGTGGAGGGGACTTTGCAGAGGGTGCACGGTGGGAAGCACCACAAGACATGGCTTGCAACTTTACTGACACTGCCAGAAGACTCTGCCAAGTTATTGATGTAAGAGGAGTGAGAAATACATATGAAGGATTCAACTTGTGTTGTTTATCTTATGGCCATCTGAATGAATCCTCATGTATCTCCCCACCCCCCGTCTCCGTAATGTCTCCCAGATTGAGGATACAGGTGAAGCGGTAATGATACTTGAAGAGATTACGGAGGTGGAGGAGGATATTGGGGTGCTTGAGATCACCATTACCACCACTCTCCTTGAAGAGTTTACCATGGATGTTGCACGAGCACAGGACAGAAATGTAATTGAAGATGACCAGAAGAATACATAAAGGGTAGTCGTTCCCGTAGGTCATTAGGTGTTGTGACTCTATTAATCATATTGAAGTGGAGTGTCGATTATCATTTTTCTGATCAGGGAGGTATCTTTGGTGCAAAGTTTCTATACTGCAGGGTACAGGGCTTGTATTTATAAAATGTCTCGAAGGTTACTGCATCTAGTAATTAATGGTGACTAAGTTGTGGTTACATATATACATGCAGTTTTTGAATCTTTGATCCCCATCACAGACAGCTGTTGTGTCTACTAAAGTGGTAGCTACCATTTTAAAACAATGTTCTATCCATGCTCGGTCCTGATGTTTCTAATTTTATAGGCCAGCCTCCTTTGTCACCGTGCATCCATGCATTTACTTTTTCACTATATAGCTGACAGAGAATTTGCTGATGGTGGTGGACAACCTCCTAGATGTGGAACCAGAGCAGCTGCAGCAAAGCCAGCAGGTGTCAAACACATCTGCAAGGTCAGTAGCTATCTGCATGGTAGTAAATGTACTGCAAATATCATGATTTGTTGGCCGTGATGGTATTGGGCAAAACTTACGTAACTGAAAGTAATGTCTGCCATTTGCTGTTGTATTATTAGAGAAGGTGGATATAGTATGTTCTCCAAGGATGGTTGTGAGAACTGTTGGTTTAATGGTTCAATACGAATTGAAGAATTCATGCACAGTGACCTAGGAAATATACCAGAACGTGGTTGTTGTACGAAGTGACCTAGGAGGTATATGACATCATTGCACTGACGCTTTTCTGCCACCCAGAATCCTTGAGACAGTGCAGGTAGTGACAGCGGCCATTCCCATTCCTGAGAACCAGACTCGTGTGGTGATTCCTCTGAGATCGTTTGCAGTGTCAGTGCAGGAGGTACAGCCAGCAGACTTTGAGGGACAGACTTTCAGTGCCGTCCTTGGTTCTACATTTGAATTTGATGAAGAAGAGCGGATTAATGTGGATTCCCTTGTGCTTGAGAAGCGTGATGAGGCAACAGCATCCATCAGCATCCCTTCTGGCATCTTCATGAGCCTGCCACTGAGCATGGTGCAGAACAGGACCACTCGCATTACACACTCCGTGTTCCTGACAGACTTGCTGTTCCTAAGAAGGGAGAGGGAGATGGATTCCCAGCAGCTAGAAGTGGGCAGCATTATAATTTCGGCCGCCATCACAGGGAACATGACTGTCAGTGGGCTGGACCCTCCCATCATGATGGTGTTTGCCAAGAGCCCAGTAAGTGGCGTGAGCATGCGAGGACATACAGTGTATTAGCTTATCAGTATGGAGTTTATTTGCCCACTGCATGTTGTGTTCTTACAGGAAGTGGAAAATGGCTCAGACACATCCTGCAACTTCTGGGACCCAACAGCAGACAGTAGGTTGTGTAATGGACCTTGGTTGCGTGATTGATTATACCACATGTTGAACAAATCCACTGTACAGGTGGTTTTGGTGACTGGTCCACACGAGGGTGCATCCTGGTGAATGAGACGGAAGATGAGGCAATGTGCGAGTGTGATCACCTCACCAACTTCGCTATCCTGCTGGTGTGATGAGATAATTAACGAATTACTGTAAGGAAGGCAATAGCTACCACTTTTCTTCCTTCCTCCTCCACCAGGATGTGGCACCAAAAAGGGGGGCAATAGATGACACACCTCCAGCCCTCAGAAAGACTCTGGAGGCATTCTCCTATGTTGGAGCTGTGGTGTCCATTCTCTGTCTTGTCCTCACGATCCTCACATACATTTGCTCAAAGTGAGACCCTCTCCCAGGCAGAAATATTACTATGGCAAATTTAATAAATCCTGCAGTATACATAACAACTGCACTCTTCTACTCTATGCACCTCAGAAAGTTGCGTTCTTCAGAGGCGGGACAGTTACTGATCCAACTCTGTGTTGGTTTCCTTGGCATCTATGTGATGTTCATCGTTGCCTTCTACTCCACACCTGTCACTACTCTCTGTGTGATTTCAGGAGCACTTGTGCAGTATTTCATACTTGCTACCTTCCTCATCATGGCAGGGGAATCAATCAACCTCTATATGAAGCTGGTGGTTGTGTTAGGAGCCAAAATTGAGAGCTATGTTCTCAAAGTAGCCATCGTTGCATGGGGTAAGTTCTAGTACTAGGATTTCATGTATTTGTTTGGCTCTTTGACAGCAAGTTGATTCCCTTCCACCATGTCCATGTACTTCCACACAGTACTTCCCATCTTCATAGTTGCTTTCACACTGGCTCCCAACTATCGTAACTACATTGGAATCAATTTGTAAGTTGTCTGTATGCACGCATGAGGTTGATGTGTACAGTGATAGTGATAGCCATTTTTGCTTGACAATTCTAAGTGATGTAACCATTGTAACATGTTTATCAGAAGAGAAGATAGATTTCCTAAGAGATGACTAGGTGGACCTCTAGAATGTATGGAATGTATGAGTATGCAGCAGTGGCGTAGCCAGGATACTGAAGTTGCCCGGGCACAGCAAGGAGGGTACAGAGGCGCGTAGCGCCGATCAGTCCGCGCAAAGCGTGGAAAAATGTTTTCAGAGGAGAGTACACTATACGAGTAGTGGCAATCAGTCCGAGAGAAGCGCAGTTCACCTTCATTATTCAGTTGTCAGGATGGGCTCTCATGGCACCTTCGTGGTTTGCACTCCAGGTTCCAGATGTACGAGTAGCAACACGAGGATTGATGCTGCAGAGAGACGTTAACTGAGCTAGCTATACTATTCACGGGCGTTCCTTTCGTCTGGTTCCTTCAGAGACGGCACTCTGAGTCTAAATTTTAACAGAGTCTGCCTTACCCTTAGCGCCATTTTGCACAGCCGCTGAACAACTAACTGGCTAGCCTATCTAGCTTAGTATCGATATATCCTGCCAGCATTTATAGCTAGCTAGCTATGTAGCTACGTAAAATAATATACTAAACTCAACTTTTTCTTTGCCCGGGCGTGGCTACACCACTGGAATGCAGTTGCATGTACAGGGTGATTACAGAGGTAGTGAATGGTGAGAGCAGGTAACGTGCCTATGCAGCAAGTTAATCCACCCAAGCTCATTAACAGGGATCTCCATTATGGGTGGTTTTGCTAAAGCATGTACGTAAGATGAGCTATTTGTGGGTCCTATTTAATGGCTTATAGTTGTATTGGAATGTCTGACTGTCCTACTTCAGGTTCACAGTTCTAGTAGGCGTGGTAGCTGCATGCTCAACACCAACTCAACAGAAAATAAATGATCAACTAGAGAATATTCATGGAATACTTTGCTATACCCTAGAATACTAGAACTGTGTACCTGATGATGATGCCACATGTGGTTTCGAAATGGTTGGAGCTGAGAAACTATAATAGGAAGTAGCTGAAAAGTAATAACAGCTATAAGAACCGCCTTGGCAGGTACATAAACGTTCCATGTCCATTGTGTTGTGTTGAGTATGATGTGTGAGCTAATCTGCTTGCATGAACCACTTCTGCATGCCAACAGACAGACAGACAGACGTGAAGGCTTTGCTTTATCCCTGCTGTGCATGCAGTGCAGGGTGATAAGCTTTGCTGAAGCTAACTCAAAAATTCAAATTTTATTCTGAAGGGATTTCATACAACATTTTTGCGCATGAAAACATTTTCTACTATACAGTAGGCAGGGTTTCATACAGGATTTTTTGCTGGGGGGGGGGGACACATGGCAACCCATGCAAGCCCCACCCCCTCCCATTCCCTCGGCACGTCATATCATACACAGGGTTGTGACCAACTGACATGTTTTGACATGTTCAGATCTGGGTATGTATTAGACTACCTACCTCACAACTTATCAGGGGCGGATACAGGATTTATGAAAGGGGGGCACCATATATTAAATGCTGCCGGAGGAAGTGCATAGAGGTGTGTAGTGCTGATCAGTCCGCGCGAAGCGCGGAAATTTTTTTTCGCCTTCATTTTTCACTTCTCAGGATGGGCTCTCGTGGCACCTTCGCGCTTTGCACTGCAAGTTCCAGATGTACGAGGATTGCAGGTCCCAGGCCTGCCAGGGCCACCATGAGCTTCTTCCTTGCTCAAATTTCGCTCACAAACGTAATACGTACGTACACAGAGGGGTATACTAGATTGTGGTCTCGTTCCCAAGCAGTTTGGTTTCAGGCAATGCACGATATTACGAGCTGAGGAGGCCAGGCCAGGAGTTGCAACATAGCGGCAGCAAGTTAGTAAGGAGGAAAATAAAAAGATCTGCCACTGCTTATACTGCTGCATGTCCAACCAGTTTAATATTAAATTTATAATATTATTGTCTTCTGTTTTCTGGGGGGGGGGGGGGGGGGGGGGGGGGGGGGGAACTTCACCTGGGGGGGGGGGGGAATCCCAGGGCGCCCCCCCCCCCCCTCTGTATGAAACCCTGGTAGGTAATGTCCACCAGAAAATATATGGGACTAACTCGGGCTCATCCCAATCATATTGGCAGTAGAATTGTAGAATTCATCATCAATCACAACTGGCGTTTACTTTATCCTACCTTCAGCTGTCGACCTTACGATATTCCATTCTATGTCGGTGTGCTGGTTCCTTTTGCCATTATATACATCTTCAACTGCATCATATTCATCATCATCATGGCTTCGCTTATAAAAAAGCAGCACAATAGGACTGTCTCCAAGTCGATGAAAACCCGCCTCAAGCAACGTTTGATAATCACAGTCACCCTCTCTATCCTGTTGGGCCTGGGATGGGGGTTGGGAATCCCTGCAACTGAGGGTATTGACAATCTTGCTGTGCGTACCACCTTCCAGATCGTGTTCATTTTCCTGACGGCCTTCCAAGGATTGTTTATCTTCATAATGCACTGCGTGAGGGTGCCTGATGCTCGTAAAGAGTGGAAGTCTTGGTTCAACAAACTTACATTCCATTCAGAAGTTGGATACTCAAAATCGACTCTTAGCAGGAGTGGAGCAACTGGATTTGTTTACAAGCTTAAGAAAGTACCAAACAAAACTGGAACACTTACTACATCTGTGGCTGGAGGCGATTCTTCAACTCTAAGGCAGTCCTTTCAGTCCTCCACATTCACCAAGGGAGCTACTTCAGCATACGAATCTTCCACAGGCTCTGCTTTCTTTGCCTCCATATTAGAATCTGAAACTGCTTTTAATGAGTCAGTGGCCAAGAAGGACGAAGGTGTGGGTACTATCTTTGAGAACACAGCAGCAGATCTTGGGGAAGAAAGTTCCTTGGCAGATAAAGACAGTCCCCTCCCTGGAGATCTTTTCAAGGATGATCTCTCTGTTGACCCTTACAGCAATGCCACTCCCAAAGTTGCCCCAATTGAACAGATTGCCACAGAGGAAATATCACCAGCAGGAAAAATGCATTCTGCCCAGTTAGTCAGCATGCACAAGGATGAGGCAGATTTTAACGTAATATGGTACAGCAGTGACACGGACAAAGTGGCTTTTGATGTGTGGTACAACACCAATTAACCCTGATGATTGTAATCACTAATAAATTAGCTATGTGTGTTTGGTTTTGCTACCCACTAGCCCCCCCTAGCGTTTATTAGAGAACGTTAGCTATTAATTGTATGGCACCTCTTAAGTTTCCAAGTAGCAGTACGTAGCTGTAGAAGTCTTACGTGTTCATTTGTAGAAAACACTTTGAATACTTAATAGTTTGTAGTCTTTACATATTCCCCACTCTGAAGTCCCCATATATATCACTGCAAAAATAAAGTAGTTACTTTGACTGCTTGGTGGTTACTATAGCTGCACCGTGTTTGGACATGCAGGAGGCAATACTATTAGAATGTGGAGGACGATAGCATCCTACATAAACTAGTAGTACCCTACATAAACCAGGTTTGTGTAGGATACTACTGGAATGGCCACTCTATGTAGGATGCTACTGAAATGCAGACAACTTGGTTCCTGCATGTTCAAACATGGTACAACTGTAGTAACCACCAAGCAATCAAAACAACTACACCGTTTTTGCAGTGTATACCTTGTTGCATCAATAATCATGTGATTGGTAGCTATGTGTATGTAACAGGGACGAACAACAATATTAGCAAGGCACATAGCTAGTATATTATAATATAATACACGTTAAATGAAATACTGCAATCTGATTGGTCAATTGAAAGGGTCGGCTGTTGCATGAGCTGATAGTTTTATTGTCAGACTTATTGGATCCTGGATGAATTGCTTTCATTTCCTCTGACTCTGAAAAACATTGTAGGTCACTCTGGAATTACTGGGTGGCATGAAGCCGGAAGAATGAACTATTTCTGCCGCATGCGGTCACATCAGGTAGCCACGCCCTTTTACGTAAGTCAGCGCAGCAGGCAGCAAGCATGGCTGCCTCACAACAGCAGCCGAGCCCTCAACAGCCAGGCCCTCAACAGCCAGGCTCTCAACAACCAGGCCCTCAACAGCCAGGCTCTCAGCAACCAGGCTCTGGACAGAACCAATCAAGAAAGCCTGATGGGGGCAGTAGTGTGTAGAATGTATCATGCCTCGTCTCCAATGAACATCCATGTTACACACAAACTCTCCCACTATATCGTGTTTTGCAGTTACACATCTCTCACTCATCGCTTCGCTTTTGTGCAAATTTTGGTGTTTTGCACTGAGCGTGAGGTGGGGCTCGATTTATCGCATAATCATGCGCATGCGACGTGGAACGTATGTTTGTTGTCGTAGTCGCGTTCTTGTGCATGTGGGAGCGGCAATTCTGACTAGTGGCGCAGTGTGTTCAGAAGGAGCAAGCTAGTGGCGAAGACGTTTTTCGCATGACAAACTCGGCTGGATCGATGAGAACCACCGCAATCGCTCAGCTGTTTCTCTGCCTTGTGGGTGAGGACCGTAGCTACAACATGCGTGCACGTACATGCGTATATTATAATTATACTTACCACGTGCAATGTGTATTATAATTAACCTCGCCCATGCGGGGGCGAGGTTCTAGTAATCATCGTGTGTGTCTGTGTGTGTGTGTGTCTGTCTGTCTGTTACTGTTCTAGCGCCTAGCGGGCGCTGTGGGTACTTGACGAGCGAGACCAAGGTATCAAAAGAAAGCGCTCGATGCAAGGAACAAAATAACATAGCAATTTGGATAAAAATGTTTAGTTCGAGAGTTATGACAGTTTTTAGCTCACCGCGAAAACTTTACTTGGTGCTTGTGCCACAAAATCGACATCAGCGGGTCACTAACGCTGTTACTAGACTACTGGTACGTGAAGCGTGGCGTCTAGCGACACCAGCGCTACCACAAACCAAGCGGCACAAACTGACAAACTGATGAGCTAGCGGGCTATAGTCTGGTTCCCGGGATCCCTACCTATACCAGACCTCGAACGCGCACCGGATGACACGTGATACTTGCACGTGTGCAGTGCAGTAATAATTATGCGCAACTGACGGAGACTACTCGTGAACATGAACGAACCTACCTAGAGCACCATGAACTTCTGCCTCCTCGGGGGGCGACAACAAAGACAGAGACAGCTCGTGGGTTAGTCTCGCGGGCCAGACTTTCGTCTGGGAACGAGGCTACTCGTGGGTCTACCGCCATGGCCGGTGACGTAGCTACCTGCTAGAACAGTAGAATGCTTCAGTTAACGCTAACAGTTGCTGTGCGGATGTGCACGAGTGTATGCTTAGTGTCATAATTTCTGTGCAGTCACATAAGTGAGTCTGATGACCGTCATGTGAATGCAACTGTTCCATGCATGTCCTGCACCTGCACTTCGCTCAGGCTCGCCCTCCAATGTCCTGCGGGGGGGGGTTACAGATCAATGCAACAAACTACAATCGTATTTCTGAAAGGTTTCACTGTAGCTAGCTAGATGCCGGATGCCCACATGTTGACGGATATAGCTAATATTTATATTTATATTTATATTTATAGACAAGCTTGTATAAGGGCACTGGGGGTTAGGGATGCATGCATGGAGTGTGAGAAAGGGGCTGCGTGTTTGAAACTGTTAAACGGGTTGAGTTAACTATCTTAAGGTAGTAAACATGGGTACCGCGATCTCCGAAACCAAGTTGATGGATAAATGAGCAGCATCAAAGCGTACAAAAGTTTCAGCAATACTTTGCATCAAACTGCTCCCTCTGCTTGAAAATGCCCTAAAACTCAATTTTAAGGCCCTCTACGAAACTGAAAATTTGGACCCTCTCCAAGGCCCCACCCACACTCTGACCCCATCATCAATACACACACAAAACAGGCCCAAAAACTACGGATGGATTTACCACCTGCTCTCCTCACTTGCAGGCTACAGCCCAAAACTCACTGCCACCCTCAAAAACAGAGGTTTGGCTACCCTAGGCTTTCAAAAAAAATTCCACGCACACCAACTAAAACCGACTCAAGCCAAGGCCAGTTTCCAAAAGGTCAACCTACCCCCTGCAAAAATAGGGATGCTTTTCCACGTTCACCTCTCGGTTACAGAGTTTTGGCCACACATCTACTCCCTCTCACCAGCCCAGTCCAGCTACCAAACCAGCCAAATTCGCCCTAACACGAAAATGGGCGGGGCCTGTAATGCCGAAAGGTCAACTCTCTAGAGTACCTTGGCCAGGGAGCTGTCGGAGGCTGTTCACTTTCCAGGCTGTTCTTCGGCCACTTCAGCAGACCCACAAACATTCCTGCTCACTCCACCTAGCTATTCACACTCAGATAGCCCATCGCGGACTACACTGTGTTGCAAGAAGCAATAACATTGTTAGAAGACTGGTCAATCACCAACTACCTGGACTTCAATGTATCCAAATGCAAGTATATGATCATTTCCAGAAGGAACTCCCCAACTCTCCCGCCAATTCAGTTGCATCTGCTCGGAGACCCTCTCCAAAGAGTGGAGTGCTACAAATACTTGGGCCTACTCATCTCCAGCAATATGTCATGGTCGACTCATATCACTGCAACTTGTTCTAAGGCCAAACAGATCCTCGACTACTCTACAGACGCTTCTATGGCACTGCTAGCCCAGATACCCTGAAGCAATTGTACCTCAGTATGGTTCGGCCGCACCTTGATTATGCATGTCAAATCTGGGACCCTCACCTTGCTAAAGACAAGAAAAAACTGGAGGATGTGCAAAAATTCGGTTGTAGGCTGGCATCTCACCAATGGGATTCTACTACCAAGACCTACTTCAACTGTATGAACTACCATCCTGGAGGAGCGCAGGCTGCACCTAAAACTTGGTCTAATGTTCAAGATCATTCACAACCTCTGTTACTATCCGGACACACCATCCTTTCGGGATAACGTTCATAGTAGAGCTGCCCACGCATTCCAATTTAGATTGCCTTTTGCTCATACTAACGCATACTATTTTTCTTACTTTCCTCACACAATGTCACTTTGGAATTCTTTGGATAACAAATGTGTTACCTCGAGTACCTATAGTTCATTTATGTATCATCTTAGAACTTAAATATTCCTGCATTTGTTGGTGGGTGCACACTCGATTAGTAGTACCTACTATTGTGTATCCGTTGCATTGCATAAAGTATTATAGACAAAAAAAAAAAAAAAAAAAAAAAAATAAGCCAGAATAGCTCTTTACTTAAAATAAAAAAATTTAAAAAAAAAAGAGTGTTCAAACAAAATCTTCAAGGTACCGCACGGCCACATCAGAGTACCGATTTGAAACTTGAAAGGGCCGCTAGCCGCATCAAAGAGAGAAGCCCCCCTTGTTTATTCCGGTTGCCGCCATGGGAAAACGTAAACAGATGAATAACTCTAAATAACCGTATGCGAGTGACGTCATCTCATTAATTATTCATGAGCAAAATTGCGCGATTTCGCCGATGCCGTGCTTCCTACCTTAACCCAAACCCCTAACTAAAACTCATGAATATTCCAGCTTACTAGCCTTCACTTGAACCCAAACCACACTACATGGGAACTGAAAGGACATCACTAATGATATTCATGAGAGTCAACACAAGCCAAACTTCCCTCCAAACAGCAAACTAAAGGCAATCTTGCTCACGATTGCTACACACGGCTACCTGAAAATGGCTCATTACTTATTCATGAAGCTGACAGACAAGCTGAATCTCAGCCAAAGCTGAAGGCTTTAATGAGATTCATTGACATCAATTTGGACAACAATACCAGTCATGAGTCCCAATTTAGGGCTAATGATATTCATGATCCCTGGTTGTCAGGGTTAGGAGAGAGTGGAGTCTCAGGGTGAATTTACGAATAATGCATCACACAACACACAATGCTTTCAACCCCATGCTACACCACCAAAGATCTGACAGGTGGTCACTAATGATATTCATGAGTGTCAACATTAGCCAACCCTCCCATCGGACAGCTGACTAAAGTCCAACACGCTCACGAGCACAGCATGGAGCTATCTAATCCTAACTCATTATTATTCATGAGCAGACAGAAAGACTGGATTCTATCCCATGCCCACTGGGTTTTAATGAGATTCATAGCCACACCAAGGTTAGTGGGATCACCCTAACCCGGATCAGGGTTAATGATATTCATAGGGCTAGGATCTACAGGGTTAGGCCAAACTCCAGTGTTAGGATTTGTCATTGCACTAGCCTAATTAAAGCCTTGTGATGGCCCTTAAGTAAAGAGCTATTCTGGCTTATTGAATGTAGCGATGGGCTATCTGAGTGTGAATAGCTAGGTGGAGTGAGCAGGAATGTTTGTGGGTCTGCCGAAGTGGCCGAAGAACAGCCTGGAAAGTGAACAGCCTCCGACAGCTCCCTGGCCAAGGTACTCTAGAGAGTTGACCTTTCGGCATTACAGGCCCTGCCCATTTTCGTGTTAGGGCGAATTTGGCTGGTTTGGTAGCTGGACTGGGCTGGTGAGAGGGAGTAGATGTGTGGCCAAAACTCTGTAACCGAGAGGTGAACGTGGAAAAGCATCCCTAGTTTTGCAGGGGGTAGGTTGACCTTTTGGAAACTGGCCTTGCTTGAGTCGGTTTTAGTTGGTGTGCGTGGAATTTTTTTTTGAAAGCCTAGGGTAGCCAAACCTCTGTTTTTGAGGGTGGCAGTGAGTTTTGGGCTGTAGACTGCAAGTGAGGAGAGCAGGTGGTAAATCCATCCGTAGTTTTTGGGCCTGTTTTGTGTGTGTATTGATGATGGGGTCAGAGTGTGGGTGGGGCCTTGGAGAGGGTCCAAATTTTCAGTTTCGTAGAGGGCCTTAAAATAAATTGAGTTTTAGGGCATTTTCAAGCAGAGGGAGCAGTTTGATGCAAAGTATTGCTGAAACTTGTGTACGCTTTGATGCTGCCCATTTATCCATCAACTTGGTTTCGGAGATCGCGGTACCCATGTTTACTACCTTAAAAAAAAAAAAAGAAAAAAAAAAGAGTGTT